>CM073778.1:39224283-39546810 GCA_037158775.1 Hetaerina titia
ACCAACACTTAGTTTAGACTTCAGTTAGATTATATGATTGTTAGGCACAGATTCAGAAACAGTATGAACAATTCGCACAGCTTCCCAGGAGCGGATACGGACTCTGACCACAATTTGGTTTAAATAAACAAGGAACGTTCTTACGGTCGTGAATTAATGTAAAAAAAAATCCTGAGACCGTAAACTTGATTGATCAAGTTTACGGTCTCGGGATTTGTTTGTTTACACAATTTAGTTGTTATGAAATGAACGTCCGTTTGAAAAAGATCAGAAAGAAGCGGCGGGATAGGAAATAGAATGTAGAAGCATTAAATGGATTAGCAAGGAAGGAGTATCAGCAGACGGTAGAAAAAATAATGGATGACGGTAAAGAACTGAGTACAATCGAAGAAAAATGGGAATGTGTCAAGAAAGGGATATTGGAAGCCGCTAAAGATACTATAGGAACCGTTAACGGGAAAAGGATAAGGAAACCATGGGTAACGGATGAGATGACTACAAAAATGGATGAGAGAAGAAAATGGAAGAATGTAAACACAGAGTTGGGCAAAATGAAATACAAAGAGTTAAACAATAAATTGAGAAGGGCCACAAATAAAGCAAAAGAAAAATGGTGGAAAACGCAATGCGAGGATATGGAAAGTTTACAGAGGAAGGGTGAATTTGGTGGGCTATACAGTACAGATAAATCACTATTGGGAAATAAGAAGGGGACATCTGTTCTAACAGTTAGAAATAAGTGGGGTAAAATAACAGTTGAACGAGAAAAATCCAAGAGAGATGGAAGGAATATATAGAAACACTGTATGGTAAAGAACTTAGGCCGACAAGGTTAGACATAGAAAAGGAACATGACGTAGAAGAAGATAGCTTAGGTCCAGGCAGACTCGACGATGAAATTGAAAGGGCATTAAAGGAGATGAAAGCAAATAAGGCTGTGGGGGTGGACAATATTCCTGTAGAAATGTTGAAATGGTTAGGGAAAGGTGGGAAGAAAGCCATATATGGACTGATTCGTAGTATCTATGAGGAAGGAATCTGGCCGGAAGATTTTGTGAGATCGGTGTTAGTTCCTATTCCAAAAAAGGCAAAGGCTTCGTCATGTGAGGATTACAGAACAATAAGTTTGATATCCCACGCAGAAAGTTATTCTCAGGATCATCAACAAAAGGATAGAGAGTAAGGCAAATGATTACTTAGGGGATGATCAGTTTGGGTTCAGGAAAGGAAGAGGTACGCGTGATGCCATTGCAGTAATGAGATCACTAGTCGAGAGGAATATAGAATACAATCAGGACGTTTTTGCCTGTTTTGTAGATTTCGAAAAAGCGTTTGATAGAGTGAATTGGGAAAAATTAATGCGTGTATTGCGGAAAATAGGAATGGATTGGAGGGACAGGAGACTGATCCGCAACCTGTACATGTCTCAGACTGCTCAGGTGCGAGTGGGGAACGGAGAGTCCGGATGGGCAGTGTTAGGAAGAGGTGTGAGACAGGGGTGCTCATGGTCACCGGCCTTGTTCAAAGTATACTATATGTTGAGGAAATAATTAAAGATGCATGGGAAAAACAGGAGGTAGGAATGAAAGTCGGAGGGTAATTCGTAAAATCGGCTAAGTTTTCTGATGGCCAGGCTTTAGTTTGTCAGTCAGCCAAGGGGTTACAAGCATTGCCGAGTGAATTGGAAATTCAGCGTGACGAAAATGGGATGAGAATCAATATTAATAAAACAAAGGTTATCCAATTTTCCAGAAAGAAAAAGGCTAAGTTAAACATTAAAATAGGAGGGGAAAAATAGAATAGGTATAACAGTTTACGTATCTCGGAAGTGTGTTGGACCAACACGGTCAAAGTAGTAGTGACGTAAGGAATAGAATTGCGCTAGGCAAAGAGGCTTTCACAAGGAGGAGGGAGTTGATGACGGCGTAGTTGTTTAATAAGGTTGAGAAAAGACTCGTAAAAACTCTGATATGGAGCGTACCTAGTATGTACGGCGGGGAAACGTGGTCGCTGAAGCAGGAGGATAGACGTAGATTGGAGGCTTTTCAAATGTGAGGGTGGAGAAGAATGGAGAAGGTGAAATGGACCGAAAGGAAAACAAATGAGGAAGTACTATGTATGCTGCGCGAAGAGAGGGGTTTGTTGAGACAAATCCTATGGAGGCAGGAAAAATGGATGAAGGGCGTATTGATTGGCAGTGGTATGTTGAAGACAGTAATAGATGGGAGAATGTTAGGCAAACGAGAAAAGGGCAGGAATAGGACAGGGATGTTGGACGGGATGATGGCAGGAAAGAAGCACACAGAGAAGAGGAGGGACCTGATGTAGAGTAGGTTGCTGGATTGTGCTTTGTTAGGAGAAACAAAATATTTATTGGATAGTAGTGTCCATCCAAAACAAAATCCTACCTTAACCGGTAGATTACCTAATAATAATAACATGTATTAACCTGTACTGTATCTCAGGTCTCTTTTTCCAAGGAGAAAGTAAAACATTGAAATTTTTTACAAGTGCAGTTCTGATCCACACATTTTCGTTCGGCAAAAAAATCATTTCCAATAATTTATCTAAAAGCTTGAGGCATCCCAATCGTCTGCATCCTTCAACTTAACAAGAGCATGCTAACTGAGTGACCGAGGCTTAATGTCCTCTAACGCAAGCAGGCATTCACGAGGAGGTGGAGGAAGCGAACCAAGATCGAGAGATGTTCTTAGAGCGAGAGAGAGAGGGAGGGAGAAATGGAGGGGAAAGGGGAGGAAGAGGAGGAGGGGAGCATCTTATGCTACCGGGTGCCATCGAAGGAGAAGCGCATGGCAACCGCTGAGGTGGCCGTTAAAGAGAGGGGGAGTTCAGGCGAAGGGAAAGCTGCATAAAAGGGTGATCGGTGGGGTGTGGGGGAGATTAACCGTTCCGAGAAAGATGGAAGAAGGTGTAGGAAGGGGTGGTGGAGGAGTGAGGAGGACAGAGTACGAAAGACGGGGTTAAAATATCGGCAAGCGAAGGAAGGGAGGAGGGGTTTGAGGATAGAGTGAGGTGAAGCATGGAGGGGTATAGGGAGGGTTGTGGGATGGTTTATAAAATACCGGAGGAGGAGAATAGAGTGAGAGGGGGTAGATTGGGAGGGAGGGGTGGGGGGCGTGTCGAGCCCGGGATGGTGTCAAAGGGGTAGGAAGGGCAAAAGAGATGGGCGGGGTTCTTGGGCGAGGAGGAGAAGGGGGAATGGGCGGGGATTTGGATGTGGGGGAATCCTTAAGGGAGGGGGAGAGGGGAAAGCAAGGTGGGAGGAGGAGGTTGTAGTAGACAAAAGACGGAGCGAGGGCGTAATTAGCGCTAATGCTCTTCAAGTGGCGCTGGGCTGGGAAGCGTCGAACGACGTCTCTCAACGGGGGATAGAAAGGACTGGGGGAGGGTTTCGTGGAAGAGCGGCGGGGGTGGAGGTTGTGGAGCGGGAGGGGGGAGGGGATATTCTGGAGGGGGAGAGTGAGAAGGAAACAAGGGTGAGGGGATGGGAGGGACCACGCGAGAAGGGGAGCGAGGGGGTTGGTTGGTGTGGGAGGAAGAGCAGCGAAAGCGCGCCTCTCTACCCCCTCTCCTAAAGGAGGCAGGCATTCAGGAGCAGGGCCAACTCACACGCTTCCAACTTCTTTTCCCTCCTCTCCTGCACCTCCCCCGCATCCTCCGCCACCCTCCCACATAGAAAATCCTTCCACACGCCACACTCTCTCTCTCTCTTATATACTATGTATATGTATATATATAGTATATATATATGTATATATATGTATATATATATGTATATATGTATGTATATGTGTATATATATATATATATATATATACATCCCACTCCGTCACTCCCTAAACACCTTGGGGACGGGGGGGGTGGTAAAGGGGTTGAAGGGGGCAAGGAGGAAGGGTATGAGAATGAGGAGGAAAAAGATGGATTTAGTGACGCTCGGCATTTTCAGGGAACCGAGGGGAGCGAAGGGAAGTGGAGGGAGGAGCGGAGAGGGAGCTATTTTCACCATTATCATCACCGCCGTCATAATCAGCGTCATCATCACATTCTACTCCTGAGCCCAGGGAACGTGCAAAGGAGGATTGCCTTGTCCCCAGGCGGGAAAATAAAACACGACGCGGCGGGCCCCGTGCAGTTTTTGCACCATCTGCCGCACAGCACGCGGCGGTACGATTTTCACGTTTGTCATTTTTTTTCATTAGGTAATTGGGGTCGATCACCCGGCACAACCTTGACGCATGGTACGCATATCAATTTAAATATCTCAGTTTTCAAAACCGTTGGGATGTCTGTTTTAATTTGCTTGAGTGACGCCAATATTTTCGCATCTACCTATCTCCCCAAACAATATTGAAACTCAATCCTGTGCAAAGATTTCGATCATATGCTACTATCTAAAGGAAAACTTTACGGCGCCAATAGCACGAGGAAACGTATGAACATTTCTTAATAAAATCCCAGTGTTAGGGGAATATACTGAATATATTCCACGATGAGAAATGAGATCTCCGTGTTTGTGTGATCTGTTTATTAAATCTACGTCACGCTCGTTGAGCCACTAAGGATGAGTGTAGCGGATTATATGACACGATATTTGCGAACGTTATTTTTGAACTCGATTATGTGAATAGCAGTGATTAAAGAACTTACTATTAATCTGAGATCAATATTATGGACCAATCTTATTTGTGTCAATTTATGAGATACATATCGTATCATACTATATAATCCGCTACACTCATCCTTAGTGGCTCAACGAGCGTGACGTAGATTTAAATATCAGAAATAAATTAGAGTGCAATTAATGTAAATGAATTAGAGTGCAATTGATGTAATCATAATTGGCTACAATATACTCGTAGTTGCGGCACCAAGTGATTTGTACGCCCCACCGAAAGTATGGGCCCGAGAACTTTTGATTCTATCCGAAGAGACAGTACAACGTCTCGCACTACGCGTATTAAGAGGAAAAACCATAAATGGAAAGCACTATGTCGCAGTATAAAGAAGACGTTCTTTGGTTTAATCCATCTGTTTTAAAAGGCAAGAAAAACGTACACATTTAAAACCTGAATTATCCTCGTTAAAACCTTAACATCTCTTTCACGTTGCTTTCCAGTATTTATTGCCATAGATGAAAAGAAATAGCAAGACTCGAGTCCGAATGAATTGCGACATTAAATTCACTTAAGACTTTCACAAATAAGACGAAATCAGTACATATTGCACAAAATTGGAGTCCAAAAGCGTTCCCTATATCTAATGTTCCTAATAACCTCTTTTTTCCACGTAAGATTCGCGATTATGACAAAAATAATGATGATCAACGAAAAAAACTACGATTGATGAACCTAGCCGCAAACCACTAATATTGAACATTAATCTATTTGGTTGCTGAAGGCTGGTGATGTAACATCCCCTGCCACACGCCCCTAGTGTGACTTGCAGTGCACGACGTAGATATAGGCATGAATAGATCATCTCGGCTTTCAAAATCATAACCAAAGGCTGACCATCAGGCCTATCAGAACGAAACAAAATAAAAACTGAAGTTCGCAACCGTCCCATACGATTTCACGCCATCACTATAAGGGATCAGAATAGCTGTAAGCGACCGCTGAAGGATAGAAAAAGTATTTTTTTAAATATTTTTCATTCTCAGTAGCCTAGTATGTTATCATCATTCCATCTAATGTAAATTTCCCTTCTTGTTCATAACAGCTCGTATCTCGTGTATTGTGAAGTGTATCTCACTTAGATACCGAGGTTCATGTACCTTTAATAGCCTGGATCCACATTGTTTTAATACTTTACAAACATTTTGTGACTAAAAATTGAGGAAAACTTAATTTTTGATGCCGAATGTCTGGTGTTGAATCACATCGTGCCGCGCACCCAATCGGTGTCTATCAGGGTACCATGTAGAAGAAGTAGAACCTCCCTTCCGATTTACAAATTCCCTCCATACGGCATCTCAGTAATCAAGGAGTTTCTTTGTAGTCTCGATCCCTCGCGTTTGGAACATAATTCTCAACGAAATAAATAAGAAGTACATAGCAACGTGTTGACTTCATTGAATTATTAATCGCATTATTTTATATTAAAACACAATATGTGTAACTTGGGATGGCTACTGGAACGATCAGTGGTGAGAGTTAATTATATGAATCATAAATAAAATTAACAAATTCATTCGTTAAACATGACAGTTTCAGGTTTCACTTTGTGGAATTCCTTCATGAGGAGGGTAAAAAAGAAAATTTACCCTTCCACAATAAAGATTAAACATTTCATTAAATCTTTATTAGTGTGGAAGTGTAAAGTTTCTTTATAATGCAACCATTTCAGAGAGTAAAAATCATTCGCCTTGACCGGGATTCGAACCCGGATCCCTCGATATCCGGCCGAGTGCTTTAACCATTTAAGCTACCGAGACGTCGACGACTACGAATGCCTGTGACATTGTATGTACGGTATTTCGTCATAACATCTTGTTCCTTTAAAGCCCCAAAATTTCAGAGTGTAGGAGGACGTCTCGGTAGCTTAAATGGTTAAAGCACTCGGCCGGATATCGAGGGATCCGGGTTCGAATCCCGGTCAAGGCGAATGATTTTTACTCTCTGAAATGGTTGCATTATAATGCACACATAGCGGGTGACTCCGTTAAAGTTACTGTTACAGTTTCTTGTAAAGTTTCTTATTCACCCTCACCAAATTCATTCGCGGCTTCGCTGAATTACTTCATACTGATAATGGGAGAGAAATTTCCCACAGATTTATTTGGATTCGTTTCGTTTCACCATCGTATCCACAGATACACGTATGCGTGAAACTTTCGGGACATAACCTTAAATAGATTAATAAAAAAGGCTCGTATGAGCGTTCCGAGATTACTTTCAGTGACTCCTCACGATTAAGTTCCCGTATTCGGAGCGCCACAAGGCTTTGGAGTGTTTAAGTCTTCCTCGGAAAGACGTTCGTCTGTGTCGAAAAAGTCCGCGCATCGGAGCGTGCGATTTCGAAGCTCCTCTCGAAGTCTTCTTTCATTTCAGCACCCGCCCTCCTCCCCTCACTCACCCCCCGTCGCCCCCCCCCACGCCTCGAGATGCGAATTAACCGCTCCTCAACAGATCACGCCAGAGCACTCGTGAGCTGAATTCACATCAAAGACCTTTCTCTCCCTCATCAATTCATCCTCAGTCTCTTTTTTTCCTGCGTGTCCCTCCTCACTCGAGACGGCATCTATATGTCCCATGGACAAACGGGGCGTTGCGAAATCAAATCGCCATCGGGATGGAGGAAGCGATGGACGAGACCGACAAATACCATCAAAGAAGGTTTATTTCCCTAGGCATGCCTCACTCTTCGAGACCAGTTGGGAACAGCTTAATTATTATTCGGCTCGAGCCAATTGTGGGATAAATGTCTCTGGTAATTACTCAAACCAAACCCCACGAACCAAATATAGTGTTTGTAACAACATAGATTTATCTATGTTGTTACAAACACTATGTTGTACCTGTCTAAAAGGTACTCTTCTGAACTAAAGTGTTGGTCCATCACGTAGTACATTACATATAATTGAATAATCAACCTAATTGATTGGATATTAACAATACAATTAACGGATTAGAACTATCGGAAACTACAGACAAGAATATCTACATCTACATAATACCCCACAAGCCGCCGCAAGGGCGTGTGGCGGGGGGTGTTAGGTCACCACCTAAAAAAGGAAAAAAGAAATACCGCATACTAAACCAACACACACATGCAAACCCCAATCCACAGCAGTGCACACATTCACAGAAACATCCAATCATTCCACGCGCATGCAAACACACATTCACCTACAATCACTCCACAAGCATGCAAGAACATACGCTTGACTACAACAAATAATTGTACCCCAGGATGCAGCAAGAAATTTATCAGGAACGTGCAAGCTAGATTTTAGTAAGTACCTAGGCGAAATACCACCACCAAAAGAACGTGCTACATAAAACTCTCTCCGACCCAAGGTGAGGAATCTGGCCCAACGCTGCAGGTAGAAGGAGGGCTCACCCACGGAGAGGGAAAAGGGATGGAAGGGGAAATTTAGGGTACCAGAATCAGAGCAAACAATACTGTAAACAGCACTACATTACTCAATGGCATTCCAATGCAGGCATGCGGGAAGGGTTTTGACACAACACACAGGAGATTAGTGAAAGTGCATGCAATTGAGTATAACTAATTGTTACCTAGACGCCGAGGGTGGCAAGTGGCATTTTTGTTATCCCCGAGTGTGACCCTACAGTTGTAATCCCGTATTGTCCGTGGGAAGGAGTCCTTGAGTCTGCTAGTTCTGGCATCTATTTCCCGAATTTTGCACACTTGATCCAAGCGACCAATATATATATTTTGGAGCGCGAATCATTTTCGAGACCTAGGTGCTGAAACATGCGGATCTGAATTTATTTAGTAAGTTTAACCTAGCATTGAGTAGTCTTTCTTCCAATGATTCCCATGCCAACTCCATAATCATTTCGGTGACGCTTTTTGTTTTATCGTAAAAGTAACATGATGATGCACAGCATTGAAATCATGATCGTATAAAATATTATACTCAATGTGAAAGTGCAAAGTTTCTTTCTTTACCCTCATCGGAAGGAGAAACTGAAGGTGGACGCTTTATGACGCGGGCCTAAGAAATATTTTGACTTCATGGTATGGTATTTCACCGGACTCAAAAAGGTTCCCTGTACCCGCATTGGATGGCGACAGAGCAATTACCAATTGCTCATGTTGTCACCAACTAGATTCGACACAAGGTACTCCGAGGTACTTCGTGAGTATCAAAAATACATGGTACAATGTCAAACCACTGTTGACTCAGCCTGGTACGAAACGAAGGGAAGGGTAAGAGGAATGGGGGAGGAGGTGGGAGAGTGTTGGTGGGAAAGAGAGAGAGATGAGAGAGAGAAAGAAGAATGTGGCTTGGCTCGCAGGCAAAAAGCATTCCAAGGCACCGAGCAACGAAACCTCTCGAGGACATACAACCCCGCGCTATTTTTTTTTAAATAAAAATATGAAAAATAATGTGAGAGAGAGAGGGAACAGCCATACACACACACACGCCTCCCCCTCCCCATCCACTGGCATCCACTCTCTTAATTGGCTGCGATGCGCCAGCGCTGGCACCGAGCGAGCTCTTGATACCTCTCTTCTGCCATCTCTCCTCCTCACGCCCCTTGTTAGGTCCCACCCCCTCCCACCGGGACACGACTACTCACATCCCCCCACCCGACACGAACGTTCCTCCTTCAGCCCCTCCCCCCCGTTAGTCCCCCTCCACATACACACACACCTACTTCAGAAACCCGCGAAAACTCTCCCTCGACCCTCGCCAACACCCCTGGAGACGTCCCTCTACCCTCCCTCTCCCCCTTCTCCCTGAGGCACAGACGCCACCATTTTTCCCAGGCCGACTGCGAAACTTCGTGGATAGGTACCCGCCCACGCACGCGCCGAACAAGGCACAAAGGTACGCACACATCAAACACTAAATGTCCCTGGTCGCATGTTTGGAGATTCGTGTTGAGAGCGGGTGTGGCGGGAGGGAATGAGAAGCCGCCCATTCGATGAGGCTTTTCCGATTCGGTTTGCTTGCTTTTCTTTTAACCTAAATCTCACTACTGTGCGAACATCTAGGGGATCACTCGTGGAACAACATTTTTCGGCCATTTTTCAAATAAATCCGGCGAGAGACTAAGTGAGCGATGATACACCTATCCTTTAGACAAATCACGCCTTATTCAGGATGCGATAAGAGTATATATAGGATCCTCAGCGGTGTCAATTTTTTTTAGGAATTTTTCGCGTCTGTTGCGGATTTATATCCTTTCATAATTAACTAAGCAAAGCAAGCAACGTTCAAGCAAAATTTAATTTTGATACTGCATGCCTGTTGATGTACTCATCCATTGCCACACACCCAAGCGATGGTCTAAAGGTTATGCATTCATTTCGATGCATAACGCATAATTTTAGGTCATGTGACTTCCCTCCCGACGTTGAATAAATTTTTTACACCTGGATGTTGGATTGTGTAACCGTTAGGTTTATATTGCACATTTATTTTCATCGCACGATAAGAGAACAGGTGAGAGAGTACCCATGGTGTTAGGCAATTACTAGTCAAAATTTCAGCAACTCGAGTGCGTATCTCTTGATTTTTCGTGACTTATACTGCATAACCATAGATTTTTAGTTAAAACATAAGTACTGTAGTGCATTTATAACAGTTTTGAAGTTGAATATGATGCGAATATCAAATTGCCGAACATTCAACTAAATAAATTATAATGGCCCAACACTACTTATGTAGGTTAGACCACAAAGATAAAATAAGGGAGATAGATTCCGATACAAATACTCTTTCTTTACTCGAACAATCAGAAATCATAATAGTAAGAAATCGCAGTCACTGTCGAAATATTAAAAATATTTAATGAACAAGTCGGAAGAAAATTAAACATAGGAAAGATATCAGGTATATATGTGTATGCTAATTTTGGGGTGTAAGGGTTTTTGCATGAATGTGTACTATGTTTAGTTTATTAATTGTAAAAATATTTGGCTGTTGCATGAGATTTTTTTCTTATTTCAAGTGGTACCCTAACACCCCCCGCCACACGCCCTTGCGGCGACTTGCGGGGTATTAAGTAGATGTAGATGAACATTCTAAGACGTTCATACTAATTTTTAAACCTGTTCTAAAGTTTATCTTGGACTATTTTTGATGAGCCTATTCATCAAATAATACTCCATTTCGACCCTTTTCTTCCCACGAATTGTTCAATATCATTTAACAAAGGCGATTAGGTGATGTTACGTTTACAAGATTATACTTATTGCTTAATGCGCAGAAAGGAAAAGGCTAAGCTAAACATTAAAGTAAGAGGGGAAAAATTAGGACAGGTAGAACAGTTCACATATCTCGGAAGTGTTTTGGACAAATACAGCAAAGTAGAAGGGACATAAAGGGAAGAGTTGCGCTAGGCAAGGAGGTTTTCTCAAGGAGGAGGGAGCTGATAACGGGGAAGTTGAGTAGGGAGACAAGACTCGTAAAAACTCCGATATGTACGGCGCGGAAACGTGGTCGCTGAAGCAGGAGGATAGACGTAGATTGGAGGCTTTTGAAATGTGGGTGGGGATAAGAATGGAGAAGGTGAAATGGACCGAAAGGAAAACAAATGAGGAAGTACTAGAGATGGTGGCTGAGGAGAGGGGTTTGTTGAGAGAAATCCTATGGAGGCAGGAAAAATGGATGAAAGGCGTTTTGAGCGGGAGTGGAATGTTGAAGAGGGTAATAGAGGGGAGAATGTTGGGCAAGCGAGGAAGGGGCAGGAACAGGATAGGGATGTTGGACGGGATGAAGGGAGGAAAGAAGTACACAGAGATGAAGAGAGATCTTATGTAGAGTAGGTTGCTGGATTGGGTTTTGTTTGGAGGCACAAAATATTTTTTTGATAGTTGTGTCCAACCATAAACCTACCTTAACCGGTAGATTACCTAATAATAACTTAATGCGCAGATCTTATCAGTTTTTCGAGAAAACGACACGTGTACTCCAATAAATCCACAATTCTTCAAATGGTAGCCCTCGAATATTACAAGTTCAAGTATTAACTGTTGGATTTTAGATGCCAAAACACATTAAAACTACCTCGCAAGACCCTGTTTTATCATTTTCATTTTAAAGAGTGCCCTTAGCATTAAAACTAGAGGAAATTTTATCAAACAGGCATATACTTCACATCTCGATGAAACCTCCTTAATGGC
Organism: Hetaerina titia; assembly: GCA_037158775.1. Lineage (NCBI taxonomy): Eukaryota > Metazoa > Arthropoda > Insecta > Odonata > Calopterygidae > Hetaerina > Hetaerina titia. The sequence continues at coordinate 39,236,128 of CM073778.1, forward strand.
AGCCCCTGGGATCTGCCGTAGGAGAGAGGCAGCGAAGAGGAAGGTGATGATGAGGGGTGAGGGAGATGGTGGGGGGGTCTATGGATGGAGCGGGCGACGGAGTCAAGGGGCAAGTAATTAGGGAATGATGACGGAGGCGGGGCGTGGCAGGGGTTGAGGGACGTTGTGTTTAAAGGGGTGGTGTGTGGGTGGGTGGGTTGGGAACTGCCCGGGTGAACAAGGAAGGCTTCTGGTGCGTGGGCGGAAAGTTGAAGGGAGGGAGAGGGGAGCGGAGAAAATAACCTGGAGATGGGAAAATTCCTCGTCTTTTTATTATCATATTTTTTGAACTTTTTTTTCACGTTCAAAATCTTATCACTCAGAGAGAGAGAGAGGGAAAGATGGAAATTTTGGGAATATTGACGTCAGCGATTTGGGGCCAATTAAAATTGGGACGGCTGTGAAGGGATCTCCTACCTTCCTCCCTCAACCTCCCTACCCCCTTCAACACGGGAGGAGGAACGCGGGGCAATGGTGCTTTATTTTAAATAGGGCGGGAATGAATGCGAAGGAGAATGAAGAGAGTACGATCCAATATTCGAGATTATAACGAACACCGTATTTGCTTGAGGAATTCACACCGAAGGGAACGACATTTTTGCTAAAATTCAGCATTTAGATGTGAATTGAGAAGACTGGTCGATGAATACTTGAGGGATACTTAGATAAAGATGCAAGAAGTTGACGCGAGATTAGGTAAGAGATCCGAAACTAAAAGGCAAATTTCCAAGACGAAAGGCAACATGTCTTAAGTGCTATAAAATTATTCTGAATCACATCCAGTACGCAACTTGCAAATCAATGAGATCAATCAATCAAATCGACTAGCAATCATGCAGAAAGCAACTTGCAAATCCTAACTCTCTAGAAGTGTGGAACAGGAAAAGAGATTTGGATGAAATACGAGGGTGGGCTGAAAACCGACGTGGTAAATCTGTGCACTCGCATATCAATAAATAAAAAATGAATTTTTAATCTACGACGCAGATATAATGGATAGATAATAGGGTAGCTCCGTCGGAACTTGTTGACGGAGCTTTTGGAAAATAAAATGGCCTGAGAGTTTCATGATAATATTTTTTAAATGAAACTGCCACTAATATAGATTACCATAATTTTAAAATCTCAATTGTTTCTGAATTAAATTATAAAAGGTATTGCCTCCTTAGGAATACGACAACAGGTCGCAGAAATGTATGACTTTTCCAGAGCGATTTAATGTTTAATAATTATCAAAATTAAATCGTTATAATGAATGACCGCAGTCCTTACGATCTGTCTTGCGTAATTACTTCCAAGGTATACATACTCGTACACACAAACGCCTTTTCTTTTTTTTTGGTCTCCTGTCCCTCCAATCCATTCCTATTTTCTGCAATACACGCATTAATTTTTCCCAATTCACTCTATCAAACGCTTTTTCGAAATGTACAAAACAGGCAAAAACGCCCTGATTGTATTCTATATTCCTCTCGACTAGTGATCTCATTACTGCAATGGCATCTCGCGTACCTCTTCCTTTCCTGAACCCAAACTGATCATCCCCTAAGTAATCATTTGCTTTACTCTCTATCCTTTTGTTGATGATCCTGAGAATAACTTTAGCTGCGTGGGATATCAAACTTATTGTTCTGTAATCCTCACATGACGAGGCCTTTGCCTTTTTTGGAATAGGAACTAACACCGATCTCACAAAGTCTTCCGGCCAGATTCCTTCCTCATAGATACTACGAATCAGTCCATATATGGCCTTCTTCCCACCTTTCCCTAACCATTTCAACATTTCTACAGGAATATTGTCCACCCCCACAGCCTTATTTGCTTTCATCTCCTTTAATGCCCTTTCTATTTCATCTTCGAGTATGCCTGGACCTAAGCTATCTTCTTCTACGTCATGTTCCTTTTCTATGTCTAACCTTGTCGGCCTAAGTTCTTTACCATACAGTGTTTCTATATATTCCTTCCATCTCTCTTGGATTTTTCCTGGTTCAACTATTATCTTACCCCATTTATCTTTAACTGTTAGCACAGCTCTTGCCTTCTTACTTCCCGATAATAACTTAACCTTGCTGTATAGAGCACCAATTTCACCCTTCTTCTGTAAACTTTCCATATCCTCGCATTGCGTTTTCCACCATTCTTCTTTTGCTTTATTTGTGGCCCTTCTCAATTTATTGTTTAACTCTTTGTACTTCATTTTGCCTAACTCTGTGTTTACATTTTTCCATCTTCTTCTCTCATCCATCTTCGCAATCATCTCATCCGTTACCCATGGTTTCCTTATCCTTTTCCCGTTAACGGTTCCTATAGTGTCTTTAGCGGCTTCCAATATCCCTTTCTTGATACATTCTCATTTTTCTTCGATAGCACTCAGTTCTTTACCGTCATCCATTATTTTCTCTACAGCCTGCTGATACTCCTTCCTCGTTAATCCATTTACTGCTTCTAAATTCCATTTCCTAACCCGCCGCCCTTACCTTATCTTCTTGAAACGAACATTACATTTCATAACAACTAAATTGTGGTCAGAGTCCGCATCCGCTCCTGGGAAACTGTGCGAATTTATCACACTGTTCCTAAACCTGTGCCTAACCATAATATAATCTAACTGATACCTTTCTGAGTCACCTGGCATTTTCCATGTATACCTACGCCTTTTGTGGTGTCTAAACCATGTGTTAGTGATGACTAACCCCTGTCTCCTGCAGAATTCAATTGCTTTCTCCCCGCGTTCATTCCTCGTGCCTAACCCATACTCCCCCACCTCACCACCATCTCTTCCTTCGCCTACCGTCGCATTCCAATCCCCCATCACTATCAAATGTTTCCCTGCAGGAACACTCGCGATGATATCCTCTAACTCATCATACATCCTATCGACTTCTTCCTCCTTGTGGTTGCTCGGTGGCATGTATACCTGAATAATGACCAAGTTCGTCGGCTCTGCTTTAATCTCTACGAGTAAAATTCTATCTGTCGCTTGCTCTGTGTTGACTACGCTTCTTCCTACCCCTTTATTTAAAATTACGGCAACCCCTCGTTGGCTCTCGTCCCCGCCGCTGTATATTACTCTATAATTGTCACTCCAGTAATCCCCGCAGACATGCCAACTTTCAAAAATGAAAAATCGGGAGGACATGCCAACTTTCAAAAATGAAAAATCGGGAGATTTTTAGAAGTGTATCACGAAGTAATCACTTTTAATTACCACAATATTTGCATGGCACCTTAATCCCTTTATGACACTTTGCCAATTTTTAATGAATGTCACACTTTATTAACATGTTAAGCTAAGTACACAATTTCAACAGTTCATCAAGAACGTAAGAAGGAAAAATCGGGAGTCTCCCGCTTAAATCGGGAGAGTTGGCATGTCTGAATCCCCGCTATCCTTCCATCTCACCTCGCAGAGCCCTAAAACATCTATGTTACCTCTTTCCATCTCTCGCTTAATATTTTCAAATTTGCCTCTCCTCAACATTGTCCTGACGTTCCAGGTTCCTATTCTAACTACTTTCGCCTTCTTCTGAGTCTTCTGTCCTACTGAAGTTATTTGTTCCCTGCAAGGGTTTCGTGGGATGACGACCGCGGAAGCCTTGCCTCTCCCGCTGCCGGGCACGACACACGGCCTCTTGGGCCGAGTCCCGTAGTTGCCAGGACTCATATTATCTATAGTGCCCATCATTATATTCTTGGGAATCATAATTGAGGTGGTTTCCCGTTGCCTTCCTCAATAGTGTTTTTAACGTGACACCATCACTTAATGGCCGCCCCACTGGGGTCAGACGCCATTACAGCCGCCTCACTGAGGAACAGACGCTGCGTGGACTACCTTTCGTCTGGCTCCTAACCTTCGACCTATCTGGCATGGGTGACCCTTCCAGGAGTAATTATTATTACTCCCGCCAGCACAGCTCTAGGAGTCATCGGAACACACAAGCCCTTCCACCACGACAAGGTTGTAGTCCATGGGAGGGATATATATATATATATATATATATATATATATATATATATATATATATATATATATAAACCATAAACACAGTAATCAACCCGAAGGTCGGTTTAGTAGGTGATGGTAGAGCTCACCCATGTACCAAGCCCTATACGGCGTGTGAACATTCACACATCAGGGTAGGGGGGCCAGTTCCTTTCCCTGTGCCGGTTATGGTTTCCCAGGAAGATCTGGTACCCGAAAAATCAACTAGCTTGGGTGGGGCTGCAGGTGCCCAAAGTGCCTTGCCCGGGAATCGAACCCGGGACCCTCCAGTCAGCAGTCCAACGCTCTACCCGCTAGACCACCGCGACCCGCTATATATATATATATATAGATGATGCGGAAGTACTCACGAGAGCAATATAACTTTTGGACGGCACAGTAGAACACAGAATAAAACAGATAACACGTAAAAGGACACTCACACTGTAGATGATTTAAGCTTTCGGCCTACTCGAGGCCTTCTTCAGGTCAGACTCAGAGTCTGACCTGAAGAAGGCCTCGGAGTAGGCCGAAAGCTTAAATCATCTACAGTGTGAGTGTCCTTTTACGTGTTATCTGTTTTATTCTGTGTTCTACTGTGCCGTCCAAAAGTTATATATATATATATATATATATATATATATATATATATATATATATATATATATATATATATATATATATATATATATACATATATATACATACATACACACATACAAATAGATATATAAGGAAAGGGGATAGGAAAACACATAAAAGACCAACACAGGATCACACAATCCCGGATAAGGAAATATTTTTACATTTGTGATCTGCTCAAATCCGCCTTCCCCACCTTTCCTGTGTTGGTCTTTTATGTGTTTTCCTATCCCCTTTTCTTATGTGTTTATTTCTATGTGTGAAATTATATTTGTTCGCTGTATGGTGGGATTTCGTGTTTGAATGTATATATATACATATATAATATACATATTTAAAGTCACTTTCTTGAAAGACCCACGAACGTGCCCAATAATGTATATTCACTAAATAGTCAACACAAACACAGAAACTAAAACATATAAAACAGGGACTCACATATATTATATATATATATATATATATATATATACTATATATATATATATATTTATATATATAAATAAATTTCAAAGAATCTGCGGGAGATGCCGCAACAGTAACTTAAACGGAGTCATCCGCTACGTGTGCATTACAATGCAACAATTTCAGAGAGTAAAAATCATGCACCTTGACCGGGATTCGAACTCGGATCCCACGATATCCGGCCGAGTGCTTTAGCCAATTAAGCTACCGAGACGTCCTGGTACACTCTGAAATTTTGGGGGCTTTAAAGGAACAAGATGTTATGACAAGATGAATGATTTTTACTCTCTGAAATTGTTGCATTGTAATGCACACGTAGCGGATGACTCCGTTAAAGTTACTGTTGCGGCATCTCCCGCAGTTTCTTTGAAATTTGTCTAAGGTATGAACAGTTTAAGTGTTTGATATTGGCTTTAACCTCGTGGACTGTAGCACGCCGCGCACGACTACGAATACCTGTGACAATGTATGTACGGTATTTCGTCAAAACATCTTGTTCCTTTACAGCTCCCAAAATTTCAGAGTGTAAGCGGACTTCTCGGTAGCTTAACTGGCTAAAGCACTCGGCCGGATATCGAGGGATCCGGGTACGAATGCCGGTCAAGGCGAATGATTTTTACTCTCTGATATATACTACCTTGATCAAAAAGTTCCCGGAATTTATTCAGAAAATTAAAAATACAAGTTTATTCATCTAAATCTATATTGTCCCCTTCAAAGTAATCCCCATCGACTGCAACACTTTTATGCCAGCGCTTGATCCAATCCTCGAAACATTTTTTATATTCGGTTTTCGGTATGTCCATCAATGCTTCCTGCGATTTTTCCATTACTTCCTCTCGGCTGCTAAAACGCGTTCCCCGTAATGGTTTTTTAACTCGATTGAACAGAAAGAAGTCACAGGGAGCCAAATCAGGTGAATTCGGTGGCGGTTGGATGGTATTTGTTGCATTTTTTGTCAAAAGTTACGAATAATGATAGCACTGTGCGACGGTCTCGACGCACTGTGCGACGATTTCTGGTCTCTTTCGGCGAATTGCTACACGCAAACGTCTCATAACGCCCAAATAATACTCTTTGTTTACTGTCTGGCCTTCTGGCAAAAATTCATGATGCACTACACCGTTGTAATCCATGAAAACCGTCAGCATTGCCTTCTTTTTTGACTGAAAACGACGTGGTTTTTTTGGTCTCGGCTCATTTGGTGAACGCCATTCACTTGCCTGATGTCTGGATTGCGTGTCGTACTCATAAACCCACGTCTCGTCTCCAGTAATGATCCTTTTGATGAATGTGGGATCGGATTCAGCCTCGCAAATCATGTCTTTTGCGACGTCAACACGGTCTCTTTTTTGCATGAAATTGAGGTCTTTTGGCACCAACTTTGCTGCTACACGACGGAAACCCAAATCATTAACCACAATGTCTTGGGCGGATCCATAGGCAATGTTCAAGTCCTCCGCTATTTCTCTGATGGTTAATTTGCGGTTATTGACCAACATTTCTTTTACTTTATCAATTTTTTCACCGACTTTCGATGTCGATGGTCTGCCACTGCGTTCATCATCTTCGATTGACTCACGACCACTTCTGAACCGCTCGTGCCACTGGTAAACGACCGTTTTTTTTAGAGAATCGTTGCCGAAACACTTTTCCAACATTTCCAACGTCCGTGCGCCACTAAATCCGTTTTTTACGCAAAATTTAATACAAGTTCGTTGTTGCAAATTTAAATCCATTTCTGCAATTGTAAAAAATCGCCAACACACACAGAGATAGATGTACTCTTGGCTACGTAACTTTTGCAAATGTCAAGTTATGACACTAAGATTTAAAGGGAATATCAACAACAGATGTACCAATTTAACAAAAAAAACAGAACTCAAATCGGAACGATGGGAGCGCCACACGGTGGTTATTCCGGGAACTTTTTGTTCAAGGTAGTATATATATGTGGGTCACGGTGGTCTAGTGGGTAGAGCGATGGTCTACTGACCATCGCTCTACCCACTAGACCACCGTGACCCACATATATATACTACCTTGAAAGACCATCGCTCTACCCACTAGACCACCGTGACCCACATATATATACTACCTTGAACAAAAAGTTCCCGGAATAACCACCATCAGTAGACCATCGCTCTACCCACTAGACCACCGTGACCCACATATATATATTGTGATACGTATACTATTAAGAGCGGTGTACTACTGACCGGAGGGTCTCGGGTTCAATTCCCGGGCAAGGCACTTTGGGCACCTGCAGCTCCACCCAAGCTAGTTAATTTTTCGGGTACCAGATCTTCTAGGGAAACCATAACCGGCACAGGGAAAGGAACTGGCCCCCCTACCCTGATGTGTGAATATTCATTCACACGCCGTCGGGCTTGGTACATGGGTGAGGTCTAACATCACCTACTAAACCGACCTTCGGGTTGATTACTGTGTTTATGGTATACTATTAATAAATATAATATTATATATTTCACGTATAAATTAGTTATCAACCAGAGCGCGGGCTAACATATGTATTAATTACGTAAATGGTTTTGTCATACGTGGACAGTGAAATTGATAAACTTGGAGAAAAATTATGAGGTAGCAATTTACCAGAAAAGTATGTTCTTTGAAAATTCGATGAAATAATCTGAGACTATCGAATTTTTTGGTAGTTGTTTCCAGTGTAAAAGCGTCTTCTTCCCAGCAGTCGGTATAAATCATTATATACGTATGTAAATTATATAATAGTTAGATAAAAGATGCGACAATTTAATTGTCCCCCCCTCTTGAAGTGAACGATTAATAACCTCGATTCCGAGTATAACACGTGCTGCCATCTGTTTGCAGAAAAATAATCCCACATCATAATTTTCCAGAAAAGTGTGACCAAATCGGACGTGGCCCGTATTCTCTTCACTCAACACGTAACATTATTTCAGTTCAAATGCATGTTTCACTACTTCTTTCACCTTGGTTGAATTTTTTAAATCACCAGTATAAATTAAATTGATATGTTTATGCTCAATTTCAGCGTATCACTTCAGAGTATATCGCAATTAATTATTCACGAAACAGCAGTAATTTCACGATCCCAAGGCGGAGCGGAAGTCATCACGGAAGATCATCATTGAAAAGCCTCTCCTCCTTCGGCCACAAGCTGATGCAACAGAAGTCGTTGCATTGGATCTTGAGGCGTCACTCCCGTGATAGAAGAGAAGAGGCTGTCGCGCCGTTTATCGTAATGGGCAACTCCCATCTCGACTCCACCTCGGCTTATCCAGAGTACGCGAGTGGAATGCCTCGAGAGAGAGAGAGAGAGAGGGAACTGCTGCCATCGGGGGTACATGCACATGTGGTACCACCCAAGCACTTCCCTCAGATTGCTGTCACTTTGCTCCGCATTGTGAGTTTCCCTTGTCGCGCCGCTGAACACGCGAAATCTCCCTAAACAATGGACTTCACGGTTTTCGCCGAGCAAGCGAGCGTATGAAGACAGGAGGAAGGAGGCCGATATTAAAAGGAGGAGAAGAAATTTTTTTATCATTCCTAAGGAGAGTGGTTATTCTCACAAGTTTTGACGCCTAATAGACAAGGCGTGTGCGCTTTTCATATCTTTTAGAGAAAGCAACAAGAAGATTGTCGAGGCTCCGAGAAGGTTTGCATAAAAAATTAAGATGGAACTCTTACTAAATTTGAATGTGAATCTTTTTCGTATTCGTAAAACACATAGCAACCCTTGTATACATTTTTTGTAATTATCATTCCTGTGGTAATTCACATGATAGATATTAAAATGGAACATGATGCTTTACGTGATATTACGCAGACGATATTACTCAAGTGTTCAAACAAGCATGAGCAGATTAGCAGGGAAAGGAAGCTTGGGAATTCATGGTAAAGTTATTCCGGCTAAAAATTAAAAATGTTTTCAAAGTTTTACTGATTTTTCACAGTTTTGTTTTGATGTTATGCTGAATAATATGAACAATTAAAACTCATTAAGAAGCTTCTATTGAATGCAATTGTACGAAGTTCTGAATTTAAAGACACCAATTACAAGACTATGGATAGCCCTTTTGTTTGTGCATGGAAGTATAGAAATATATTTATATATCTCTACATACATATATTATTTTCGCACATAGAAATAGACATATAAGGAAAGGGGATAGGAAAACACAGAAAAGACCAACACGGATAAGGAGATATTTTTACATTTGCGATCTGCTCAAAACCGCCTTCCCCATCTTTCCTGTGTTGGTCATTTACGTGTGTTTTCCTATCCCCTTTCCTTATATGTCTATTTCTATGTGCGAAAATAATATTTGTTCGCCGTATGGCGGGATTTTCGAGTTTGAATATATATACACACACACACACACACACATATATATATATATATATATATATATAAACTTGGAAAAGACGCTCTCCGGCGACGCACAAACACACAAACACTAACACAAAAAACACCACACACATAGAAACATAAAAGAAGGACACTTACATTGGATATTTACGTTTCGACGGCACGGCCGTCGTCATCAGAATCTGATTCTGATGACGACGGCCGTGCCGTCGAAACGTAAATATCCAATGTAAGTGTCCTTCTTTTATGTTTCTATGTGTGTGGTGTTTTTTGTGTTAGTGTTTATATATATATATATATACATACATACATACATATATTTTATATACATAAATATACGCGTACGTATGTACATATGTTTATATAATACATACATACACGTATACAAATATTATAGTCCTTTCTCCTTGTTTGTGTTGCCTATTTCTCCTTTTCTGGGTGAAACAGCTCCCTAACGCCATCTCTTGGCTAAGGAATCGGAGGACCTGGGCTCTTTTAAAACATCGCAGATCTCAGCGTAAATTAGGTTTCCTTAATAGCTCAATTGGTAGAGCATCCGCCCAGCAAATAGAAGGTCCGATGTTCAAGTCTCAGTTAAGGAAATATTTTTACGCTCGTGATCTGCTTAAATACGTCTTCCCCACCTTTCCTGTATTCGTCTTTTATGTGTTTTCCTATCCCATTTCCTTTTATCTATTTCCATGTGAAAGAATATATATATATATATTTGTGTGCATATAAAAATATATATATTATGTATGTATATATATATACACACATTGTGCCGTCCAAGTGTTGTTATATTGCTCACGTGAGTGCTTCTAAATCATCATGTGCGTGCGTGTGTGTATAAGGATAAGGATGGAGAAGGTGAAATGGACAGATTGGAAAACAAAATAGGCAGTCCCAGTCATGCTGTGGTAGGAGAAGGAATTCTTTAGAGAAATCAAAGGAGTTACGAAAGATGGATTCAAAACGTTTTTTGGCACAGACTGTGGCTCAAGGGAGAATGTTACGCGTGCGGGAAAGGGATGGAAATAGTATAAATATCTTGGACAGAATGAAGAGAGGAAGGAAATATGCGGAATTGGAATGGTATAAAAACGGATGTTAAGTCGTGTTTTGTTGGGAAAGGCAAGGGAATTTATCGCTGTATTTCTGTGTAGTCCATTCAAAATCTACCTTGACTGGTACCTAATAATAACATATCAAGTCCGGGGAAGTATTAATCAAACCAGAAATGATACAAGAGAGATAGACGTAATATAGAAAAGAACTGCATGGTAAATGCTAGTACGATTGAACTTAGGAAGAGAGTATGACGTAGATAAGAATAGCTTAAGTCCAGGATTTACTCAATGCCGAGATAGAAAGGGCATTAAAGCTACTTAAGTGAATTACGTCCATAGGGTTGTACCTGTACAACTACTCAAGGGTTTCTGAAAATGTGGGAGTTGTTATTGAATAATTCGTAGAACTTATACGGAAGGGATTTGGCTGGAAATCTATGTCAGATCAGTTTTAGTTACTATTCCAAAAAAGGGAAAGGCAGCAATATTCGAGGATAACATTTTTCATAACTTTTTCATAACAAAAAGCTTGATTTTTGCACGCAGCTAAAGTGTTTCGCAGCATTAACAACAAGAGTACGAAGAGCAAGGCAAAGTTTTTCTAAGAGGATGATCAGTTTGGCTTACGGAAGAAGAGAGGCACGCGTGATGCCATTGCAGTAATAAGATCACTAATACAAAGGAAAAAAATGAAGATGCATTTTCCTTCTTTCGTAGATTTCGAAAATACGTTTGATAGAGTGAATTGGGAAAAACTGATGAGTGTATCACAGAAAATAGGAATAGATTGGAGGGACAGGAGGCTAATCAGCAACCTGTGTATATCACAGACTGCGCAGGTGTTACTGGCGGATAGAGAGTCCGGATGGGCAGTGTTAGGATGGGAAGTAAGACAGGGTGTACATTATCACCTGTGGTGTTCAACATATTTGTGGAGGAAATGGTAAAAAGGAATGGGAATAACTGGAGGTAGGAATGAAAATCGGCGAGGAATGCATGAAATCAGTTAGGTTTGCGGATGAACAACCTATAGTTTGTTTATCCGCAAACCCTAGTAGTATATACCATAGTCAAAGGGTTACAAACCCTTCTGAGTGCATTGGGGTTCAGTGAGATAGGCATGGGATAGGAATAAATGGAAATAAAAAAGGGTTTTGCGTTTTTTCCAGAAAGGGAAAGGCTAAGCTAAAGTAAGGCTAAGACTAGATCAGATAGAACAGTTTACGCATTTGGGAAATATTTTGGATGAAAATGGTCAAAGTAGAAGGGAAATTAGGCAAAGAATTTCGTTAGTCAAATAAGTTTTAACAAAGAGGAGGGAGTAATGACAAGAGACGCTGAATAAGAATGTTTAGAAAAGCTCGTTAAAATTTGATATGGAGCGTAACTATGTACGGCGCGGAAACGTGGTCACTGAAGCAGGAGGATGGACGTAGATTGGAGTGATTATGTTATGAAGTGTGGGTGTTGATAAGGACGGAAAAGGTGAGGAGGAAAGGAAGTAAAAAAAATTAGGGAGTGCTATACGTGTATATAGTGGGAAGGAGGGAGGGTTGTTGGGAGAAGTCAGAAGGAGGCAGGAAAGATGGATTCCGGACGTTTTCATTGGTGATGGGATGTTGAAGACAGTGATATTAGAGGGGAGAACGTTGGGAAATCGAAGAAGGGGAAGGAATAGGAGAAGCACGTTTGGTGGAATGAAGGGAAGGAAGAAACATGCGGAATTCAAGAGGGACTTACTGTAGTTCCACGATTTCCGATCTCAGGTTGTGCTTTTTGTTATAAGAGGCAAGTATATGTATTTTTGTTAAAGCAATCAGGCTTCGTCCATCCAAAACCTATCCTAACCGGTATGATTCCAATAATAAGAGAGATAGAATATTAATAAGAGATAAAACTCTTACATGCTGCGTTTATACATCTGCATAATACCCCGCAAGCTGCCGCAAGGGCGTGGGGCGTTGGGTGTTAGGTCTCCAGCCGTAAAAGAGAATAAAACCGCATGCAAAACCCAGAAATTCATGCCAATCCACGCACACAAAATCGTAAAGATTCAAGCAAATACCTTCACACTCAGAACTAAGTTCGCAACTAAGATACATATGCACCTACGAATATATCTTTTCTCTATGCAACGTTTACTCTTTTCCAGACTTGCTAATGAAATGTCTTTAATATTTCTATAGTGACTTTGGTTTCTTACTATTATCATTCCTGATTATCCGGGGAAAGAATGAGTACTTGTATCTATCTGTACTGGAATCTATATCCCTTAGCTTTGTGGTCTGATCTACCCAAGTACTTGGGGGGCATAATAATTCCTTCAGTGTCTTTGTTAAACTCGTTTGTCCTGCACCTTTCTGAAAGTCTCAATCTGGCTTGTTCTCTTTTCATTTCAAGTGGCTCCCAGCCTATTTCCCTTAAAAGCTCTGTCACAATCGTCTTCTCATTATAATAATTTTTCACGATTTTTTTTGCAGATTTTCTCCGTACTTTGTCCAATTCTTTTACCCATATGTTTTCCTAAAGATTCCAAATACTTACGGCATATTCCAAATGATACCCAACTAGAGCAAAATAACACCCTTCTTTAGTTTCCCATTACATTTCCCCAACCGCCGATAAATGAAGTCGAATTTCTTTAAAGTGGATTCGAAAAATAATGGGCCTGTCCGGGATTTGAACCCGGGACCTCTCGCACCCAAAGCGAGAATCATACCCCTAGACCAACAGGCCTCTTGCAACCACAATTTTCACCAGCACTGGAATTTGAAGGTGATTCCTTCAAAATGGGAGGATAAAACATATTTAAGAATCACTGCTAATTTCGAAAAAAGTCCGATTAATTAATGATTAGGCGATATTTTAACCCAAAAGGACAAATTAAGACTGGTAAATAAATGATGCTCATATTTCGTTGCTGGAACTGCGTTTCCGTAAAATTTGCTGGGAGACTTAAAAATTAGCATCCTCTCTCAAATGTTTTCCAAATGTTCTCAAATCCTCTCTCAAATATTACGGGCACATAAACGTAAGAGACTGGCAAAACCCTTCGTAATATTTGATCATTTTGTCTTTCAGGGGAACTAAATGGACCGAATATAAAATACCAATTCAGCTAGTCCAATAAAGTCTCTTCTCGTCAAAATTTATAGATATTGTAATGAACTTATTGCATTTTCATTTCGATTTCCTATGGGAGAAATGAAAGGTATTAAAATCCACATGAAATTTAATAATGTTATTAACAATATCTTTTCATTCTCAAGCCTTGCGAATATAATTGTAATTGTAATTTATTCATTCACCATAAGCATAGAATTATGCATGGCTTTGTCAATACATGTTTTACACTTCATTTCAGTAAAAAAAACATTATGCAAAATCAAAACAATATGCAAAGTACAAATACATACAATTTACAATTTTTTGGGATTAACACATTTCAGTTATACATTTGAAATGGTATGCATTAGGAAATCATCTACACTATGGAATAATTTACATGAAAGTAGTTTTTTCACGGCACACTTGAATTTAAAGGAACTTTTGATATTTTTAATAAAAGAAGCAGGCAATTTATTGTACATAAGTATTCCCTGATGATCTATCCCTTTAATCGTTTTATTTACTCTGTGCTGACTTACATGGAATGCATTTTGGCTTCTCGTATTATGACTATGAAGGTCACAGTTTTTAATAAACATGTCCTGATTTTTGTTAATAAGAGACACTGTTTCAAGAATGTATAGACAAGGAAGAGGTAAGATTTCTAGTTTTTCAAAAATAGGTTTACTGGAAGCTCTATTATTAGAATTAGTTATTATGCGAATAATCTTTTTTTGCATCTTAAATAATTTTGGAAGGAAGATAGAGGAGCCCCAAAAGGGAATACCATAATGGAGAAGTGACTGCACATAGGCAATATATATAGTCCCCAATGCCTGAATGCAATATATTCAGACTACAGTTCAGAATGCTCGTAGGGATAAGTCCAGAAGTTGACTGTGTAACCCAATATTTTTGCTCATTGCCGAGAACTTGGAAGTGGATGCTAACCGGTATTTGTGTCCCCAATGAACTACCTCCGTCGAGACACATTAACAACAATTGCTATACTTTCAACATATGCGATCAAAACAATTAAAATCATTCTTCATTTCCAATTAGCTAATGGATAAAAATAAAAAAAATCCGACGATAAAAAATTCACGATGTTTTTATGGTCACATTCGCTCCTGTCCACACGTACGCTGCGAGAAAGCGACGAATATTTTCGATGGTATTACGCCAACGAATCCTTCTGATCTCTCGAAAAACATGCACGCGGAAAAAAAAAGATAAAAGGGTACTGAAAAAAAATTCGCTCGAGAATCCCAGTTGGGCACTCAAGGAATAAAAAAAAAATTCGGAAGGACGCGGAGGAGCGGGTCTGCCTGCTCCTCCGCGGAATGGGAGAATTAATCAAGAAAAGACGCGAGAAGGGAAGGAGCGATGCGAGGATATGTATGCACGTCCAGAAGGAGGGGGAGGGGGGAACACGAGACGGAAAAGAAAATGCACAAAGGAGCGGAGTAGACTGAGCGAGACTGCGCGGGGGATGTACGGGAATAAATGTAAAAAAAAATCGAAAAAAAAGAAGGCGAAAACGCGAAACCCTTCTGCACAGGTGCCATCTAACGAAGGGTGATGTGAAGAAGGCCTTCCCCTACCACCGCAAAAACCATCCCTTGCCAATCTCTCAATTCCCCCACTCTTCGACCCCCACACCCCGCGCTTCTCCACGCACCCCAGACATCCTCGCCGTCCCACTCCCTCCCACCCTCGCGCTCGGAGCCCGCTGAGCCATCCTCCCCACCCGCCAACCCATTCCCTCCCACCCGACAGCGTTCACGGCATCGCGACGGCAATTGTGGCAAAAGCTTATTCAAAAACTCACTCCTGGTCCTCTCTCTCTCTCACTCTTACACACACACACACACCCGTCTGCAACTCCCTCCCACACCTATCAGTTACTCAAGGGGGAAGGCATTTGGATCCCCACAATTTTTCTTCTCCCTCTGCCCTCTCGCGAAATGTTAAGGGGAGGTTGAGGAGAGAGGGAGCGTCTTCGCTATCCACCCCTTTTCCAACCCCCAAAATAAAAACACACCAACCCTCGACCCCTTCCCCACCGCATCCCCCCATGGCAAGAGCATCGGCCAGGCATGTGCGACACTCAAGATATTTCGAGTGGGTGTCGACATTACCTTTGCCTTCGACCTGTCGGCCCTGATTTAAGACATGTCGTGTGCGGTATGGATGCAAAGATCGATGCTGATGTCAACATTGAATATTGATGCCGAGCCAGACATTGATGTTGACGTAAATATTGATATTCACTCCGACGCTAATGCTGATATCCATATAGATATCGAAAATGATGTCCACATCGATATTGATCCGGCATCGACACGACATGATTCCGATCTCGACATTTTCATTTACGGCATCGGCATCAGCATAGCCTTCGATAGCGGCGACAGAGACTTACCGAGTGGGCTAATATAGCATCGCGAAATCAAATTCCGACGTTGCGCAGACATAAAAGTAACGTCTCCATCCCGCTAATGGAGGGAGAACGAGAAGTGGATGGCGAGACGAGTCCCGAGACACTCCAGCCGTAACCTGCACGCACGCTTTCAGAGGCAAAGGAATGAATACATGCATGTAAACATACGTATATGAGCATACATATATTTACATATGAAATTATATTGGTTCGCCATATGGCGGTTTTTCTTCTATATACACTCTAGAATATGCATATATAATACTCGTATATATGTGGGTCACGGTAGACCAGGGATAGAGCGTTGAACTACTGACCGGAGGGTCCCGGGTTCGATTCCCGGGCAAGCATCTCTGAGCACCTGCAGCTCCACATAAGCTATGTGATTTTTCGGGTACCAGATCTTTCTGGGAAACCATTACCGGCACAGGGAAAGGAACTGGCCCCCCTACCCTGGTGTATGAATACTCATACGCCGTCGGGTATAGTACTGGGTGAACTCTACCATCTCCCAACAAACCGACCTTTGGGTTGATATGTTTGTTTATATATTTATGTGTGCGTGTATAGATGATTTCATCGAAGTTACACGGAAGTGTTGAATAAAAAAACTTAGCAACAAACAACATAAAAACACATAAAAAACACTCACACGTTATTTATTAATAATTTAAATTGTAAATTATTAAAAAATAGCGTGTGAGTGTTATTTTTATGTGTTCTTATGTTATTTTTTACTGTCCAAGTTTTATATATACATATATATATAAATCTATATTAAACTCAGCGCCTCCTCTTCCATCTTTTCCTCCCGCATCAACAATTTGGGGATCGGGAGACAACGGAGGAATATTTACAAAACTATCACCCCCCTCCCCCACCGCACCCCCCGAAGAAAATATTCACCCCTCTCCCCCACCGACGAGTCCCTCTCGGACGCGCTAAAAAAAAACAACTTCGCGTCGAAAATAATGCATGAAAAAGTAGGTACGAGTTTCTGGCCCGCGTGTACGCAGAGGTATGTATATGTGAGCTCATACATGGGGAAGGGAAAAAAACGGGGAGATGGAGGAGACGGGAGGGGATGATGGGGTTGAAAACAAGTGGCGAGAAAGAGATTTATGTTTTTTCCCCTCTCTCTCTCTTTTCTCAGTGCCATACACATACACATCCACGGGAAAAAGGAGAGGGCGGTGGGGGATGATGGGGGAGAGGTAGGAGGGGTCACAAGCGCCCACCCACCCCCTTTCGCTGACGAATTGTGAGACGTGGTGTGCGGGGTAGGGGAGGGTGGGTGTATGCAGTGGGGATGACGTGGTGGGCGGGAGGCAGGGGAGGGTTTTGGAACCGTTAAAGCGTGGGTGGTTGAGGCACGGGAAGGAGAGATGCCAGCGAGAGCGGGAGGCCAGGGGAGGCAGCCGTGTTTTGTTAATTAGTAGCGTGTGCGTTTGCGAGAGAGAGAGACTCGACAGAGGCAACGGAGGCATCGCTTCGGGGGGCGTGGTGGTGTGAGTCGGGGGAGGAGACGAGCGGAGGGAGTTTAAAAATAAATAAAAAAAAGATACGAGTTGGGAAAATTCTCCTTTTTTTAACATTTCTACTATTATTATTATTATTTTCAGGGGGGTACTACGGCGAGGGTCGACTTGATAGGGGGAGGAGGCAGCAAGGGAGGGGCGTGGAGATGGTTGGGTCGAGGATAGGAGACGGAACGATGAGGAGAAGAGAGAGTGGAGTCGAAGGAAGACGGGGGAGAGTTGAGTACAAAAAAAAGTTTTAAAAATAATACCAACCCCTTACCCCTTCTCCAACGCCTACTTTTTTTTTGACTCCCTTGCGACGAATGAAAAACGGAAAAGGGATGGAGGAGGAGGGTGGGAGAGAAATGGTGAAAAAAAAATGAAAGTTTCCACGGAGAGCAGAACGAGGGCGGGTGAAGCAATTTTTTTAATTACCACCACCGACTTTTCTGTTCCCCCTTCCCTTCCCCCTATTTATCCACCCTATCCACACTCCCTTCCCCCCCCGGAGAGCATCCCTCCGACTTCTCCCCTCCCCCTCCCAAACTTCTAGCTCATCCCCTTTCGCCCTACAACCCCCTTTCCCCCGACTTCATCCACAAGCCCTTCCTTTCTCCCCCCCCCCTCCCTACGTGGGCACATCTTCGCCGTCCAATGAGCTTACTCTGCCGACCCGGCCAATAGTGGGGGCGGAAGGGGAGGTGGCGGGAAGGGGAATCTCGGGTACGAAGGGGTGGGTGTGGTGCACGGGGATGGAGGGAAAGGGACGGAGGCGGGGGTGGTCGTATCGGTTTGGAGGCGGCGTCGGCGGCGAGGTGGTGGTGAAGGGAGGCTGAGTATATTTTTTTTAAGGCCTCTCGCCACCCTTTCCGTTGATGTTGATATAAAAAAAAGAAGGACGATAGAGCGGAGGGGTAAGAGAAGAGATTCCGGTGCGGGGGGAAGGGGTGGTATTCGGAGAGGTGGTGGTGGCGAGGAATTCCACCTTCATCTACTCTCCAGGCCACCTCATCCGCTAAAGTGAGTGAGTGTGAGAGAGGTGCTCTCTCACTCCCTCCCTAATTATACTCATTACCTGTCGTGAATTGGCTTTGCTGCCACTCCTCCTTCTCTCGCCGAGCCGATAATTTTTACAGTACGATGCAAAAAGAGAGGAGGGGGAGATGAGATGAGAGAGAGAGAGAGAGAGAGAGAGGAGTGGAGCGAGAGAAACGCATTCCGGCAGTCACTTGTCATCTTCCTTTTTTTTTCTTCTCTCACGCCGTCTCCTCTCCACGGGGTTAGGAGGTGACGCGGGCCCCCTTGTTTTCCTCCAGTTCCCAAACCTCCCCCCCCCTCCATGCATTGCCATTCCGTCTCAACGCTCTCTCCTCTTTTTAACTGTTGGAAAGGAGATGTGATTCATGGAATCTTATTCCCCGTTCTCACGTCTCCATATGTTTTCTCCCGATCGCGCCATCACCCTCACTTCATTCAAATGGTGGATGCAATTACTCGTCTTTGGGATGCTCAGAAATCGATGACGCACTTAATTAGACCATGAACAGAAATCAGTTTAAGCACATGTGAAAGTAGAATATGTAAAGAAGGTAGTGTACGTAAAAGTATCAACGTGAATCCAACGCTTTCCTGGTTTTGAAAAGAGAGCACAATTAATTCAACTTAAGCAGCATGTTCCCTGTTCTTAGGGGTAGAAAAATCTTGCGATGATGGAAGAGTGATCAAATGTTTGAACGGAGTTCTACATCTATACAATATCCCGCAAGCCACCCCAAGGGCGTGTGGCGGGGGGTGTTAGGTCACCACCCATAAACTAGAATAAAACCACATGCAAAACCAAATCATACTACCTATACAAACATATTGGTTTTTTAATGCACTCGTCAAACCATAATCACACGAAAGAAAGTACTTACATGCAACAATATTTAATAATTAATTAAAATTCCACCATATCACGCCTGTAACGTCTCTTTTTAATATTTAAAAAGTTTAATTAGTTTCGATGTTGACAAATTAAATCGGTATTAAAGAGCAGCGAGGAATCCATGACGTTCACATAGACAAAACAATTTTTTCTTTCTTTTCCTTACTAAAGATTAAATTATCTGTTCCTTTCCAAAGTTACTGGGACATCTATTCTTCAGAAACGGATCCACGTCCATCCAACGTTTAATTATCTTACAGGTGCAAGTTTTCCTGATTTTCCTTCAGGGTTATCTGTTTCATTTCTATGGATTGGAAAACGCAAGAAACGAATACCTAGACAACGATCGATTTCGCGAGGTTTTAATGATGTGTTTTGCCCATTACATGTGTTAGCTTTCAAGAAACAAGGCTCTTTCTAAAGAAATCCCTCGTGTAATCGAAGGAAGTATCAAAAAATCACATCTGATGGATGAAACAGGGATAATACCCTATGGATGAGACGCAGAAGGGAGCACGGTATGAAATTGGGCAGCCGAATTCCAGCAGAGGTGGAAGGGTTTTGCTGTTTTGGAAGAAGGGTCACCAGCCATAAAAAAAAGAGGGATATTGATGGCAGTCTAGATGAAGCCAAGAAACCGCTCTAAAAAGGAGAATAGTCTACTCGGAGCGGCAAAATTCCAGCTCGAAATTAGACAACACTTCAGCACGAGTATTTTGCCCTTCGCTGTAGAAATAAAAATACACTGTTTTTTAGAGCTCCTTGAACCAAAAGAGAGCAAACAAGACTAAGGCTTTGAGAGTGATAGAGAACAACCGAAGATTTGTAAGACACACCGAGGTAATTGTTATGGCCCCAAATTAAATAAGCAGTTTGGACCACCGAGATAAAGGAAGCGAGAGAG
The DNA here is from genome assembly GCA_037158775.1 of Hetaerina titia. Lineage (NCBI taxonomy): Eukaryota > Metazoa > Arthropoda > Insecta > Odonata > Calopterygidae > Hetaerina > Hetaerina titia. The sequence goes on from CM073778.1 coordinate 39,256,600, forward strand.
ACCTCGCCACTGTCAAATTATTTTAGGTACGTGCTATCCCCAAGTAGGATACATATTTGTAATTCAATCAGACACAAGCACGCCTTTCTATATTGCTAAAGTAAAATTGAAAACTTCATTCAAACACTTGCATTATTAAAAATGTGCATAGGGGGGAGGCTAGATTTGTCAAACATTGTTATGACCAACTCAGCAGCGTATCCACTTTGCTAGACAATTTAGGTTGGGATTCTCTTACACAGCGGCGTTTCCAATATAGATTAAACTTATTAAAAGCATTTAAAGATGGGCCCTTTTCCGATGACATCAAGGATATAATACGAACCCCAACGTATTACGGTCGAAGGGATCACGATTATAAGACTAGAGAGATAGACTGCAAGACTGACAGGTTTAAAATGTCATTTTTTCCAAGAACGATAAGGGACCAGAATGCTTGTAGCCGAAATTCCCCAGTACTTAGTTCATTACAATAAGTATTAACGTACAGGTTAGAGACTGCGCGAGGATATGTATACATGTGTGTATGTATGTATGGATATATGTGTATATGTATATATATATATATATATATATATATATATATATATATATATATATATATATATATTCAATATTTTTTTTCTTACAGGTTCCCCCCAACTTTCCTCACCTAACCCCCAACCCCCTCAACCCTTACCCTTCCCTCATGGTGCTACACCCCCTGCCACACACCTTTTTGGTGGCTCGCAGGGTATTTATTTAGATGTGTTAATGTACACCTGTGTATGCATTTATGCATATGACATTATATATACACATTTTTTTATTTATATATATATATATATATATATATATATATATATATATATATATATATATATATATATATATATATATAATATTGGTATCCTGACACCCCCCGCCACACGTCCTTGCAGTAATTTACAGGGCAATGTGTAGATTTGGATTAAGATGATACAATAGTAATACCGGTTAATGATTTCGCAATTTACAATAACGACAGAGGTAATCATTAAATCAGTTTGCTCATTGTTAATAAAAAATATCTCGATAATAAGTTACGTCATTATAAAATAATTTACGGAACCGTAATAAAGAGCAACCAAAGGAAAAACAAAGAAAGGGAGACAAATAAAATTTTATAGAGGTGTTTAAAGGACCTTAAATGTATGGAAATCTGGTTATATAGAAAAATGATGCAAATTAAGTGGACAAGACGGACGAAAAAATGACGAATAAGGAGGGGACTTGGGAAGTACTAAAAAGAATAAGGGATAAATTCATGGGACGCATTTTGAGGCATGTTTGCTCGCTAAAAAGCATTATTGTGGAAAGGAATTATGGAACTAAACCAGGGTTAAGAGAATGTCAATGGCCGACCGTATCTACCAGAATAGACATCATTAGACAGAGTGAGTATATGTTACCCATATTGCTTCAGAAGCTAAATATTAAAATAGGCGGGGAAAAAATAGAGCAGGTAGAACAGTTTACATATCTCGGAAGTGTCTTGGACCAATACGGTCAAAGTGGTAGGGACGTAAGGAGAAGAATTGCGCTAGGCAAGGAGGCTTTCTCAAGGAGGAGGGAGTTGATGACGGGGACGTTGAGTAGGGATGTTAAGACAAGACTCGTAAAAACTCTGATATGGAGCGTAGCTATGTACGGCGCGGAAACGTGGTCGCTGAAGCAGGAGGATAGACGTAGATTGGAGGCTTTTGAAATGTGGGTGTGGAGAAGAATGGAGAAGGTGAAATGGACCGAAAGGAAAACAAATGAGGAAGTACTGGAGATGGTGGCTGAGGAGAGGGGTTTGTTGAGAGAAATCCTATGGAGGCAGGAAAAATGGATGAAAGGCGTATTGAGTGGTAGTGGAATGTTGAAGAGGGTAATAGAGGGGAGAATGTTGGGCAAGCGAGGTAAGGGTAGGAACAGGATAGGGATGTTGGACGGGATGAAGGGAGGAAAGAAGTACACCGAGATGAAGAGGGACCCGATGTAGAGTAGGTTGCTGGATTGGGTTTTGTTTGGAGTTACAAAATATTTATTTGATAGTTTTGTCCATCCAAAAACCTACCTTAAACGGTAGATTACCTAATAAAAAAATTGCTTCAGAAGTGCTACGCAAATTGAACTTTGAATTCCTACATCAGCATTGCCGAAAAATCTTCGTTCCGAAACTATGATTTCGTTTTACCGCAGCGTTTGTACGCGCTGTGGTCAATGTATAACATGAGCTAATCCCACAACTGAAAGAAACGTCGTTTCATCGCGAATTCCAAATTCACATATCACATTCCCACTTTGAAAATCAGATTTCCCGCCTTTATTTGGAAAAAATATTCGATCCCTATATATCCAACTACTTTTCCTGTGTTGATGAAGTTGAACGATTCCCGGACGATTTCCGATTTTACCGAATAAGTGACCTGAAGAAAGCTGTGTGTTTGAATAACATGGCTGACCTGTTTCAAACTACGATCCCTTAATGATTCTAGTCTTCCTTTCACCAGCATATGCTTAATGATCTACGACTTAGGTTTATAACCGTCCTCTTCGAGAGGTCATTCCACTGAGTGCAAACGGAACATCAACCAGTACTCAGGAGATGGATCAACCATGAAATCATTGAAGAGACGAGAAGGCATTGTTGTAACCATTTTAAGACTAGTATGCGTATTTCTAACCACAAAAAAAGGCCAATATGAATAATTTATGATCTTCAAGATGGTTGACAGCCATCTTTTCAGCAAGGCATATCACAAGGATAGCATATTTTTACGGCTACCCTGTACGAGACGTTTCCGAGTGGTGATACGTGACAAAAAAGTAACCGACGCATTGGTAACTAACTTTCGGTTCCCGCAAACGTTAGTTATGGCTAATAAAACTGTTTCGGAAACTCTATGGCGTGATATGAAGTCCATTCTCCGGGTCCCAAACTTCTTTCCGAGGATGAAAAAAAAACTCTTTATCTCGTTCTCCTTCGCTTATTCCAGCAAGCGTTTCGCTCCATTGGAAATCAATCGTTCACCACGTCCTATCGAGATGGGGAGGGGAAAAAAAACCTACGGTGCGGTGCGTCGCACTTGCGTGCCCTTGCAAGGCACCGAGCCAACGGTGAGAAACGAGGCGTGACAATTAGTCAGGGATCTATTGAATTAGACGACAAAATGATGCGGAAGAGAGCTCCAGGGTCATTTTTGTACGTTGACAGGTGACACCGGAATCCAAGCTGTCCCTTTTCTCCCGCACCTCGATCTCACAGAGAATGAGATGCGTCAGAAGAGGGACAGCTTGCCTCGAAAACGCCAACACTTTGAAATAAGTCGTGTAGTCAAGGTTTTTGGTAGGAACAAGACGTCTCGGAAACACTTCTACGATTTCAGATTTAGTTTACACTTCGTGGGAAAAAGTATTTTCTTGAAGTTATTTATCCGGAGATCTCCATTGATTAAATTTAGAAGATATACGAGTATCGCCATTCCCTGATACAATTTGTTGTCTCAGGCGTAACTTTATGGAATTTGCATGACATGATGAAATGAAATACTTAACTTTGTAATTCCACAACAATTTCCACATAATTGTGTGGAATCACAAAGTTAAGTATTTCATTTCATTCCCTGATACCTTGATTAACGGTGATTTCACCGATCGAAAATGCAGGAAAAATAAGCTAAATGTCTGCTATCCGTACGCATAAATATACCTCACAAAAATTGTAAAAAAAAGTATGGAAAGTTGTACGTATTCCTTAAAAATATTTTATAATTACAATCAATTCACGTGATTGATTTTAGTTGTGTTCAAACGGTCTATCTATTGAATTTGAATAACTTTTTGAACAAGAACTCGATGCTTTCTTTGTTTTAGTCTCAACTTTGTGGAAGTTCATGTTCAATATTTATTTTATTAAGAACACAATGTATACATCCACTGTTCTTTATTATCGTGCAACTAGTTTGTACGATATTATACAACAAACGATGTATATCAAACTAGTTGTACGATAATAAAGAACAGTGGATTTGTTGTGTTCTTAATAAAATAAATATTGAATTACTCGATGGTCCATGTTCTTTTTTCGAAAGATGATAGGTCGTGACTTGCCACTTGGATGTCACGCGGTAAGCACTTGAAGAGTGTGGTACCTACTGTTTCTAACACTGCGCAAACCCTATTTCTCATTACCCATTCTTTCTCTTCTCAGAAGCCATTATTTATATATTCGAGACGACAACAGGCCTCAATTCAGATCGAGGCACCACAAAATAGTTATGGATCTGTAAAAGATGGGCGCAAAAAATCTGTCAGAAGCCACCCGTAACCTAAAATACTTGACTCAAGGACACGTTACATCGAGATAATGACCCCCGAACGACAATAATGATAATGACCCATGGACGAGTACAGCTTAAACGGACACCAGAAGGAATTACTATAAATGCCTCAAAAATCAAATGAATTCGGAATATAATTTCAGTAATCGATGCGTGAGCACAAGTATTTATCACAGGCACAAGCCTATCAATGCCATTTTTTTCATATATCGATATGTCGATAGAATACCTAACAGAATACCTGGATTACGATTATTTGTGTTCTCGTAACATACACAAATCCAGCAAATGGGTTTTTACATGAACAAAAGAAACATTTTCCAGGAATTGAAGGTGGTCAATTGCCAAAAAAAATAATAAAAAGAATATTCCAACTTGATTGGACGTGTACGGGAGAAGGTCGATAATTTTAGCACAGAATAACCAGCGTTATCGACAATATGAATCCAATCATCACCATTGATTAACAGAGAGACAGCTGCCGAAGGTGTACCACCCTTTTATGTCGGTGAAAATTATTAACACTTCCCGAAAAGCATCATTCAAAGAAGTCGGACAAACTGACTTATTCCAGAGTATACCTTTTCGACCCTAAATTAAGTAGCCTGGGGTTCGTTTCCCGTTACGGGCATTGAGTTGCAGTTTCGAGTAATTATTTATCTTGATATAATTAACACTTTAGGAAACTATAGTGTCAGGTATTGATGGCTTTTAAAGTACATAAAGTTATTGTGATATATTTATAGGTCGAATAAAATATATCAAATGATTTATCTGGCATTTTATTCCACGCAGGTAAACACAAAAGTATTACTAATCATCACTGCGACGGCAAAACCAACAATGAATGAATTATCAGACACCGCCCAACAGACGGTAAGTTGAAACTTAGCTTAGTTGAAACTAAGGAAAATCTCGCACAATTTAACGGTGGAGGAGGAACCCTGAATTATAACACTGCGCGAGATGGTCAATGGTCAATAAAAGGCATGTGCCTGGCCAAGGGCGCATGCGAACAAAATCGAGCCAACTGCGAAAGTTTCCAAACGATTGACATGCGTCCAGATCTTTTAACCAAAAGGGGGCGTTGACAAAAACCTTCAACGAGGGTGAGGTAGATATAGGAGGAGGATGAAGGGTAGTAGAAGAGGGGGGCTGCCTGGAGATGAAGCGAATGGTCAATGCCTTCCCTCCCCGTACTGCATGACCCGAGGTGTCAATGGATCAGGCGTGCAACTTATGGTAAGGTCGATCAGCTAGTATACAAGTATTCCTCCGTCCCTAGGTGGAAGGTCAAATAATTAGCGTACTAGTGAAACATATTACATCTTTCATTCGAAATAATATTTGTGAGCAAATCATCTACGTGCATATATTTCCTCCCAAACCGCCGCAAAGGCGTGTGGCGGGGGGTGTTAGGTCACCACTCGTAATTAAGAACTAACCGCATGCGAGACTCACAAATTCATACCAATCTGCACACACAAAATCGTAAACGTTCATGCAAAATTCTTAATGACTTACCAATATGCGGGTACATATACTATCATCTAGCACACACATGTACCAACGAATATACCTTATGCCTACGCAACGTTTTCCCTTGTCCTGACTTGTAAATGGAATGTAAATGGACGGCGACTCCAGCACTCGTGCGCAAATCGTCACGTAAGAAATCGACCTCATCCAGGATTCCATAATTGGTAGATAGTAAACCTATTTACTTCTCCTTCGGATTTATAATCCTTTTGAGGCAGGGTAGGTACATATACGAGGTAATCGTATATGTACCTTCCTCGTAAGGAGGTAATTAGTTAGGGTTTGATGAATAACATAAGTTGGGAATGGTTTTGAGGCAGCGTAGGTGTATATCATATAGGGTAAGTATATACTGGATCGATTTCCGATTTCCTACCTCATCCTACCTCGAGGTTAATCTATCCATACACCGGCCAATTGGTGCTGGTCCCGATTACCTCTTCCCCTGACCTGTTTATGTTCTCCTAAGACGGACGTGAACCCACCTCCGCATCTGTATATGCAGACAAAAAGGGAAGGTTGGGATCGAGAAATGGGCCCAGGGTGGGGTCAAGGGGAGATGACGGTCTATTTTGCGGAGGAAGCGGAGGGGGACGAAGGGAGGAGGAAGAGGAGATCCCTCCCCGCTCACTTTGGGGGTTAATCCCGGAAATCCATTTCCAGTGGCGTGGGTCCCTTAGCTTCCTTCCGGGGATTTGAAGGGAAAAGGGACTCCGGTTGGGGTGGAATGCTTGAAGGGAAGAGTGGGAAAGTCGAGGATGAGGGGATGAAAGTGAAGAGAGAGAGAGAGCGAATGAGAAGAGGGACGAGGGAGGGAGGGAAGGAAGGAAGGGAGGGAGGGAGATAATTAAAAACGGAAGGAATGAACAAAAGAGGCCTGGCTGGCAGAGAGAGCGGAACTGTGGAGGACGCCGGCCAAAAACGCCCTCCCCAAAATTACACTCCATTTTCCCCATCAGAAGGGAGGAGAGCCGAAGAGTTCCCTTGGTTCCGCCTTCGTACATTCACCGCGGCAACGCCAAAGGGCCGCAACGCTATGCGCGTCAAACCCTGAATAGTTGGTAACATTCGGGCGCCCCAGAGGGAGAAAGAGAGGTATATCAGGGAGTAAAAGCTAATAATGAAGACGGTTTAGACGAATATTCAAAGACAGTCAAAACTAATTGAATCTACGACGGAGAAACGAGTGGTGGGTAGATGTAATCCTAGGGAGGGATAGATAGATAGCCGCCCATATTTTGGGGCGAGATTGAGACTGTGGAGTCCCTTCTACCACCTTAACCCCTCCTCATACCTTTTAATGATGAGCTAAGATATCTCTGACATTCTTCGTTTCGAATCCCCGTGATGGATTTTTCACCTCACGAAAAAATCATTTTTCTTGAACGAGACGACATCAAAAATGATTCATGCCTCCAAATCCACGCTGGGAAACTGGCGTGAGGCAGCAGTTTCACCAGAGGGCACTGATGGGACAAATATAGTTGGGTGGATCGGTACAGTATTCAACTACCACATATGCGGGTGAGAATGGAGTACGCGGAAATGGTCGAGATACCGTGACGTGGATGGCAATGGGAAACTATCATATTATATTCCCTTGACGATGCAGCCTTACGTACAATAAGAAAGGAGGATTGAAGTCAAAAAAATCCTGAATTGATGATTGATGAATTGAGGGCTCACATTTATTGCGTAGCAAAAGGGGTGATGTTGTGGAATCGGAGCATACAGGTTCATTTTCAATACCCTGCAAAAGTTCACTTGAAATTGCCGCTCGGTTGGTCTTTTGGTTGCCTAACAACACCTTAGGCACGAGCTTGGCGCATACTTTCCCCATCGCTAAATCTTCAGTAACAATGCGAAACACAACAGTAGACGACAAGTTCACTTAATTGGCAAACATCTTGATACTCAATCGACGGTCAGAGTCCAACAGTTATCGAACATGAGCCACATTGTTGTCGGTTTTGATGACTGACGACTGCCCAGAGAGTTGTACGTAACCTCGTGGAACAATTCCATATTGAATACTGTTAAAACAAAACTGTGCAACTCTACATGAAAATAAGCTTTATTTTGGCCTTGGTTTCACTGCCTGGAGATGCTGCATCTCAATAAAGTTTATTTTTATTTGGAGTTACAAAGGTTTGTTTTAACAATATTCAACATCAATTAGAGCAATTGAAACATACGATTGAAATATACAAGAGAGAATAGGGAGCGAAACAAGGCAAATGACCAACTACTGAGAAGTGGAGATCAGAGGCTGAGAGGGTGAGACAGGTATCGTTTCCCCAATTCCCTAAACGCTTAGTGAAATCATGTATCCGGGAGGAAATTGCGGCTTCCGTCTCTTACAATAGAAGCTTAGTATGAAAGTAGACATATTTTTTCCTTTGCGCTTTCAATTTCTGGACGGGGAAGATGATAAACTATTGTGTACATCGATTTGAGTTTAATTTGAGTTCTTCATTTCGCACGCATGGATAATTTTAAGCTTTCTGAATATATCCTCACTCCTTCATCACAAGATTGCCTTACTCAATAATCAGCCATCAAAAAGTAGACAGTGAACTGAAAGGCCCACCCTGCTCCATCAGACGTAAAAGTTAGCCAACAAAATGGTGAGACAGCGACAAGAATGAAATACTCCTATGACAATTGTGGTAATCTACAGTCAAGAGGTCACGGAATATGAAGAGGACAGATTAAGGGAGGTATTGTCATAGAAATAGGAAATGAGGCGAAGGACATTGTGGAACTCGAGAGAAACAACCTGAATCCAACGAAGCTCGCTTAGGGTAGGGGGGTTCTGGAACATTATTATCGATTGACGAAAATTGGCTTTTGAATGAACGTATTCAAATATCGTTTACCCTCTGTGCCCTCCCCTTAAAATTATATTAAAAGGTATACCATAAGGACATTATGCATAAATAACACTATCTTAAATTCCTAATTGCCATTTTTGACGCGTTTTTAAGGCAGCTATTGTCTAGCTGAGAAAAAATTGCTAATATCACCAATTCTACGCTCTGGCAAACAAATATCGCCCGATTCAATACAGATATTTTTATTTGCATTAACTATGCTTTCGCAAGGAAACGTTTTACCATGAAAAAATAATACTAGGTGTATAACATTTTCGGGCAGAATTGAGACGAACTGCATCACTCGCTGACTAGTTCTTGCTGTCCTTTCAATTCTACGCTTGAGTACTTCCTATTTTGTCTATTGAGCCTTTAATTAAACCTTCCCATCCCGTTAGGAGATCGTACTACGGTAGGAGAGATCATGCTAATACCTGTAAAATTAGAGAGATTAAGTGTGGAACAGATAGATTTAAGGTGTCATTTTTTCCACGAACGATAGGGGATCATAATAACATTGTTCGACCTCAATAGGGTCATGTTCGGGTAAAATTATTCTAGTGTGTATTCACCCCCTGCCACAAACCCTTGAGATGCCTTGCAGGGTATAAAAAAATAAATAAAAATGAAAAATAAAAATAAATAAATAAATATAAATAAATAAATAAAAATAAATAAATAAATACAAATAAATAAATAAAAATAAATAAATATAAATAAATAACTAAAAATAAATAAATAAGTTGTTAACTCTGATTTGTATTCTCGCAGTGACATTAAGGGAGAATTAAAGGCAGTACATAACACTGCAATTAGTTTATTGACAACGCACATGGCAATGGGACGAGACAGACGAAATAGCAACGTGGTAGAAGTCCGGGGAAGTCAAGTTTTGCGAGGTCGAAGACTCAACGAGGGTAATAGGAGTGAGTAGCCAAGTCTTGCGAGGTCGCAGACTTACGTTGGCACGGCTGGGGTCGGACTCCTCGAGCATCGACGCTGGCGCCCTAATAACCCTCTTCAAGGGTTCAAAGGGCGGATCGAGTCATCCTTCGATTTCGTAGCCGGGCGGAGCCAGAGAGTCAGAGAAGGCGGTGAGTGGACTCGCCCCCACGTCCCTACCCCCCTGTCCCCCCACAACGACAGTATCTGCGACTCTAACAAAATCATAGCCATGAATAAAAGTTTCAAACTAACATATGACCACTTTAAATTTATCAACAACATTAAATTAATAAATAACATTACATTTGTCGACACAATTATATTTGTTGATAGCTTAACATTTATCGATAGGTGTAACACTTAAATTAAGTAAAAATTATTGTTAACAGCAATTTCATTCCAATTATCTATAGCTTTCCTATTGCATTGTTATCGTTACTGGTTTAAACGATGATATGAGGCACTTATTTCTTTTATAGTAGGTCATCATGATAACTACGATATATGTAAGGTAGGGTAATTAATGTCTTTATTCATTGTTCACCAATCATCGTTCTTTACTCTATCTAAATTTGATATAATCGACCGTCAGTTAATTTATAGGAAATCGGGTATCGCAACTGGAAAGGTAATTGCTTAACTCGACTTTTCTTTTCATAATGCATTGAATTTCAGCCAAGTTTATGGGCGATAATCATCATAAATGCGGTCAAGTTGCTAATTGCGCATGAATTTCCCGAACGCCATACACACCAGGCTACTACACAGCATTGTTTTTTCATTAAATATGAGCGTTAGATGTCAAGTGATATGAACCATATCATATGCTGCTCCATAGTGCACAACTTCAACGCATTTGCTTTGGTCAAGAATAATGGACTACAGTTCCCTGCTTCGGGCAAATAAAAACACCATATATGGACCCCGCCCGAACAACAAGTGGGTATTTATGGCTTCTATTATGTAGGAAAATCCAAAAAAAAACCATCCAAACTTCGATGTATTAAAAAATAAATATTTTTTCACTCAATCATACGTACATGGTGGAACAATAATTTTTATGTAACTACTGATATGGCAAACATAGTCATTAATGCTAACACACCATGCAGAATTAAATATTCCGTAAAATCACTAAAATGACGTCTCAAAATATTTTTGGTATCATGGAAAATTTTAAAACCCGATTCAGTAAACTTTGATAATTCATTTAAATAATATCAAACCGTGATATTCCCAGAATTATCAACCCTGGGGTAATAAACACGATGAAGTATTTAATGATAAGCTATTTTATTAATATTACCCCTTTGATATGGTCATCATATTAATGTTAACTTAAACTTCTTGTTTCACTACATAATAAAATGGTGTACATGTGTAATAAACGTGTGATAATTTTATATTAATCTGTATGATTGACGGGTCAATGGCATAGGAGGGATCCTTGTAAACCCTGACTGAGTGGGTGTGTGAAATTCACAAAGGTCTAACACACCCGATCGACTGAGTGACTGTGTATTCACGTATGTCGTTTCTATTTCATTACATCATTTTACAATTTTCATTTATTTGCGTGATTGACGGGTCAATGGCATAGGAGGGATTCTTGTAAACCCTGATTGCGAGTGTGAATGTGATTCACGAGGGTGACAGTCATTTATTAACACACCCTAGTGATCGAGTGGTTGTAATTTTGTTTTATTATTTATTATTTTTATTATTTATTTTGGCTTTTGTGTTTTCCCCCTTTTCTTACTTATCACTTAGTGCCAATCAAGTTTACGGTCTCGGCATTTTTTTTGTTTACATTGAGTCACGACCGTACGCTACGTTCCTTGTATATTTAAATAAAATGGCCGATAACAATTTCAGAACTTGACGTTTTTCGATTATCTTTTTCGTTTATATTTATATTTGCATTAATAATTTGTCGCATGAAAAAATATTTATAAAAATTCCATATCAAAATGGCCGTATAAAGCTTCAATGAATTCACACAAAAAAGTTGGCAAAATTTATCTATTCGCTGACCCCTTCCCGATGAAGAAATAACGGCGTATTAAACAATCATTTCTTTGAAAAAATAAGTATGCAAATTCCCCTCATTTAGATTGATACCGCACTTCTCCAAAAATAGGATTTTTATAGATATTATAGCGGTTGAGTGATAGCCTACAGCGTTTAACATCCGGACTAACGGCCGAAGTATCCCGGGTTAATCTGAACTCTTGTAAAAATTTCTGAACAGTCACAGCTGCGTGAGTTTTTATGGAAACCAGAATTTATTGGAATATTAAATTAGGGAATTGGAAAGAAAGTCATGATAATCCTACCCACAAATGTGTAAATTTTACTTGAATCGTACTGGATTTGTACACAAAAGGTCATCGATCACTGTATCCACACCAGCCAAACCGTCCAGCAAATGGGTTGAAGACTGGACGTTTACTGAGCAAAAATAATACTTACTTTGTGACCAATATTTAACTATCCACCCCAAAGGCGGTCTTACTGTACTCCCACGCACCACGTGCACATAGTACTCACCACACGAGTCAGAGATGGTCCGACCGGAATACAAAAACAATCCTACTGCCATCGAACCCAATACCCTCGAAATAAGGGACTGGTTGACACCACGCTGATCCAGTAGTCCATTTACAATTTTCAAATAGTCATTATTGTCATTCGTTATCGTCATGACATTTACTTAGTTACGCATGCTACGGCGGAACCCTACGCAAGGGGGTGAAAGAAGAAAAGGGATGGTAGCGGGAGGAGGGAGGATAATTTCGAGAGAGCATGAGAACAATGGGAGAGAAGGGGAATTCCTATATACATTTATATGAAAACAGGCAGGGATATAGAGTACGGAGAGAAAGAGAAGAGGGGATATGGTGGGAGGGGAAGGGAAGTGGACGTGGGGGCGGAAAGAGGAGGGAGGCGGGGCGGAACGATAATGGTGCGGGGGAGGCGGGGGGACTCGTACGTGTGTGTTCGTACGGTCCTTTGAAGCCCAAGGGAGCCGTTCTCTTCAGTTCCCGAGGGGGTAGGGGGATAAATAAACATGTGAATATTCATCTGTTGGCATATTCCTCCCCGTAGAATGGGGTGGGTGGCAAATGAGCCCTCGGCACTTATCTATCCTTGGAGGAGAAGGAGGGGAATGCGGGGTGAGTGGGTGAAAGGAAGGGAGAGACAGTTCTCACTCATCCGTGCCGGATGGACATAAAAACGGCACCCCCTATGAGCGGGCGAGTGAGTTACCGTTAATGGCACCCCGCTCCGTGTGTTTCTTCCGTCTCCACCGCCATGAATGAAAGGGGACTCGCGCACAGATTTACGTGGGCGTAGTACGCAAAGTTGGTGGACGTCGACGACTCGGTACCCGGAAAAGACCAATAGCAAGAAGACCCTTGAGTTCAGGTACGCAGACCGATTTGATTGGATCGACACATTTCCCCACAAATTGCCAAGCAAAAAGAACGGTTACCATTCATTCGACTTTAAGTTCCACCGATTTGTAAAAATGATAAAAGAAAAAAATGCAGCCTAAAACAAAATTACGACTAGTGCAGAAGCAATGAATTTGTTGGTGTTTTTGCATACAATGAGTACTTTGTTCGCGGAATTGCAGTAATTGCATTTATTCTGCGAAATTCATCGCCCTCATTATTTTCATATTACACGCTATCTCCGCCTCTTCGGGATATTACGCCGTCATCAATCTTTCAAACTAATAACGATGCGGCAACAACACAAGCAGCGTGTTGAAGAACTTGTGTATCAATTATTTTCATATTGCATTTCAAAACATAAATGCCTAATGAATACATGTGTGTAATCTTTTCTTGAAGGTTGGATTTAATCTTATGAAAAACCTTATCGTTATGGTTCGTAGGATTACTATCATTATTATTCGTAGGACAAATATATAAAAAACCATAAACGCTGTAATCAACCCGAAGGTCGGTTTGGTAGGGTTCGTCCAGCATATATTCCCACCCAGTGAATATTCACACATCAGGGGCCAATTCCTTTCCCTGTGCCAGTTATAGTTTCCCAGGAATATCTGGTACCCGAAAAATCACATAGCTCGTAACAATCGCACATAGCAAACAGAGTGCCTCGACCCGGGATCCTCCGGTCAGTAGTCCAACGCTCTACCCCCTAGACTACCACGGCCCACGACCTAATAGATATATTTTTATATTTCCCTTCCTAAACAAGAGAAAGAGAAGGTATTACGCGCGAAAATAACGCAATGGTACAACTATGAGGGGCTTGTTGAGGCAATAATTTCTGATTAACTATTATGAAGAATGGTTTAGGTGAATAATTACGTTTGACAACCTGATTTAACTCTGGTTTCAGGTTTTAGACGCAATGGCAGCGACGGTTGGAGACCTTGTCAAATCTGTGTGACGGATACATTTTTATTCCATCTTCGAAAATCCGGTCTTAAAACTTTTCCGTGCCATGAATATTTATATAGTAAAACTTTTCAGTCCTATGAATATTTATATACGCCTGGTGGTCATGAGGCTAGTCAAATACCAAATTGTCACTCAGCACCAGTACTAAAATGAATTTCCATACAGTTGTGAGGCTCCAAAAAGTTATTGGAATGTACTTCACTTGTCTCAGAAAGGATTTAATACTAAAACTCCCAATTTTCATAGAGTTAATTATGTAAGTTATCTATGTCCACGTAATCACATGTAATCTATTTCCTGTTGGGTACACACCCTGAGCTCCTCTATAGAATTATTAGGAACCCCTTCGCATGGTTAAATTTTGTCACTCAATGTCGTTCAGTAGAGGTATCGTGCCAAAAACTGTAATGCAATTACGAACAAACTTCATTGAAATTTTCTAGTTCGGTTTCCTTTTCATCCAAGGTTTCCTTCAAAAAGTAAATGTGGAATAAGTCATTTTTTAATATATAATGCAACCTAATGGAATCAGAGCTAATATTCGTACAACACGACAAGCGATGCGCAGCTGTCCGTCAGAATTCTAGTTGAAACCGTCGCCAATGCCTTGATGCATTTCTGGAACTATTGAATGAAAATCATTTGTCTTACGTGCGTCAGGAAACCTGAACCATCAGAGAATTGGTTATCGTTTGTCACTTGTCACAAGCTCGAACGCCGAACGTGGTAAGCGCACTCATCAAAAATATTTTTCATCGCGTAAAACCACTGTCAGAATCGTAATATACAATAATTCTTGATAGCCGAGTCACGTGAAACCAATGACCGTATCCGAGTTCTCATTCATCTTATTCCGCGTACAATTCCATTACGTCCTGCGAAAGGGAAATAACTGTAGTACCTATATGCTTGAATCGAATACTTAGTTCGTTAGCGTGCATGAAGATATGCAACTTACATCATATTGTAATTGCTTTCTTTTCAATGCTATACTTCTTGGACTGACGCTGAACGTAAATAATAAAAAGATATACGTTTTTATTGGGGAAACCATCAGGCTCGGACGAACTAGAAACGAGCAACTGTCGAAGAGGGCAGGATTGATGCGGCGGAAGGGCGGGAGGATGAAATGGGCGGCGGAAGTGGGAGGGAGTTGGGCGAAGCGGATTGATTCGCCACGGAGCACGCCACTTGGCGTGTTCGCCCTGGGCACGCCCTGCCCTCGCCACCTCGCCCTCCTCCGCCGCGCCAGGGCCGCGGATGACGCGTCGACGGCCATCGTCAGCAGCAGGGAGAGGGGGTAGGATGGTGTTGGGTTTGGAGGAGGGGGCGGTCGTTGGCTCGGGATGAGTGTTAGAGGAGGAAGCGGAGTGAAGGCGAGAGAGGGAACTTGAAGGCAGGAGATGCGAACGTCGTACCCCTCCAGATGATACTTCCCATCTACATGAAAATCTTACCCTGAAAACCTCAACAAGGGAGGTCGCCAGTCACTAGAGAGATTAAGATTTGGTGGATTAATTTTCGATGAGCATCGATATTTTTTGCCTAAAAAACAATATCAAATCCCTCAGCGTAATCGTATTTCTATTTGGTCAACATTCGAGGTCCTTTCAACTTCAGAGCATTTGTCTCCAACTGAAAAATGGAGCATGGAACAGGAAGGATATATACGAGCGCACTTCCTGGAGAATTGGGGAACGGGAATGGGAAACATTAGAAAAGGGGAAAGCAAAACCAGGCAATTCCTACCTAGCGTGAAGGAAAGAATGAAGATCAACTTTAAAACTTATAAAGAAATTACCTAAATTTTAACAGGACACGGGGAGTTTAGATCATACCTCAAGAAAACAGGACAACAAAGGAGGGGACGTGTGAATGCATGATGGAGGAGGACACGGTAATGCACAAGAGTCCCTTATTGCCCAATTTATGCCCAGAAAATACGCGAACTGGAAGCTAGCCTTAGTTATTTGTATAACGTCCAACACATTGGGAAATATATACGCGAGGAACCCATTAGAAAAATATTGGACAGATTTATCAACAAAAGAGAAAGTGGGAACGGGGAGAACAGGAAGGGCATGTAACTCATATTTTGTAATAAAAATTAACGAAATTGTAATGGGGTTTAAAAATAAGGTACCCCGAAAAATGAACACAATAAATTGCCCGCTTTTAATCGAACGGGACAAATTATTAATTATCATTATAACTTTAGAGCGATTATCGTCGTTCAAGAAGCCCGAACTGTCGTACGAGATGTTTCTTACTACTGCGTTCACGAACTGTCATGAGGGAAGACGAATTCCATATATTATCATCAGTATTTCTATCCTTGGAATGGTTTCCAGCAGACTTCCATTCTTCTCCATTCAGTGTCATTTCCCTCACCTCCAAATTGCGTCTCTATTTTACTTTTTCCTTCTTGATTTGTTTCCTAGATGTACTTGTCTCTTGGTCTTCCACGGATGATTTTCCATTCAATTTTCCCTTCTATTATATTTCGTACCAATCCATTGTTCCTCTAAGGGCGTCCGATTCATTTCCTTCCTTACCATAGAGTTCGCCACAGTTTGACTTCACTTTCAATTGTGTGACTTAAATCAACATGAGGTGTTTCCATAAGTAGGATTATGTGAATTTTTTCACAGATATTTTGTGCAGCACAAATAATAAAAAATAAGAATGCAAAACATAAAATGTGCACGTCTATATGAACTTCGCTTGACTTTGGTGTTGCGATCGCTGGATCGTTGAGCGGAGAGTCCCGGGCTCAAAGTCGGGTCGAGCCTCCCGACACACTCCGGGTCTATATCCTGGCAGTGTAATATTACGAGTACTACATATTTCTGTGAAACTGCAGAGGATAATGTAAGCAGAAGAGTGTTGGTCTAAGGCGGAACAAAATGAAACATTGCAAATAATTCAGGTGCATGTGTATGTTAGTTGGTAGTTTGTGTGTTTGCATGTGCTGAAAGGGTTGTAAGGGTTTTTGCTAGAATCTGTACCATGTTCTGTTTGTGGGCTGTACAAATTTGTGGCTTTTGCATGCAGTTTTTTTCCTCAGTTACGGATGGTACCCTGACACCCCCCGCCACACGCCCTTGCGGCAGCTTGCGGGGTATTAAGTAGATGTAGATGTTGATTATCCATAGATCTTCGTGGTGACTCCGATATCTCAGTGGAAACAGTTCTTATTATTCTCTCATAAAGGACAGATTGAAAGTGTCAAATTTAATTATTCGTCCTACCACATCGTTGTGGTGATTGAGATTTGAAAAAAACTATACAAAGGAATATAAGTTAATTTATGCGGTAATGAAGTAAACACGAAAAAAATAACTTTATGATCGAATTCCTTCGTCAAGAAACAACGACCCTGAGCAGTCGGAGAGAAATCGAGGACAGCATTACTAAATGATCATCTCGAATCATTAGTCAAGAGATCGCATCGGAACCGCTATAAAACTTTCAGCCCCGACGCTTTCAAAACTCCACTTCCACTAACGATATCACGTTGTCTTCTCCACCTCTCGCGAAGCCTTCGTTTCGCTCACTACAGATAATACGTGTGCATGCGAGTACAAATACTCATTTCCCCCCATCCACCACACACCCCACAAGCACCTCGACTCTTCGGCCGGGGTGGGGAAAAAAATGAAGAATGAGGCGTGCAATTCGTGGAGACTCGATTGTTTTGTTTTTTTATTATTATTTTTGCCACCACCAATGCCAACTTTCCAATTGCGTATCCACCCCCCCACTTCGCCCCTCTTTCTCCCCCTCATCATCCACCCATTCCCCCCCCATCGAACTTCACCCTCCCTCTCCCACGCTCACGGTGAAGCGAGCGATTTTTGTGTACCGTAAAAACGTTCAGGTTACGGCACGCAGAGATATCCCTCTCTCTCTCTCTCTCTACCTGGGAGAGAAACCCTTTCTGTCGTTCCCCCGGGCAACAATGCTGTCACAGAGAGAACGCTTGGGAGTTCGCCCCCAGAGGCACTCACCCTCCTCCGACCCCCGCCCCCCAAACCAAGTGAATTTTTAATTTTTATCTCTTTCCCTCTTTCTCCATTATTCCCGATGGCTGTGGTGATATTACAATTGAACCACCCCCTCCCCCTCTCTGTATTTTAATGTCCTGGACTGAGCATGTGGATGAAATTTAAAACAAAGCACGAATAAGAAATAATTGTCCGCATGGATCCTTTCACACAGAAATGGAGGGGGGGAGGGAGAAATGCAGGAAAATAAAAAAAAGTCACCTTTGTGCGTGAGGAAAATTTACAAAAAAATCCATTCTCTCTCGATAAACAACTTATTATCAAAAGAAATGACTTTTGATTCTATTACTTCGCCATTTGAAAAAACATTGAAATCAAACCGTTATCCAATGAGCAAATGTCTAGTGAATCTTGGTAGATTTGGTAAACATTAAACTATTCTCATGGCTATTAACACATCAATGTTTATAGCGTGAGTCCTCAACTGTTCAATGTAAAAACAAGTAATAATATGGAGTATTATACCGGGTGAGGAATGTTTTAATGGGCCTTGACAGATCACGTTATTATGCTCCTAAGTCAAATAATTTCGTCCGCTCCGCGTTTGGCGTTCCATTGAAATTGCACTAATTTAATCTTTACGATGTTTTCAATCAATCGGCCAATAAAATGGGCATATTGACAGTAATATCTGCGCACCAAAATTGCAATAAATTTTGAGTTCTAAGTACAACCTTTAACTTACAATAAATAAACATAACGGAACGTAGGCCATCACCTACCGAACCGATCTTCGGGTTTATTACTGTGTTTATGTATGTATGTATGTATATATGTATATATATATATATATATATATATACATATTTGTACACATTATATATATATATTATATGTTATTTATACATTATATTCATATATACACATGTATATATATATATATACATATTATCACATATATAACAGCGAGATGAAGAGGGACCTGATATAGATTAGTTTGCTAGGTGGGGAGTCACAAAATGTTTATTTGATAGTTGTGTCCATCCAAAAACCTACCTTAACCGGTAGATTACCTAATAATCACATATATAATATTATATATATAATACATATTATCAGGTTTCCTTATTAGCTCAACTGGTAGAGCATCCGCCCGGAAAGTGGAAGGTCCGTGGTTCATATCCCGGATAAGGAAATATTTTTACTTTTGTGATCTGCTCAAAAACCGCCTTACCCACATGTCCTGTGTTCGCCTTTTATGTGTTTTCCTATCCCCTTTCCTTATACCTATTTCTATGTTTGAATGAATATTTGTGCGCCGTATGGCGGGATTTTCAAGTTTGAATATATATGATGTAGAAGCACTCACGAGAGCAATATAACATTTGTACGGCTCAATGGAACACAAAATAAAATAGATTACACGTAAACAGACACATTTTAAATTGTTTTAGATCTAAAATGTGAGTGTCCTTTGACGTGTTATCTATTTTAGCTTGTGTTCTATTGTGCCGTTCAAATGTTATATATAGATATATAATTACGCATTATTAATAAATATTTAGTTATTTATTCACGCAAATACATATAAACATGTATACTCACCCCTCTTACGTCTTTCCCTTTCGGGTTGATCAAAGTCAAAAGTACCAACGAGTAGGTTTTCATATAAACATTATACTCTTACATTTATTTCATCCATACTACTCTATCCTTGTTTACTTATTTAGTCTCTTTAGCATTCAGTCATTGTTTGTTTTATGTTTTTCTGTTCTCAAGAATCCTGAATCCTGATAATCCTCTTTTGAATGTCTTCTCCACCCCACTTTCTCTCGGTGGCTTTCTCGGTGTAATTTTTCTTTTCCATTTAATCTTCTCTCGCCCATCTGTTCGGGGATACGACTCTCGCCCTTTCTCTCGGCATAACCAGACCTATGAAACACACATATTTTACACTTATCTAATTACAGTTAATCCAATCCACATTTTCTCCACCTTACCTACCCTTTCATTAATTTATTACAAGACATAACACCTGTACTGCATGCTTAGATGTACTACACATATACCATCGCCAGGTTATGATGTAGTGACCTGATTATGTCGTAGTGCATATAAATAGATCGTGTGATAAATCAACATCAAGTGGAACATTGTTATCATTTGTTCATTATTATTTCTACAAACATTACTATCTACATAAACAAAACAGTTTCTGGCGTAACCTGGTGGAAAATCTTCATACTGACTTTTAATAATCAAACCACTTTACTTTTCCACGTAAACTTTTTAATTGTTTACAACCCAGGTTTCGTTATAGCATAGCACCATAGCACCTGATGATGTTATGCTATAACGAAACCTGGGTTGTAAAAAATTAAAAAGTTTACGTGGAAAAGTAAAGTGGTTTGATTATTAAAAGTCATTACTATCTACATTATTATGTCTTCAACCAATCCCTCCTATTTTTAACATTTCCCAGGTATCCCATTCACTCATCTCATTCAGGGACATCTATGTTAAATATGGCATATTCTAGTTGTTATTTGGTGGGAAGAGATGTAATTTTATACGCCAACATTTTCTTTAAGCGTTGGACAATGTACTTATGTACATGTACATATTTCCTCAATTCGGTTAGAAGGTGAAAACAATTTAGATTAGATATCGGAGTGGTGTAAGGAACGAGAGTTAAAACTAAATATAAGAAAATTTATGGTAATGAAGTTTCCAGACAAAAAAATGAGTAAACAAGAGGAAAATTATAAAATATATAGGATCGAATGAAGCATCTTAGAACAGGGAAAATTTTATTTTTCATGGGGCACACACCTCAGACGAATATGCGGGGTAACTTTAAACAGGCTTAGTTTTATTAGGCAAGGTGCAGGAAATTCGTAATTAAAAAGGAGAGTTATTACAATGATTCAGTGATGTCACATTTGGAACACTAGTTAAGTACCTGGGTTCCATCAGAGGAAAACGTTAATTCAGGGATTGCAAAAAGGTTACACGACATAATTCGCTCGCCAAATTTGTTAAAGATTGCTATGAGAACCAATTAAGCGTAACAAATATATATTTATACTTTCAATCTATTAAGAAAAGTACGCGACATCTGAAACTTCTTCCGACAATGAAGGAATACTCGTAGATTCGACCACCGAGGTAAAATAAGAGAGATGAATAGCACCGTCACGGATAGATCCAAGTACTCGTTCTTCCCTTTACGCGATGTACATCTACATTTACATAAATACCCTGCGAGCCGCCAAAAGGGTGTGTGGCAGGGGGTGTAGCACCAGGAGGAAAGGGTAAGGGATGAAGGGATTCGGGTTTTTCAAATGGGTGGGGGAATGTGGGGGGAATCTGTAACAAATTTTTTTATATCCACGCGCAGTACATAACCTGTAAGATAATTTATTATTATTAGGTAATCTACCGTTTAAGGTAGGTTTTTGGATGGACACAACTATCAAATAAACATTTTGTGACTCCCCACCTATCAAACTAATCTACTATATATCAGGTCCCTCTTCATCTCGGTGTACTTCTTTCCTCCCTTCATCCCGTCCAACATCCCTATCCTGTTCCTGCCCTTACCTCGCTTGCCCAACATTCTCCCCTCTATTACCTTCTTCAACATTCCACTACCACTCAATACGCCTTTCATCCATTTTTCCTACCTCCATACGATTTCTCTCAACAAACCCCTCTCCTCACCCACCATCTCTAGTACTTCCTCATTTGTTTTCCTTTCGGTCCATTTCACCTTCTCCATTCTTCTCCACACCCACATTTCAAAAACCTCCAATCTACGTCTATCCTCCTGCTTCAGTGACCAAGTTTTCGCGCCGTACATAGCTACGCTCCATATCAGAGTTTTTACGAGTCTTGTCTTAACATCCCTACTCAACGTCCCCGTCATCAACTCTCTTCTCCTTGAGAAAGCCTCCTTGCCTAGCGCAATTCTTCTCCTTACATCCCTACCACTTTGACCGTATTGGTCCAAAACACTTCCGAGATATGTAAACTGCTCTACCTGCTCTATTCTTTCCCCGCCTATTTTGATATTTAGCTTAGCCTTTTTCTTTCTGAAAATTATCTTACAAATTATGAGAATTATAATTCTTATTGCGTCGAACTGCCTCCTAGGGGGATTACGACTACAAGCATTCTGGTCTCTTATCGTTCTTGGAAAAAATGACATTTTAAACCCGTCAATCTTGCAGTCTATCTCTCTAATCTTATATTAGTGATCCCTCCGACCGTAATACATCGGAGTTCGTATTATAATGTTGATGTCATCGGAAAAGGACCCATATTTCAACGTTTTAATAAGTTTAATCTAAATTTTAAACGCCGCTATGAAAGAGAATCCCAACCTAAATAGCCCAGAATAAATTTTGTAGCAAAGTAGTTACGCTGCTGTGTTGGTCATAACAATGTTTGATGAAGCTAGCCCCCAATCAAATTTATATTTTGAGGATCCCAGATATTGGCAGCATACTCTAGGTGGGGCCAGACTAAGGCAAGGAAACTTTCCTTCACTTTTTCGTCGCATTTACCCAGCACTACATACACAAATCCCGGAATACATTAACTCCAAGGTAAACTTTTAATCATTTAGTCGGATACACTAATTATTGCCGTTAAGCCTAGGTCAGCCCATCATCAAACTGGTCCTTAACGGTGATTACCCTGTTTTGCACCCAGTCCTCCCTCCCTCGTCCACCATGCGGATATCAACTCTTCTGCTTCCTAATTTTTCGCTTCCTCTCTCCAGAAGCTCCTCTCATTTTTATATTTCCTCTTCAATGCCTCTCTCTCTTCCCCCTTCCCGCCCATCCATCCGCCCCTTCCCACCTCCTCCTCCCACAAAACTCCCCCGAATTGTGGATTCGGCGTGACGAATTCCTCCGCGGCCAGACACGCACACACGCAGCACGCCCGAGTACGCGCGGGTGGTGTGGGGTGGGGTGTGGGGGGTGGGGATGAGGGAAGAGGGTCTCGCGGTGTGGGGAGGAGGTGTGGAAGCAAAAATAATGAAGGCGGAAGTAAATCGGAGAGTGGGTGTGTGTGTGTGTGTGTGTGTGTGCGGAGGGCAAATCCATCGCCGACGCCCGCTACTCTCCACCCCTCCCTCCTCGTCACCCTCCGAATCCCACCCGTGTCTCTTTTTTTTCCATAAAGACGAGAAAAAAATAACAGAAACACTACGTTCGAGCGATTGTTACCATCTGTCGAAAATTTAGAAGCACGACCTCCGCATTTGTTGCCATTGCGTCAACCGTAGATTTTCAGGGTGTACATTAGAACAAACTGGCTGCTATTAATTGTTTCCCAATTTCAACCAGAAAATTTCTTTTGATCCAAATGTTTTTACGACATTGTATCAGAGGTAACCAACTTTTTGAGCAATGTTGGGTCTCATACTGGGTCCGATTCCCTTTACTTTAAGTTCGAGAAAGCAGAAGTTGATAATTACCAATATAATGGTTGGCCTCGTTCGCGATTATAAAGGGATACATTGCTACGATTTTGAGGAAATTAAAAATATTTCAACAGTACAGAGTCAGATATGAGCAATAAGCAATCGTATATAAGCAATCTCTTTTTGTAATCCGGAAGAATTACCTAGATTGCGAGCAATGCAGCGTCGACAAACACAATAATATTATACGTACGGCGTATATATAGAGTTCATATTTTTATTGTTTTTCAAGAATATCTAGTATATTAAAATCGAATTACACAGCTACGAGCGCGTGTTGCATTCTGAATGTAAAAGCATTTAATTTGTTCGCCTTTGAATAACAGGCACAAAAATGACAGAATTAAATTCAATTCGGAGTATAGTAGTAAAATATTTACCTATTTTCAGATCAGGACCACGAGTTATTAACTTGATCAATACTTCACCACTTTTCATACTGTAATTTATAAATTTCTCGATCGGCCGGACTGAATAACATTTACAGCACGAGGGATGTGCAACGGATTCAAACATTAAATATACCAGGAATAGCGGAATAGATCACGGTTGAAGAGTTCCTCTATAAGAACAGTTGGGAATGAATCAGAATTTGTGGAAATATATTTAGGATACAAAAGGAATTCGTGGGAAACTTCTAATATGAAATGTGGACAGGTTGGTGTCGCGATGAGATCAACTTGAGAAGTTTTGGATGCAGAATTGTAAACAGTGAGAATTCAACTGTAAAGACGAGGTAGGCCATGTAGTTGTAGTAGTCCACCAAAATATAGTATTTAACAGCACTGAAATGCTAATTCATAATCATCCCGGGTTGACATACATGAATCAATAATGAATTTCAATGCACAAGTTCAGCATATTCTATATTTTTGAACTTTATTATTACTCAGGCTGCATTAATAAGGTCAAATTTTGAGTTTCAAACCCAGTGTATACTTTCCGTTCAGTTATCGTGTCCTTTTAGTTCATGTTTCATTTATCTTATCATCACGTGCGTCCACAGATTTGCGATTTTCTTTAGTAATTTTTTACATTATTATGTTACTGTTCTTTTATTATGCTAATCTCAGTAATGTCTTACATGCATGCGAAAATATTAAATGCAAAATATAAATTATTCATAGTAACCTGTGTCAACCGCACAGGTTTCTAAAGTTGGCACATACGACTCCAAATACATTAATGTTACCAGTTTTGTATAACCTTGTACATGTCGGCTCAGTAAACAACCACATGTACACAATACCACACAAATCACCACAAGGGCGTATGACCATTGGTGTTAGGGCACCAGCCAAGAGTATGGAAATATTTGTCCCTCCGTACACTTAAATATACGTGTCTCCAGGAAAAATATTTTCGTCGCAAGTTTGAGAAAAGAAGAGTAAAAAATGAAAAAACCACGCTCGACAATTGAGGAACTTTCATAAAATATTATTGTAGCATGTTAGCTATAGTAACGAAAAGAAATGTCTGTGAATGTGTCTATCCCTCTTATTTCATCCCGAGCATCGAATCTACCAATTTGTTTTGGTGTAATAATTGATTCCTTCTGCGTCACAACTTAAATCAGGTGTCCTGTGCCTTTCTAAAAGTCTTAAGTCTTGCCTGCTGTCTTCGTGAATCGAGGGGATTCAAACTTAATTCCTCCAACATACCCGTGTCACAACCACTTTCTTCTCTTATTAAAAGTTTTCTCTCTCATATTCACATCCTGCTAGCAATGAGACCGGGGATGATCAGATGCAGGCTGTATCATCTTAGTATGTAACATCTCTACCATATAAATGCAGGTGAACAGGTTAGGGACTGCGCGAGGACATGTATATAAAAATGGACATGTATGTATATTTATATATATGCAGAAAATGTATATATATGTATGTATGTGTATGTATGTGTATATATGTATGCATATAATATTTTTTTTCTTACAGGTTCCCCCTACCTTTTCTCACCTATTTGATAACCCCCAACCCCCTCATCCCTTACCCTTCCCTCATGGTGCTACACCCCCTGCCACACACCTTTTTTGGTGGCTCGCAGGGTATTTATGTAGATGTAGATGTGAATGTGATTTTTTTTGGACTAGGAATGCAATTTAGACTAGATTGACTTATCTAAATACGAATAAATCCGAAATTACGTGAATGAACTACTTAGCATTCAGGGCAAACATAGACAAGGGATGAGTCAAGAGACCCCTCTTAACCCTCTATCGACGCGTCATCGTAAGCACCAAACGGGGAAATAACATAGATTCACGCACAGCATCATAACTACGCCACATCGCACTACTTTAGATATTAATAATGTAAACTGAGAAAGCTCATGGTGTATTTACAAAAGTGGATCTAAATTTCTCTTACACAAAAAATATGCTAAAAGATTAGTATTTAAGTGTTGATGGAAGAGACACCGATATTTTGCACGTTTGGAAAAACTATCATTCCAGCCGAAATAACGAGGACGACGATTTAATATTTTTTTAGAAGAATTTTAAATTAGACTCTTGCAATTTTTTATCAGATCGCAGTGGACGTTTTTCGTCTTTTTATCTAATGATAATTGCTGATGGAAAACTTCGTCTTGTTCCAGTTGTGGCTGCGAATTGTGCTAGAGGGAAAAATACTGTATCTGATTGTAACCGTTGCCCCACACTACTTAGGTAGATCAGACCACAAAGACAAAATAAGGGAGATAGATTCCAATACAGATAGATTCAAATAATCATTCTTTCCCAGGACAATCAGAAATCATAATAGTAAGAAACCGAAGTCCATCTAGAAACATTTAAAACATTTAATTTACGAGTCGGAACAAAATTAAAAATCGCTAAGATATTAGGTTTAAATATAGGTGCGTGTATATGTTTTGTTGGTAGTTTGTGTGTTTGCATGTGTGTGGGGTAAAAGGGATCTTGCATGAATGTTTACCATGTTTGGTTTGTGGACTATAAATTTGTGGCTTCCGCATACGGTTCTTTTTCTTTCTAAATTACGGGTGGTGCCCTAACACCCCCCGCCACACGCCCTTGCGGCGGCTTGCGGGGTATTGAGTAGATGTAGATGCGGAACCGTTCTGCAACTCTTCCATTTTGCCCGAATGTACCGATCTAACAATAAGTACGAGGTTAGACTGAAAACTAATGCGCGCATGCCTGAAGACCATTAACAAAATGACCTTCAGAAGCACTCCTGGTGGTATATGGAAGTATTCGTGCGGTTCAAATCATAGAACTCCCCTCCCCTACCCGCTGGTGACCACTTTTATTAAGTACACCATGTGGAATGGATCGCAGTCATCCTTCCGAAGGAAGGGTACCCCATCACAATGCACACGAAGGATATAAGAGGTTCAAGTTTGTGTCCCTCCCACATCCTCTCTATACGAACGCGCACACCCCTATGGGTGTGCCGACATGAAGCATACGTTTACCTGCCTGTTCTGGGGAAGAGCGCCAAATAAGCACACGACGTGTCACAACTCGAAAGGAAAACTCCGCGATGATAGGCACCACTCGTTTTCAATTCCCTAAACAGCGCGTCTACACTCATTACTATTAGCGTATGAGAGCAAACGATTTATTTATTATTTTTTTTAATTCCTACGAGCACTCCAAGCGAAAAAAAAAAGAAATTATAGTTGGCGAAATCCTGCGGATAAGATGGAGGGAGAGAGGAGAGCAAGAGGGAGATTGCGGGGGCGAAGTGGAGGGTTTCGAGGGGGAGGAGAGGGGAAGGGAGCAGTGGGGGGGGTGAAATGAGGGAGGGGAGTGTGACCGCTACTCCAGAGCGCAGGTGAAGGCGTCGAGCGAATCAATATGGCGTCCGGAGGGGGAGGGGCGGCGGGAAGGGGGGAGGGTGGAGGCGGAGGGGGCAGAGCAGCCATTCCCCGTTTGAGAGGCTTGTGGCGGAATGGGTTGATTGATTAGCCTCTAGGTGCCCTCGCACAGAATGGACGAACGGGCAGACGGATGCCGGAGTGAAAGGCAGTGGACACCGCCCGAAGTGAGGCGGGGGGGAGGGAGGAGGGAAACACGGGGAGGGAGAAAGGCAGGGAATGCGTGAGGAGAAGGGGATGGAATGTCGGGACAGGGCGAGAAGGCGGGGCGGGGGGAGGGAGGCAGAGAGGCGGGGTGATGGCGATTTGGAAGTCGGGGGAGAGAGAACCGAAGCGCTGCCCTCATCGCGGGCGCAATATTGATCAAAAACAAATCGTGGGTGGACCTCGCATTTGGAGGGCTTCGCCCCATCTGCTGACGGGTGACGGTGTAAGTGGGACAGAGAGACACTAATTGAAATAATAATATTCCCTTTTTCTTTGCGCACGGGTATGCAGGCTCATTCATTCCATCAAGGGTGATATATTCTTCGTGTGAATCTATTAAAGACAGATATTGAACGGTCCCGAACTACCATTGCGTGAAAGATTTAGAAGCGCAAGGTCTGCCACAAGACAGAACGATCCATGATGTGACGATAACAAAAAGATATAATTGCTCTATATACCTCCTGAACTTCCACTTGTTTGGACCACATTATACATTTGTTCCGGTTCCTAATACTTCCTACCAGTCCTCATGCCAAATCATAACCCAATTCTCTTCCTTTCCCTATTCAACTTTCCTAATAATATCTCTTCTACCAAGACCTTTCTTTACATATGATCCCGCCACCTCAGAATATCTCCTACGCTAACTTTTTTTACCTTCTTCGGATTTTCCCCAGGAACTCCCTCTCTTCGCGTACCGTACCTCTTCGTTCGTCTTCCTTTCTGTCCAACGCATTTCCTCTATTTTTTCCTTCATTAACATCTCAGAAAATTCTAATCTTAACTCATTCTCCTGACTTAATTACCTGGAGTGTTAGGTGACGACGATCATTTATAATTTCCGCGTTCGAGTTCTATCTGACTGATCTGATATATCGACACAGCTAAAGTTGCCTTTGAAGAATTCCATCTCCATGCTTGAAGTAAACCCCAGTTCCCCGCAACTTTCTGAAATACTTAATCTCATTCCCTTATTCGTGATTGGAGAGACCCCGTCAGGAGTTGTGTACCCACGTCACAAACGCCACACAATTGCATCAAAGATCAAGGCTTCGTATATTATGCACATGCCGTATGCTATGACGATCCGATTGCGTGCAATTTAATACATATTTTTATGAAGAACAATTATGTAAACTAAAACTTCAATTCGCTCAGTTCTGTCATGGAGTACAGAAATATAGACATAACAAATGCACCAGAGCAAAACTTACTAAAATTTGAAAGAAAATTTTCAAGCGAAAGGAATGAAAAATTCTCATGACTTTCTCATGACCCGGTGATAGAATTAATCCTAATGCGGAAAACGTACACTCATGATCGGGCACAGTAATATTATTATTATTAGGTAATCTACCGTTTAAGGTAGGTTTTTGGATGGACACAACTATTAAATAAACATTTTGTGACTCCCCACCTACCAACCAAATCTACATCAGGTCCCTCTTCATCTCTATTATATATATATATATGTTCTTTTTATTTTGTGTTCTATTGGGCCGTAAAATTGCGCTCGTGAGTGCTTCTAAATCATATATATTATTATTAGGTAATCTACCGTTTAAGGTAGGTTTTTGGATGGACACAACTATTAAATAAACATTTTGTGACTCCCCACCTACCAACCAAATCTACATCAGGTCCCTCTTCATCTCTATTATATATATATATATATATATATATATATATATATATATATATGTTCTTTTTATTTTGTGTTCTATTGGGCCGTAAAATTGCGCTCGTGAGTGCTTCTAAATCATATATATATATATATATATTTGTATTTGAATGTGTGGTGTGTACATATCTATATTTTATTAGGTAATCTACCGGTTAAGGTAGGTTTTTGGATGGACACAACTATCAAATAAACATTTTGTGACTCCCCACCTAGCAGACTAATCTATATCAGGTCCCTCTTCATCTCGGTGTACTTCTTTCCTCCCTTCATCCCGTCCAACATCCCTATCCTGTTCCTACCCTTACAGGATAGGTAATATTAAAGCCCTAATATAATAAAACACATAAATATAATAAAACACTGCCCTCGTTTTTTCTGCAATTCGGCGTCGAATCGGCCCAATAATGCGGCATAGTGGAGCCCTGTGATCGTTTTGCCATTCTCTAGGTAGTCGATGAAGATCACACCTTGTGAATTTCAGAAAACGGTGGCCATCACCTTTCCGGCCGATAGGACAGTCTTCGCCTTCTTCGGAGCACGTTCGCCGGGTTAAGTCCACTGTTTCGACTGTTCCTTGGTCTCTGGTGTGTACCAGTGGATCCATGTTTTGTGGAAGGTCACGAAACGACGCAGAAACTCCTTCGGATTGCGCTTAAACAGCGTCAAACACTGCTTTGAAGTGGTCTCACGGTTGCGCTTGTCGTCCGGAGTGAGCAAACGCGGCACCCATCGCGCCGACAGCTTTCTCATGCCCAAAATTTCATGCAGGATATAACCCACACGGTCTTTTGAGATGCCTACTGTCTCAGCCATCTCGCGCACCTTCAATCGGCGGTCTGCCAATACGAGATCGTGGATTTTTTTCACGTTATCCTCCGTGGTAACCGTTTTCGGGGCACCTGGGCGTGGCTCATCACAAACCGACGTGCGACCACGTTCACACTCGTTAAACCAATATTTGACGGTCGCCATCGAAGGAGAAGAGTCACCGTACACAGCATCCAAGCGCTCTTTTATTTCACTGCGCGATTTCCCTTCCAAAAACAAGAATCGAATTACCGACCGACATTGCTCTTTTTCCATTTTCCTAGAATCCGCGGACACACCTGCTTCCACACGTAGTCAAAACATAACTACGAGTCCGATTCGGCTGAAATTTCAACAAAAGCCGTCTATAACAATGTCCTACATGATAGTAAATTGTTCTTGCGATAGTGGTGCCATCGGGCTGTGAGGCTAAGTACTTATCGGACTGCCCTCGTAGGTGGTAAGAGGTCGGATTGGTCACCTTAGGAGGTTGGAAGGATCTATTGGCCCAAAGTCCTGATGCTGCAACATGACGGAAAAAAGCCTAAAGCAATCATCAATCGAAGACGAAGGCTTCGATTTATGATTGGTGAGTTGTGATCTTATCTTCAGAGAGTTATTGGAGGAACATATTCACGATTGAGAAGAACGTCGTAAGGTTCTCGAAGAAGGCCAGTTTTTAGTAATTCGTTTTAGAGCAACAAATGGAAAAGTTTCAAAATCTCACATCCCGCTATCACATAATAATCAACGCTAAGCATTCTGACAAGTGCCACCGAAGACACCTAATATGTACGAGACCCCTCGTATTACCCGCCATTCTTTTTGCGAGCTCTCCTCACTTAGCCCATACTTATTCGGGGCTGGGTGGTACATCCCCTGCCACTCGCCTTCTTGAATGTCCCCCAGAGTGTTGCGTTGATGTGAAACATGAAAAGAATATTGACTGATAATACAGGTAAAACATCAACTGTTCAATTAAATAAGACATATTTCATCTAGTTCTGATTGGGTTTAACTATAGCACAGAGAGAATTAATATGGCCCCACATTATATGGGTAAGTTGGACTACAAAGATGAGATGAGGGAGATAGACCACAGGAATCATAATTGTAACAAAGCCGAAGTCAATGTTGTTGGAAGCGGGAACCAGATTTACCGCTGCGTAGGCATCTGGTGCATTCCTAGGTGCATGATCTTGTATTGTTAGTTCGTACGAGTCTTACTCAGAGTTGTCTTTGAATGTACGTAGGTTAAAATAAGTTTTGAATGAGAATACTATATATGAATGTATAGGATTCCATTAACATGTTTTTGTTTTGGTATTGCTATGTTGTATCACTTGTTGTTGACAGGTGGTGACCTTACACTCCCCTCCGAAATCCGTTTCAGTGTTTGCCTGGTACTGAGGTAATGTAGTGTAAGTAGTGTAGGTAATGTAGTGTAGGTAGTATAGGTCATGTAGTGTAGGTAGTGTAAGTCATGTAGTGTAGGTAATATAGTGTAGGTAGTGTAGGTCATGTAGTGTAGGTAGTGCAGGTAATGTAGTGTAGTTCATATGGTGTAGGTAGTGTAGGTAATGAAGTGTGGGTAGTGTAGGTAATGTAATGTAGGAAATGTAGTGTATGTAGTGTAGGTAATGTAGTTTAGGAAATCTAAAGTATGTAGTGTAGGTAATGAAGTGTCGGAAATGTAGTGTAGGTAGTGTAGGTCATGTAGTGAAGGTAGTGTAGGTAAAGCAGATGGTTGTTAAGGAAGGATTCATGCTATGCGCAGGCACTTACACTGCAAGACACAGAGTACCTCAAAGGGGTATGTTAAATATCTGTTAAATGAAACCCTTATCCAGCCATGAACTACGGCCCGCACCAAAGCAGTAGTTGTGGAATTCAAGATAGCCCATACTGTGTACTTGTCGAATGGAGATGGACCGCGTAATGGCCTCGTCCTCCCTTCGACGTCAGCCGCCCCGGGCGCATCGCTCCACGTCCACGCTTCCTCCTTCGCCCGAGGCGACGGATGGCCCGATCCGGGGGATGCCGGTTGCCAGGCGGATTGTGTTATCCACCAGGGTTATGAATTCAACCGGCTTAGGCCTACTTTTATCCGCGAGAGGGACGGATTGCGGCAAGGAAATGGAGTCCCACGCAAGGAGTCCGGTTTCGAGTCCCGATTTTCAAGTACTCTGATCCCTTCCCGGACGCCTCGTGGAGAATTAGTGAAGCGCAATAACTTGCCCGTTGGAAGAGACGTAAAACTGTGTGACCTCTTGCTGCGTTTCTCCAATAGCAAGGAAGACTATTACTAGGACAAAACCTAGGTAAGTACTAAAATATCGAAGGTGAAAACCTACCGCAAATCGAAGGCATTACGATAAAATCAAAAGAAGTCAAACGGAAGGTATTAGGCCTGCCATTTTTTCCGTATACGATGAGCAATTAAATAGGGATAGTTGTGAAATTTGACTGGTTTAAAATTTGTTAGACTAGGCAATGTTGCTTTTAAAATATGTTGATGTCATGCTTTATGTATTGAAACCGATTTTAGCCGCTGGTCTCAGTGGCATTAAGAATTAGTTCCAACTTAGACAATTTTGACGAAAGTTTATCTTCTAGAGTTCGTAAATTTAACTAAGTTGTTAATTCTAATTAAGTTTTTAACTTATACTAGTCCAATAGGCTGAATTATATAGCCTCTTTTTGTTATTCACCCTTCAGTGACGTGTAATGTGTCTCGTGTAGAATTAACTCCAACTTTCAAATGTTGCTGCACGTAAATAAATATTTTCACCAAAGATTTTCTCCACCCTCCTTACAAATCGGCCTCTATTGCTCATCTAGCCATAATGTCACACAGTGCATTAACTGTTCCTAGTCTTATATTAACTATAGCAAGTGCTACCATACATGAAGTGATTTCATTAATTAATATGACCAGAACTATCGTTTTTGCTTAAAGCTATAGGAACCTCTTATTCTGACACCATATTTGGCATAAAAAACTTATTTTATTATTCCTCCTTCATGCTTACTAAGATATCCCTACTCTTTACGATAAATCACCAATTGCTTGTATCGTTAATGGGACCAAAACTTCACTCACTTCACTTAAAGTAGTCAGTATTTACAACATTTTCGTCATTGGCGAAAAGTATTAGCTTTTATTTCTCTCATGTTCTCTCTCTCTCAGTTTAATTTTTAAAACAACCTAAGGTAAATCGATGAAAAATTACTCAGCTAATTAAACACGCTAAAAGTCACCCTCCTTGAAGAAATTCAGAGGAAGCTGACCCTCGGTAAATCGAAATCGGTCACAGATTGCGATTGAATATTAGCTAACATATATCGAAAAGCATGCAGGAGCTAATATTTTTGCATGCGTGGCTGATGCCTTAACAACCCCGCCACACACCCTTGCGGAGGTTTATTGGGTAATGCGACGATATTGATAGTATTGCCCAAATTGAAAGAAATGCATAGAATCAAATCCACACCATGCAGGGACAACATCGACGCTAAAACGTAAAAGTGTGATGTCACGTTATTATTATTAGGTAATCTACCGGTTAAGGTAGGCTTTTCGATGGACACAACTATCAAATAAATATTTTGTAACTCCAAACAAAGCCCAATCCAGCAACCTACTCTACATCAGGTCCCTCTTCATCTCTGTGTACTTCTTTCCTCCCTTCATCCCGTCCAATATCCCTATCCTGTTCCAGCCCTTTCCTCGCTTGCCCAACATTCTCCCCTCTATTACTGTCTTCAACATCCCAATGCCTTTCATCCATCTTTCCTGCCTCCATAGGATTTCTCCCAATGATCCCCTCCCCCCTCCACCATCCCTAGTACTTCCTCATTTGTTTTCCTTTCGGTCCATTTCACCTTCTCCATTCTTCTCCACACCCACATTTCAAAAGCCTCCAATCTACGTCTATCCTCCTGCTTCAGCGACCACGTTTCCGCGCCGTACATAGCTACGCTCCATATCAGAGTTTTTACGAGTCTTGTCTTAACATCCCTACTCAACGTTCCCGTCATCAACTCCCTCCCCCTTGAGAAAGCCTCCTTGCCTAGCGCAATTCTTCTCCTTACGTCCCTACCACTTTGACCGTATTGGTCCAAAACACTTCCGAGATATGTAAACTGTTCTACCTGCTCTATTTTTTCCCCTCCTATTTTAATGTTTAGCTTAGCCTTTCTCTTTTTGGAAAATCGCATAACCCATGTCACGTACACAGCTCATTTTTATCGTATTAGTAAACATTGATTATTAGTATGTCAACAGACTAATAATTAGTATGTCAACATACTAATTTTAGTTAGTATGTCTACAATTTCGCTAACTAGGAATAAACTCAGATTGGTTCTCCTTAAATATCAGACAAATTGGCATACATTGCAAAATACTACTAGACAACCACGTGGATTTACTTCTGCGGGTGAGAAAAAATTCTATAAATTATATTTTAAAATTTCCACGAATAAATTTATGCCAATTAAAGTGTGCTTATGTTTCGCTATCCCCTCAAGAGTTTCATGCATACATTATAATGGAGAAATACGCAAGTCTTTCAGGTGAACTGAACATTATTCTCGCGGGAAGGTATTCGAGTACATTTTGATCGATGAGGCGACGTTTTCTGTTGAAATCTCACACTTTGCGCGTGGCGAAACCCAATTTGTCGCCAAAAGAAACCGCCGAAAGAGCGTTCCCGCAGCATTTCAAATCGCAACACAGTTCTAGAGGGCGTATTCCGATTTCCCACCAGTCTTCTATTGTGACGCCGCGAGTGCCGTGGGTGGTGGGTACCTCTCCCACCCATTCAACCAGTGGAATCGCACCGCCCAGGCATTTGGGCCGAGAAAAACTCCCATTGTGAACCGAAAGAGACTTTTGAGGTCGAATCTTTTACCTTCGCATAAGACGGCAGTGCTTTCTTCCCTTGCTGCGTTCTTTAGGCGATTGGTGATTCACGGTCAGATTCCGCGATAGGTCTCCTCAGGAAAGTCAAATTATAAGCAGGGCTAGTTACAACGGTTTCGTCTTCCCAATGGGTCAGGGCAAAGGCTCAAAAGTTCAACAGTTAGTTGTCAACATAGACGTGCTACTCAAAGCTAGAGCTCACATCTGACATATCAGTTCTACATACAGAGCTTCAACGTGGTCGCTGAAGCAGGATGACAGAAGTAGACTGGAGGCTTTTGCAATGTGGGTGGGGAGAAGAATGGAGAAGTTGAAATGGACCGAAAGGAAAACAAATGAGGAAGTACTATCTATGGTGTGCGAGGAGAGGGGGTTGTTGGGAGAAATCCAATGGATGCAGGAAAAATGGATGAAGAGCGTATTGATCGGCAGTGGGATGCTGAAGATTGTAATAGAGGGGAGAATGTTAGGCAAATGAAGATAGGGCAGGAACAGGATAGGGATGTTGGACGGGATGAAGGGTGGAAAGAAGTGCACAGAGATGAAGAGGGACCTGATGTAGAGTAGGTTGCTGGATTGTGTTTTGTTAGGAGTTACAGTATATTTATTTGGTAGTTGCGTCCATCCAAAAACCTACCTCAACCGGTAGATTACCTTATAAAATAAATCCAGAGCTTCATAACCATTAATCTTCATATTAATCAGAGGTACCCTTAAGCCGATATCGGTAAAGAAAACATTCTAATACCTACATTAGCACTACTAAGCACGAAACGAGGTTATTCTCAAGTCGCTCCTAGTTATAGAAATTAGGACAATTCACATAATTTCCTCACGGGAGACGATCATTTGTTTTATGTTTTTGCTTGTTCATTGTTATATGTATTCGTATGCATGAAACCTAAAAAGGATTTTGCATGAATAAATATACCTCTGTGGGTATATATTGGCATGACTTCGTTTAATTTGGCCTGTGGTTTTATTATCCTTTACGGCTGGTGACCTAACACCCCCCGCCACACGCCCTTGCGGCGGCTTGCGGGGTATTATGTCAATGTAGATTTGTTGACCTGGATACTGGTATTAAAGCATCACATGTATTGGATTTTAAATACTTTTTGTTCCAATCAATATCCAGCCAAATGCTCCCTCGTATTAACAATAAACCTGCGGTAATACTGCACTTCGTACACTACAATAGTAATTAAAATTATGTGTTGTTTAGAATGTTTTCTAAACATAGTAGTTGTTAGTCCGTCGACTTTTAACCGGGTTCAGATTTGAGCCCTTCCTCTGGGTGCCCTCAGCTCCAAAAGGGCTGCTTGATTTTCCTGGTAACAGCTCTTCCTGGGAATCGCTCGGGAAATAAGGAAATATCCCCCTTTACACACGTATGCAAAAACACGTAGGTGGGGGATTAGTATTTCATTATGGGAACGTCACCCTCACTAACCACACCAAACTTTGGGCCGATTACCATGGTTTTGACACAGCAGTCTTATCATTTTCGTGGAAGGATTTAAACTCGGAAATCTTCCACAATAGATGGCGGAAATAGTTTCCAGTACTGATGATTTCCACTCACGGTGTTTCATCTGGTCTGGCATTCACAAAGAAATGACAGGGTTGAGCATAACAGCAAGATGGAGAGAAATTTTCGCCGAAAGAAATAATTAACCTCCACTTTGATATTTAGAAGATTTCTTATTTTGTACATTCTTATGCCCGCAATTTAATAATGAACGCTACTTCACAACACATATCACCGCCCTCTCCCGAAAAGGGCGTAGTGAAGGGTATGGCATAGATGTAGATTACTTAGCAATGTTAATAACTACCTTTTGAACACTTCCCTTGGACTTACAATAGACCGAAATGCATTGCCATACACATCTACATCTGCATTATACCCCGCAAACCGCCGCAAGGGAGTGTGGTGGGGGGTGTTCGGTGGTTTCCCACCCGTAAAAAAGGAACAAAGCCATGTGCAAAGTCAACACATGCATGCAAAACTATACCCACAGTGGCGTATACACTCATTAAAAAATCCCTTTATCCCACTCACATGCAAAAATATACACTATAATCCAACAAACAATTGCAACACAGGATGCGGTATGAAATCCATCCAACAATGCGCAAGCCAGAACATGAAAAGTAAGAAGGCGAAATTTTGTAATCATTTATCTCTCGTTTTACTCGTTACAGGTACTCATTTCGGACATCTTGATGCATCTACTATTGGGTGCTATTTTAGGACAGTGCACCTAATTTTATTCGTGTTGGTGGAATGCCTATTTTGAATGATTTTAGACGAAAACATATTTTAGCAGAGTCGCTCATCATTCAATAATGAGCGTCTGTGAATATCATTTCATAACTGGCGAGGAACAATTGATCAATGATGAGCGACTCTGCTAAAATATGTTTTTGTTTAAAGTTATACAAAATAGGCATTCTACTAGGACAAAGAAAGTTAGGTGTACCAACTTAAAGTAGTACCAACTAGTAGATATATCAAGATGTACGAAATTAGTATGTCCCTCTGTCAAACCCTATCTGTGTCAAAACTCCCGGGTAACATAATGTTTTAAATTATCATCATAAGGCATATGTTTTCAATGATCCATTATTGGTGGAAAGACAATCTTCATTTTACCCATTTGGATAAAAATAATGTCAAATTGGCAGGGTATTAAACCTATTGTTTTTTAACAAATGAGGTCCCAACCCTTCGTCTCACGAATGCATTCTGTGCGAGATTTCCCCCCCGATGAACCAAAGTTGAAAAACACAACAGCATTTGTCCAAGCAAGTCTCTTACACGTCAAATTTGTTGGCAAAAGCTAAACGCCATCATTCAGACAGCACTTGAGACGACGAGGCTTAAAGAATCATGGCATTTATGGGCATTTATAAGCATTCAAAGTAGGCAGATACGATCACAACGCCCCCTTTGGCTTCACGACAAATTTAGTTCCCACCCCAACACATGAGAAAGCCCACCATTTCGCCCAACCCTTTTTATTTTTTTCCCTTCCTTTTCACTGGCTCCTTCCCTTTGTCAGCACGGCCATGCATGGAAATACTCGCCCCATTCTTCCATCAAAACAGCTTTTGAATTTCCATTTTCCAACGTGCTCCCGAACATTAGGTTCCCCTGGTGTTTTTCAAAACATCCGCACGCGGCAGCACGATCCAAGTACGGCAGCGCTCCTGTGCCTAATGTTCGAACGAGGTCTGTACGGTAAGGCGGCGGCAAATGAAACTGCGTTTTTTAAAATCAACGAATCGTCCTAAATCGATATTTGCAACTTTTGAGAGTCACAAAGACTTACCAAGGAAGAAGAACTTCACCGCACGAAGCTGAGAAATTTAATTAATCAAAACATATATTTAAATAAGTATCGCTTCAATTTACTTATTATAACTAATGTTTATGTAATACAGCTAAGACATCTGATGAGCGAATTCAAGCTTCAGTTGTGCCAAATGTGTGGTAAAGATGCAGAGAAACTTCCTCCCCTTTTCATGGAAAATGGAGGAATCAGAAAAATTTCTTCTAAGTCGGATTGCATGCGGTCAAGCATAAGGATGCTAATTATCAAATTTTACTCAGTTGTGTCAAAATATTTACATGCGGAATACTTCGATTGGTGCAAATCAGCGAATGACATCGTTAAAATCACTTCCAATTACTCTCCCACAGTTAAAAAATTATCTGAAATTTACTATAATTTTCATAAGGTTAAGTAAGCATTTCAAAATCTCAATTACTTTTATGGCAGTTGCCTTGATACAAAATTGACTTTTTAGATTATTCTCATTTCTAAATTTCCAATTATGTTTTCACTGCAGCGAAAAGGTAAAATGTTGCACATTTCACTACAAAAAAAAAGAATCATTTTGTAAGCTGGCATTTCTCGAAATTAGGATTTGTTGAAGTTTTTTTTGCGCGCAAAGGTGCCAATCTACATTTATTCTTATGATGATGCGCGTTAGATGGTATAATACGCGTGTGTGTATATATATATATATATATATATATATATATATATACACACACACACACGCACATGCGTATGTGTCCCAAAGCGTTAATCCTTTATACCTAATGAAGCTGCATCATATTGAAACGAGTTGTGGTAAACAATAAAGTACTGTAGAACAATAGATTTCTTTTTCATTCTGTTTTCATGGATATAAATGCGTATTTTGAACCAGTTAAGAGAAAGTTTTATCAAATTTTTTACCTAACTTACAAACGCATTGCGCGTAACTACTCATGGTTTCTTGTAGGCACTTCAAGGACACAAACATATCTCAAATACGAAAGAATAACAATATTGAAACCTTAAATTGTAAACATTATTCAGCAAAAAATCAACTGATAAAATAATATCGATGAATAAATTCCTTATATATCCTTAGAAGAAAGGTTATGCGATTTTCCAGAAAGAAAAAGGCTAAGATAAATATTAAAATAGGCGGGGAAAAAATAGAGCAGGTAGAACAGTTTACATATCTCGGAAGTGTTTTGAAACAATACGGTCAAAGTAGTAGGAACGTAAGGAGAAGAATTGCGCTAGGCAAGGAGGCTTTCTCAAGGAGGAGGGAGTTGATGACGGGGACGTTGAGTAGGGATGTTAAGACAAGACTCGTAAAAACTCTGATATGGAGCGTAGCTGTACGGCGCGGAAACGTGGTCGCTGAAGCAGGAGGATAGACGTAGATTGGAGGCTTTTGAAATGTGGGTGTGGAGAAGAATGGAAAAGGTGAAATGGACCGAAAGGAAAACAAATGAGGAAGTACTGGAGATGGTGGGTGAAGAGAGGGGTTTGTTGAGAGAAATCCTATGGAGGCAGGAAAAATGGATGAAAGGCGTATTGAGCGGTAGGAGAATGTTGAAGAAGGTAATAGAGGGGGGAGAATTTTGGGCAAGCGAGGTAAGGGTAGGAACAGGATAGGGATGTTGGACGGGATGAAGGGAGGAAAGAACACAGAAATGAAGAGGGACCTGATATAGATTAGGTTGCTAGTTGGGGAGTTAAAAAATGTTTATTTGATACTTGTGTCCATCCAAAAACCTACCTTAACCGGTAGATTACCTAACAATAATAATCCTTCGAAGACAATTTCTTTAGACTATTACAGGGATCAGGCCAGTAACTAAACATTCGGGGATAATTCAGTTAATCACTCAATTCAAATCGAACGTTCAATTCGATTCGAATCAATTCAATTCAATTCGAATCGTTCAAATTTTTGAACGATTTATATTTTTAAACGAGTGCTATTCATTAAAGTAGGTTTATACGCAACTCCAGTTCCTAATTGTAGTGTGAGCATTTCAGTATGGCAATTCAGTCCGCCCCGTTTATTTCACGCGTGTCTGCATGAGGTGAGGTGAGAGGCGTGGGCAGCACCCTGACCCCTCCTCGTGCGTGTGACACGGTTGTGCAGTTGTTTTCCACGCCCTTTGCCAGCTTGCAATTGTCGTGTGAATCATTTCCAGCACAATGTCCCACCAGTTTACTCGCTCGGCATAGTTGCTATTCTGGCTGCTGCTAATAGGGCGGGGCAAGTTTTACTTTACCCTTTACGCCCCTCTGGGAGCCCATTTTGAACTTAACTTCGCATTGAACCGCAATCTCTGGACTAGCGTAGGGTTAACTTAGATCAATAATCGAAACTTTCATTTTTAATTTTTCAAGAAACTGCGGGAGATGCCGCAATAGTAAGTTTTAACGGAGTCATCCGCTAATATTTATGTCATTTTAACTGTTTCAGAGCGTAAAAATCATTCGCCTTGACCGGGATTCGATCTCGGATCCCTCGATGACTGACCGTGTGCTCTAGCTAGTTAAGCTACCAAGGCGTCCTCTTATTCTTTATTGTTATTTTCATTTTTATTATTATTATGTTATTACTTACTCTTAATTGTTCTATAAAATTTCAGAATTTAAGAGGACGCTTCGGTAGCTTAACTGACTAAAGTACTCGGATGGACACCTAGAGTTCCGGGTTCGAATCCCGGTCAAAGCGAATAATTTTTACACTCTCAAATTGTTGCTTTGAAATTTTTTACAAACATTTTGAGATCCCCAGTTGAATTCTAGCGCGTGAACTACAGACTTGTGAACGAACACATCAGTACACGAGGCAAAAATCATTGGTACAGCTTTAGTAGTCCCTGCTACGAAACGCAGTACTTTACAGTATTTTATCTCAATTTTATTCTCGTGGTCACAACTTTGCATTGATTATTTGCGTTGTTTAACATTAAGTTACTCTGGTTGCATCTACATTCAGATCATATGTGCTACAGATAAACTATAAGGTTGCAATGCAACAAACTCAAAGAGTGAAAATGTTGCACTTCAATGCATATTAGCCGAATACTCCGTTAAAGTTACTCCTGCGGTAACCGTCGCAGTTTTGTCAAATTTCATAAAATTGAATTCACTCATAATGATTTATCTCATTTGATGCAATTCAATCCCTCCACTTGTACGTCATCATTTACAAAGCATTTCCAATGGATCATGGTTATGCAATTCAGCCTCTTCAAAAACGCACACAGTGTCAAATTGTTG
Source organism: Hetaerina titia (assembly GCA_037158775.1). NCBI lineage: Eukaryota > Metazoa > Arthropoda > Insecta > Odonata > Calopterygidae > Hetaerina > Hetaerina titia. The sequence goes on from CM073778.1 coordinate 39,298,313, forward strand.
AAGCTGTGTAATATTTAGTCACGCATAGAAAATTCTGCAGTTGAGCCATTGAAGACAACTAATTAAAGAATACAACAAATAAAAGCACTACATGTGTTGAAGTTTGTACGTAAAAACTACGAGCAAAACTTCGTATATTGCCAGAGTGTGATATGCCAATACGATTTCATTGAATGGAATTAATTCCAGGAGGGCAAAGAACGCTTCAAGGACGTGAAAACGTGGAATAGGATTTCGAAATTAATTTATAATTAACGAAAAGATACTTGGTAATGGCCAAACACATGTGAGTCAACCATTATGTGGAAATGATTGTTTGTATTTCACACATAGATATCCCAACAAGATGTGTACTTGTCTTTATTAATTACTCACAAACTTTGCTGTCCTTTCAGTAGTAGGAATTATATTCCATAAGGTTTTTTCCGATGTTTGCAACCATTTGCTAATATGCACATACAAGTATGTACATATGTGTACGAGGTCTGTTCAAAAAGTATCACGAAGTTTGAATTTCCTCAGGTTACGTGTATTTGTTTTTCCATTTTTTGTGGCGTTATGTTGGCACTTATGTCTCTCACTAATGCCGAAAATTTCGACCATTTTGAATGTTCAGTTAATTGTTGACAGCTGCGCCAAGTTCGGTCGAATGTGAACTTTTTGCTTACAGTTTTCTTCGATTGCAGGGGCATGGTGTATCATGTGTTCTTGCCACAAGGTAGAACGGTAAATAAGGAGTAATACCTGCAAGTTATGCGGAATTTGCGCGATGAAATCCGCCACAAACGCCCGGATTTATGGAATTAAAAAAATGGGTAGTGTTTTACATTCATAATTTGGTCTCTCTACATTGCCATTGGTCTCACTCCAACTACAATGGAGACAGACCAATGGCTGTAACTACAATGTTCCGCCAAAATACAATGGTGATGATTCATAATTTTAAAATATATAGGCACCTTCTATAATTTCTGAAGAATACTCTCTTCTGATACTGCCAAAAAGTCATCAGGTTACCAGTTACCAGAGGGTTCACGTTTCTGCCCGATAAGCAATCGTACCTACCGACTCTCTGAAAAGCTCTCTACAAGAGACTTGTTGCTTGCCATCGATTTTCAACGCTGAAGCCTAAAGCCATTTAGGAGCCTTGAAGTCGTGAAGTTAACAAAGGGATGAGAACATATCCATGTTTTCGCTTAACAGGAATCTGTGATTATTTCGCTATTACACAAACAGAACATTGTTACTCGACGTAATAATATAATAGTTCCTTTTCACAACATGTTCTGCTTCACCTACAGAGCAGTTATTCCTGTTTTACATATTATTCAATAGAATAAATATCAACGAAATATTGAGAGTTTGCGGGAAGGTTAAAACTCTACACTGAACAACTAAACTCTATACTAAAAAAGGTGGTGGGGAGAATTTGTATAGGCGAGGTGAACAGGGGAAATGATTTGGTATATTGGGTGGCATGGAGAAAGGTGGGAAATACGAGTACTCGTATGTATATGCAGTCGAAAATTATTTGCCTTAACCCATTTTGACTGAATATTTACCTAATTATTATCAGTGGAGTGCGAAAGTACTTAGTGTCTCAGAAATTGAGCAGTAATTCTGCTGAATCCAATGAAAATCTACATGAGATTGGGGGACCAATGGGAGAGTAGGAATATAAATATTATTAATGGATACCATTTTACATAACCTTATGCGTATAACTTAACACGTGGATACATTGGTAATGTATATTTTATGTAGCGTAATTGAAGTGGTCTAGAGCAAACTTAATGTTTTCTTTCACTTAGCCAACGGTACTATATCCTGCATTTTGATTCCTTTAACTTTGGATCAAATATATTACATAATATATCTTGCACAAAACCGAGTCAGAGGCAGCAGTATTTTGATAAGAAAATTAAATATTCTCTGTTGTTAAAATCTACGTAAATTATTATAAAAGATGAAATTTCCCCCACCTCGCCAGTATGTTGAAAACCTAACTCTGATCGGAGCACTTTAAAAACCAGCTCCGATCGGATCTCTTCGTAACAATAAGTCGGCAGCATTATTTTTACAAGCGTTTGCGCTTACAATGCAATTCTTGTGTGTATTTAGAGGTGGAGACGGAAGAGGTGGTGGTCGGGGTGCAGGGGGGAGGAGGGGGTGAGTGCTAGACCGAAGGAACCGATGAGACGGAAGCCACTTTGCATGGGGGATGAATCCGCCCCCCTTGCGAGTGCGGCACTTGTTGAAGAATTCGAAAGGGAACCCTGGGAGATGGCACAGTAACGAAGCGTGGAGATGATACGTCGTCGTTGCCATGACCACGGGTTCGCCGAGGCGTGTATACCGCGGTAGCTAGCTTCGCATCTGAAATCGCTCTCTCCTCCTCCCTCTCCTGCGAGAATGGCAGTCGTTTCGCCCCTCCCTTCTGGTGAAGTGAGGGAAGGAGAGAGAGAGAGAGAGGGGGGGAGAGAGAGAGAGAGGGGGAGAGAGAGAGAGACCGAGCCAGGGGCGCAGCGGAAGCAACTGGTGCTGCCATCGAACGGTGAACCGCTACACTTCCAACAGGCGTTGAGAAGACTGGCGGATTATTTGAACGATGAAACGACCTCAACGCATGAAATGAAACGTTGTTTCACTTGGAAAAAATCATCGAAAAATAAAACGAAAATTATTATTGATATTAAAAGGATTTAAATTTCAATAAAAACTCTGTTTTTAAAGGAGGCGGGGAAATATTTTGGGCTTTCAAATAGAATTAATCTCTTCTGCTTCAACATCCGATGAAATCCACAAAAATATATTAATATTTCATATGTTTCAACTCCCGTAGATAATAAGTTTAAATCAGTTTCCAAATCGACATGAATTAAATCAAAACTAGTCATTTTACCCTGGCGAAAAGGACTTTTACAAACTTAAATAATCTCTGGTAGCACCGAAAAGTATTTCGTAAACCATATACATACATATACAAACCGCAGCGAAACGATTTTAATAAACCATCCTTTTAAATGGATTTTCAGGAATCAGTTCTAATTCTGACGAGTCTCCTATCTCCATAGTAAGGACCAAAAATAAATTTATATTTAACTCCTCTAAAAGTACAAAGTACCAACGTACACAAACGCAAATGCATTTCATGGAATAAAGGAAAACTTTAACCGAAAAATAACGAAATAGTCATTACACTTCTTATGTAGATGATTCCCATCTTTCAGATTTTAACTTCTACGCTTCGGATTGACAATTGCAATATTCTCTAACTGCACAATGGCAATATTTAACCTCAAACCAAACAAGTACACGCATATGAAGATGGTCAATTCCCTGAAGATTGTATCTTCGAGGGTATATTTAATATTATTAACGCTCTGTGCATTGGTTAGTGTTACAGAAAATACGAATATGATAATCATTATCCAATTTTCCCTGGCGAAGTTCAAATTAAGGCTTTATCTTACTAGATAAATAGATCTAAAATATATTGATTAATAGTCCTACCTTTTTTTCCTCGTTCTCCAAGCTGAATGTCGATCCTTCATTGAAAACTTGTGATCAATTTTCTTAGGCATCACAGCCATCTTCTGGTCCTGTAGGAAAGAGAAGTTTAATCTTGAGACAGTAGTATATCACCTTCCCAATAACAAATACAAACAACGCGTCTGATAAAAAGAGACGTTTCAGGCGTGATATGGTGGAATATCATGGTTCATTAAAATTGGCAATTTTCCACAAAATTATTTTGTGGGAAATTGCCAATTTTAATTAAACGCGTCTGATGGAAAAATTTCCTATTCATCTCTCATCATAGTCCGGTCGTCTGCGAAAATGAAGAGTAATCCTTCATAAATTACTTCAAGAAAGGGAAAGGTATTTTAGGGTAGAGTCTTGTTCCTCTCCCCCCCCCCTGCTGAGCATAACTACCAATCAAAAATAAGAATGGTGAGAGGGAAAATCTAATCCCCAAGTAGGAGAGAAACATCCCATTGCCCTTTTCAGCAGCTAAGATGAGAGGATGGAACCGTTGGAATAATACCCTTTCAAGTCTTCGTATTCTCCGACTTGTTTTCTGTCACAGCGCCACAGGGTAAATAGAGTACGTGTAAAAATGTCACGGTCAATATAATCCACGTTAACTCTGGCCATGTGTGACACGAAAGTAACGAAATAGAACGGATATTTCTCCAAATAAAGTCTTCTTTCCAGATAAAACCGATAGGTTTAATGGAGACTTGACGCAATGGAAACAGAATATATTCTCCTAAATCAGAATATATTAGCCAAGCACACACGAACCAAAAAAGATATATAAAATAAATGAAAACCATAAAAATTTCAGCAAATATTAGAAATTTTTCAACTATTTATTTGCTATTTATTTTCTAAATTAGGATGCATTGTCCTTTGAACTTTGAGCACTAATACGTATTTTGTACACAGTGGATTAAACTACTTTTCACCACTTCTTCAATCGAATCCCTAATGAAAACATTCAAAATACTTACTGGTTAGTTAAGGTGAACCCGGGAATCGAACCCGAAATCCCTCGAGGTTGACAAGCGAGAATGGTACCGTTGCCCCCGTCGTCGACAAAAGGACCGGCAAAATTTACATCCGATGCTCGATCCGATCCGATCGAACCCCCCGACCTTTGAACTAGAAGTCCAACACGCTATCCTCTGCATCAAACGGATAAGTTATGGCGTAAACTTACACCTTTCTTATTCATTCTAAGGAAAACTATCGATAATAATTTACACAAAACATTAATCTAATACAATAACTATATGAAAGTAATACTTATTATTTTTCTACGAAAACTTCCCTTTTTCCCAACATAAACATAATTTCTTTGCCACACCGCAATTATTTACACCATTAAATTATTATTGAGTCAGACATACGGCGTTGTAGTGTTATGGATGAGTATTTAAAATGCTCGTTCGTGGGCGCGACTACAGTTCAATAAGGACGCCGTGAGACATCGAACCCAAAAAACCTCGGCCACAAACAAGCCGTTTTTACACGGGCAAGTGGTGTCTCACACAGAAGCGTTCTAGGCGGTCATGGAATCATGATAACGACGTTGTGAAACTGTGTAGGCCCACAGGGAGACTACGTTGAGGGGCAATAGAAGTTTCAACTATCTGGTATGGATAGTTTGGTCAGAAAAAATTAGGTCTTAAAACTTGAACGAAACTCGCAGTGAGTAGTGTTGTTTCATACACGTGACCACTCTGTTCTACGTATTGTGATTCTCATCAGAAGACTGAACGTTTTCCTTGGAATAAAACTTTTTATATACAACTAGATCATTGCATTCCCCTTTGGGTCCATTACCTTTTAGTACCATTTACACGCGATAATTGTTGCTCTACTATGAACTTTGATCTCGATGAAACTCGGAAAAATAATTATTCACGTACAAGAAATCTTAATTGAAAATTTGTAGTTTGATATTTGATGAATAAATGATGAATCGTTCATAAACGAGGGAAATGTAAATATATGCATAAAAAATATCGTGAATTTTCGATCATGCTATCGATTATTTAGTCATAATACCAAATACAACTGAGTTCAATAGGCCAAAGACAATTATTTTTTTACTATGAGTAAAATTAATTGTTTTACACATGGCGATAAACCGATCCAAGTACATTAATTCTGCAGAAGAAAATAATGAATGCATTACATCGAACCTTGGACGTCAACCTTGGTCTGGACTTCGCACATGTACCAACCGTTCGTATGACTCATTTGCGTGCATGATATTTTCTATTTGATATCAATCGCATTCTTTTCACACACTGAAAGTGTGAACGGGCTGACAACGTCCTTCTAACTGCAAAAAAAATACGGAAACATGGGAATGATAACGTGTAATTTCGAGCCTTAATCGTCTAGGGTGTTTCCCATTGGAGGTCTACAAAACTCTTGAAATTTTAACCATATTCCTCTAATAAAAAGAGACGTTTCAGGCGTGATATGGAGGAATATCATGATTAATTAAAATTATCAAGAATTAATTATTATTAGTTTGTGGAAAATTGTCAATTTTAATTAATCATACTGCTTCTGTAGTTTTGACCCAACGATCATATTGATCACGTGACAACCCATTCAAATTTACCGTATAGTGCCAGGATTAACTTTGTGGAAGCTTTCCTTATTGGAGAGAAATAATAATTAACAGTTGCGATTTCCACTTTAGTACGTGGGTGGTCTGAAAGGTTTCCGACCTCTAAAGTTTCAGAAAAAATGTCTTGTATCTTTGTTAGGCCGGAAATGTTTCAGACCACCCTTGTATATAATGGAAATATATCCTATATGGTCCCCTAGAATCGTGAATTAAACTCTACTATAGTGGATATCCCAATTTGTAAATTATTAATCTCACCAACATTCAAGTTTACACTGCTCTACAAAAATAGGTAAACATTAAAGAGTAGGAAGCATAATTTAATTTAGAAGCTCCTGATGTAGTGCACCCACTCAAATAGTTCTCAAGTAGACAATGATGTGATTAACAACAAATCCTCAATACAATTAATTTCTCCTTCTTGTTCATTAATCCCTTGTTTAATTCAAACCGCTGATTGGCATATTAAGAATTTTAATTAAGTTTCAAAAAATATTTTTCAATAAATGCATATGAAATTGTTGCAAAAGTTATGAGAATCCATCACTGGCATAAATATTACGTATCCCACCATACGTAAGGAGAAGAATTGCTCTAGGAAAGGAGGCTTTCTCAAGGAGGAGGGAGTTGATGACGGGAACGTTGAGTAGGGATATTAAGACAAGACTTGTAAAAACTATGATATGGAGCGTAGCTATGTACGGCACGGAAACGTGGCCACTGAAGCAGGAGGATAGACGTAAATTGGAGGCTTTTGAAATGTGGGTGTGGAGAAGAATGGAGAAGGTGAAATGGACCGAAAGGAAAACAAATGAGGAAGTGCTGGAGATGGTGGGTGAGGAGAGGGGTTTGTTGAGTGAAATCCTATGGAGGCAGGAAAAATGGATGAAAGGCGTATTGAGCGGTAGTGGAATGTTGAAGAAGGTAATAGAGGGGAGGATGTTGGGCAAACGAGGAAATGGCAGGAACAGGATAGGGATGTTGGACGGGATGAAGGGAGGAAAGAAGTACACGGAGATGAAGAGGGACCTGATGAAGATTAGGTTGCTGGATTTGGTTTTGTTGGAGTTACAAAATGTTTATTTGATAGTTGTGTCCATCCAAAAACCTACCTCAACCGGTAGATTACCTGATAAATCCCACCATATCAACCTATTTTTCTTGTTTCTTATTTCAAGCATTTTAACTCAGTAGCTAGGATTAGATGGTATTCACGAGAAGAATTTTTATAAACAATGGTGAGGAAAGAAAAATGTACAAGGTTCTATTCAAATTACCTACAAGTCATACAGAACCGTCACAAAGCTTTGTGAAGTTTTCGTGTACCTTGAAAGGAATTCGTAAAGAACGTGTACACTTTGCTTTCCTCAGTACGTTTTGTTGAAAGCAATTGCTTTTATGAATGCCGCCCAACGGCCGCATAGCTACAGGTACGAGGGTCATCCGGAAAGTAGTACCCGTTCGTGAAATAAAGACACAAAAGTAAATATTAACAAACATAAAAAATTTTATTTGAAAGAGGATACTTTAAACTACTTCTCAACATAATCTCCAAGCAAATTAAGGCATTTGTCATAACGTGTGACAAGTTTCTGTATTCCTGCTGCATAGTCCTTCGCCGCCAGCTCATTGAGATACAGGGTCACTCCTTCTTTAAGTTCTTCATCGCTGTCAAATCTTTTTCCTGCCAAAAAGTCTTTAAGCTTTTTAAAGAGATGAAAATCTGAAGGGGCCAAGTCCGGGCTATACGGTGGATGGTCGAAAGTTTCCCATTTGAATTGCTGCAAAAGTTTTTGTGTTATCCCAGCTGCATGAGGCCTGGCATTGTCATGAACGAGAATGGCACCAGTAGACAATAGACCTCGCCGCCGATTTTGTATTGCCCGCCGTAATTTCTTTAATGTTTCACAATACGCATTGGCATTAATAGTGTCTCCACGGGCCATAAAATCAATAAGCAATACACCTCGTCGATCCCAGAAAATGGTTGCCATGAGTTTCCTGGTGGACAGAACTGTCTTGAATTTTTTTGGTTTGTTTGGTGAATGAGCATGATGCCACTCCATTGACTGTCGTTTACTCAGCACTTCATGCGGCACGAACGGGTACTACTTTCCGGATGACCCTCGTATATACCTGTATATCAAAGATCTCGGCCATTGTGTTCAGGAAGAATCAGCGTAGTTGTACTCCAAACCATTTCAGATGGCTGAGGCATTACTCAAGCTAGTATAGTCGACTCTGAACAAAATCAAGCACATAAGAGTAATATGGGATATCCACATTCCAAGTATATCAAATTTAACGTTCGCCTTTTGGATGGGGCTTATGAAAATTTATTTGGAAAGGAAGGTGGTGTAGGGGAGGGTGAGAGTGAGACTATTCTTGGCGCCAGTCGTTAATTTGGCATACTTGCGTTCAATTAATGTAAACTTGATATATTACGCACATAACATAGGAAAATTGAGTGGGATGATATTTCTCCCGCGTCAAGTTTTCACTGAAACAACGGCGATAGCTTATACATAGAGCATGGTGCTGATGATGGAAGGGTAGGAAGAAGCGGGACGAATCAAGGTACGGCATGATGTGAGGATAAGCAAGGTGATCGAAACGCGAGTTGAATGGAATTAAAACCTTCGGAACTCTTACGAAAATATTCCCGTCTGATAATTCAAAGGCCTAGCTTTTCTCTTTCGGCAGTGTTCGCTAGCAAAATGATTATATGATTTTTGGGTAAGAGTTTTGACACATTAAATTCCGCGCGTAGAAGTGCAGACGTAGATGAAGTAGAAAGTGACTCCCCAAAAGTAATTGTGACAAAAACTAAAAACAATCATCCCGGTATCCACTGCCGTGAAGCGGAAATGTGTCCATAATTTGCTTTTTTACATAAAAAATCAAATGTTAAAAATTCCCTTTTGGACTATTAAAAATCACGTTCGGGGCGAAAATATTCGCATTCATAGGTAAAAAAAAATATCAAACCGTTCGCAATGTTGGAAAATTTGACGAAAAAATTACGTCTTCCATTACTTTGATAATAATCAATAAGGTGAAAGATTAAATAAAAATACGTCCTAGGTGGAATAATCAGCAAATTAAGAGCATCCTGTTGTAAGACGGCGTAAAAAACCAAACTGAAAACATTTACCTTAAATTTGTTCCAATTAGTAGTCCAACACAAAAATGGTTACATGATCTAGATTTGGCATACCATAAGTCGCCACCCCGAAAATGCTACTAATACCGGCATCTCACTACATGGGACGGTGATAATGCATTCATAGTAGCATCTTAAGGCAATGCAACAATTTTCAAAGCGTAAAATACATTCTTCTTGACCGGGATACGAACTCGGACCTTTCGTTGTACGGCCGAGTGCTTTAGTCAGCGAAGCTACCGAGGCTCCCTCTAACATATCGAAATTTTGCACTCAGTCGGACATCGAGGAATCCGAGTTCGAATCCCGGTCAATGCGAATTATTTTTTACAATCTGAAATTGTTACACTGTAATGCACACTTAGCGGATGAGTCCGTTAAAAGCTATTGTTGCGGTTTCTTCAGCAGTTTCTTTGAACACCTCAAGAGTGCTTGAAATCGATTCTCTGGTAAACGAATTCCTTCGATGCTGAAAACGTGAAGTGAAGCATATCAAATCTTTTACGACTTCGGCCAAGAATCCTCCAGAAGTAAACTGCCCTTATATCCCACGGCCCTCACATGGACTACAACCTTGTCGTGGTGGAAGGGCTTGTGTGTTCCGATGACCCCTAGAGCTGTGCTGGCGGAAGTAATAATAATTGCTCCTGGTAAAGTCACCCATGCCAGATAGGTGGAAGGGCGTATTGAGCGGTAGTGGAATGTTGAAGAAGGAAATAGAGGGGAGAATGTTGGGCAAGCGAGGAAAGGGCAGGAACAGGATAGGGATGTTGGACGGGATGAAGGGAGGAAAGAAGAACACAGAAATGAAGAGGGACCTGATATAGATTAGGTTGCTAGTTGGGGAGTTACAAAATGTTTATTTGATAGTTGTGTCCATCCAAAAACCTACCTTAACCGGTAGATTACCTAATAATAAAATAATATTCCACGGAAAAATCCCAACAACCTACGTTTGAAAAAAAGCAGTACGTACTAAGACGGCTGCATGGTGGTCGCCAAAAATAGGGCGTCCAAAGTGAAGTTATTACGAAATCCAAAAAGGTTGTGTATTCAACCTAAACTATACCCAGAAATCAATTGCACTTTGACACTTTAATTATGCTTAAAAAACCATGTGAATTGAGAGAAAAAAATATCAATATTCGAGCTCTATTAGGAACCAAATAATAATAATACACAACAAATATATTTCCTTTAAGTAATTGTGAAAGATGCATGTGAAGGTTTCCGCGGATGAGTTTGACGACTCAATTCGTCCTGGTTTCCTTCCGCGTGTCTACGTGCATATTGTGCTGGAACCACACTTTCGACAGCGTAACACTTGGCGTCTTCGGATCAGTCAGTGAAACTTTTTTTTAGTATTAAATCGTTCATTTAGATGAGTAAAACAAGACCAAGTGGGATCCATTGTTCACCTGGGCAGAAGTATTAATTAGGGTGGATGAAGTTCGACCGACATGAAGCGAAGAAGAGCCCAAGCTAAGAAGTACAGAGAACTACAATGCTCAAAGATTCTGAGGTCGCAAAGAAGGGAGTAGTCCCAGTATGGCAACACATGAGGAGAAGAAAAGCTTGGAAGACTTTCAACTTCGATTATTCTTCGAGGCACACTCAAAAGAAAGGACCGTTTGGTCACTTGAAAATATATTTTTAGAAAAAAGTTTCTATTGACGGTTATGGTTTTCTTCAAACCCACTCTACTTTTCTACATACTGTATACGCCGATCACTTCTAATGTCGTCTTCAAACCGTTGTCCACCAAGCCACCCTTTCAGGTGGAGGAAGAGGAAATAGTCGCTAGAAGTAACATCGGGACTAAAGGGTTGGCGGTTAAAAAATTCCTAGCCAAAATCTTGAATCTTACCCGCGAGGTCGTGAATGAGGACTGTTCTGGACAATTTCTCGCGCCCTCGATTTTGGATTGATGGTTTCAGTTTGGTGAGCGATCCGTAGCATACGTCAGCTGTAGCTGTTGTCCCTATATTCCAAGAAATCAACCAAAATAACATATTTTTCGTACCAGAAAACGGTACCACTCATTTTCTGACTCGGGTAAGAAGATTGCCTGAATGTTTTTCGCTTTTGGCGAAGTTGAATTTCAACACTGTACTGACTGTTTTGTTCCTGTGTTGCCCTACAACATTCACGCCTCATCCCCCGTAACAATGTGGGAAAACAAGTTATCTCCGTGTAGTCGATATCGGTCCAAAAACGATCTTCCATTCAACATTCTTTGCTCTTTGTGATGGTCGGAAAGCATATTCGGTGGCCATCTTGCACACACTTAGGGATGTCAGTGTTTTGCCGTAAAAATCGTGTAAGTAGTTTTGCGCCCAGAAAAAGAAGACATTTATCAGCCAGAGCACTAATCTTCAATCGTCGATCAGGTTGCAATTCTTGGTCCACTTGTCGAAAGACGATTTCATCGATCTGTATACTGGGTATGCCACTCCGCTCTTGATCATGCACACTTGTGTGGCCATTTTTCAAGTCTCGACATTTTCTTCACTCATTACTGTAGGTCCATATAATAAACTCACCTCCCGACGAATTTTCGCATCTGATTATCCTTTTGCACGCAAAACTCGAATCCCGGAACTCACTTCGTAACTGGTGGGAGCAAGGATTTTCGCGGGCATTGTTATCTTGTATTCACCGACAAGTAAATGACTACTGAATCAAAACAATAACTTCAGTCACTTCGGAAACAATCAATAGATGGAGCTTCAAGCGTATAACTTCATCATTAACCGCCAAAATTGAAATATAAGAAAAAGACTCGATTGTTTCAGGCTCAACTTTGTGGAAGTTCATGTTCATTAAATGAAGAACACAATGTATATTGCCACTGTTTTGATGTGATATACATTGTTTCCTTCATTTAATGTAGAAAAAGACACTTTTCGAATATGCCCCGTAGGTATTTAGCTTGGAAACGCTTAATTATTATTGCGAATTATAAATGACGAAATTTAATATACTGTGGCATACTTTTAATTTCCTTCGAGAAAATAATTGGAAGGTTTCTAGGCTACGAATGCTTTAACAACTTCATACTTAGCAAATTAAATTAAATTTAGTCCGACTTGCTCGAAAAAATCTATACTGTTTGTTGGCTAGTAATAAGATTATTCATTCCACTCATAATAACATGAGTTACCTAAATTTTCATTGAAAGGTTGGTCATATATGGTATGTATTAAGTTAAAACATAACGAAGGTACAACTTATCTTTTTTCCCTAATGTTTCCACAATGTCCCATTGTATGAATACCCAAAAATAATGTCTCACTGCAATTATTCTGTTGCTCCTAGTATATAATCTATCCAAACCCAATAATCAATCCGAAATTTGATTTGACGTGTGAGAGGGTAGAGCTTCACTTAATATTGACAATTAGTCCTACACGAAGTTTGAAATGCACAAAGAAAAGGGCAATGATGAAGGGGGGCGACAGTTTCCTCTTCCATATCTGTATGTATTTGTATATACATCAACATAACCATTAATTAGATATTACATAAAATAATCACTGCGGACTCTTCTTTAGAAATTCTACTCTTAACGCGTTTAGGTGAAGGCGATTCCCGACGACAGTCTGTCTCTGGTTTCCCGAGAAGACTTGGCACCTATCTGGAAAAATCACACACCTTAATTGAAGCAGTGCGTCCAGAGGTGTCACCCAAAATCGAACCAAGTCCTCCGACTAGTGGCTCAGAGCTCGACCACTGATATGCACGTTTGAAAAAACATAACTAATTTTTCTCTAATTCTAATCTTTTTCTACGAAATTTATGTACTTCAAATAATGCCGCCACATTTTTACTTAGTTATCGACACACATCCAATTGTATTGCTTAGGATTTCTCTCCACCCATTTAAAATTGGTTGAAAAGAAATATTCCCGACCTTTTTTAGAAAGGGGTGAGGTGGAGGGTGCCCTCAGGATTATTATGAGGGTCGCGGGACGGCGGTTAATGAAATCGAGGAATGGAGCCTGTGGGGGGCAGCACCCTGTTTTGCGTCGCTTAATGCAGATGCGTCGCTGTTTAATATGAGGGCGCCCCGCGCGTGGTTGAGAGTTGAGGGAGGAGGAGTCAAGTGGCGCTCGTTCGCCCGGGGCAGGAGGGGCGGTAGTGGGAGGTTGGTGCGGGGGAAGGTCCCTTGCGGGTAGGGACGAAGGCCCAGGGTAATCCGCCTGAAGGGTTATGGGTCTAGGGGTTTGTTCTCCCAGAGCGAAGAGGAGAAATGCGGGAAAGGGACGAGTAACGGTGAGGGGAGAGGCAGAGAGACGAGGCGATGGGAAGGATTGGTCGCGTGGGCCCTGGAGTGGATAGTGGTTGGCATGGCTGAGATTCGGATCCCGGCGAGTGAACCGGCCCAATCCCTTTCGTAGGGTTCACTCTCACATACAGGTTCGTCCTTTGCGAGGAAAAGTTAAGGGAAATGAGAATAGGGCGTAATACACTCAAAAATTTATGCCCACTCGTGAAAATTTTACGTACCTTCCCATTTCAATTAACGCATAGCCGAGGGCGCATATTACATGTTCAGTACGTTTGCGCGCGGGTTAAAGAAAGCGACTCGGAAATACGTACTTCTGTTGGGAAATCGTTTACTCATCCCTGCGCATGGATTGTCGCACGTAAAATTGTCAAATCTGATTTCTTTCATGCTGATCTGACAAAGAGCACCACACAGTGTGGAAGTCCAGTGATCCATCGATCCTCGATCCAAAATTTAAAAAACTCTAAAAATTCATTTTCACCAAAGAAAATTTCTTGCGTTTATGAAATAAGACGGTTATCCATCGTAAGAAATTAGTCGCAAGCAGATTAACAAAACCTTATGAAATTATTTAGCGTTGTGTGAAAATATCTGATTGGTTGGTATATCAAAAAGTTTTTCCCTTCCTTGAGCAATAGGGTGAGAGACAACCGAGAAAGGGTACCGTCAATAATACCAATTATCATTTCTCTCTTTCACTAAGGGAGGCGGCAAGAAGCACAATTCATTCGGAGCGATAAAAAAGGCCAGAATTGACAACTATGTGCTGAGAGACTGTTAAAAAGGTGATTTCAAGCACCACAAAAGAAAAACCAGGATAAATATTATTTGCGTTAAACCTCTACCACTACTCAAAGGACGTTATCCCTCTCTGCAATGCACACTTACCCTGATCGTGGAACATGCGATTAATTTTCGATTACGCGTAGAAGATTCGAAGACTCTCGGAATACTATCCAAATGTGTATATACCTACGCCACAAGATTTCATCTCAAAAGCTAGTCAGACATGTTAACCTTGTTCTTATTTGCCTTAATAGGACACCTTGGTTGGTGACGAACTTCGGATTCCGTTTTAAGAACTTCCTTCCATGAAAACAGATCATCTAAGTAGATCCCGTTGGTTTTCATAAAGACCCACCATTGTAGATACATTTAATTGCAGTCTCACCCCATACCTACACATTACATACATAAATACAAACATGACATCCTGCAAGCCACCACTAGGGCGATTGGGAGGGGATGATTAAAACCCCCCAACAACTTTTGACACAAAATAATTCTCCTCCCTAGTGCGGTCGGACAAACGTTATTTTATTCTGATCCCTTATCATTCGTGGCAGAAATGATACATTTAATATATCTGTTCTACACTTAATCTCACTAGTTTTATTTAATTGATTTCTCTTACAGTAGTACGATGGGGTAGTAATACATTTCCATCGTCATTGTTAAAGAGACATCCTTCCAATTTATGTAAGAGATTTAATCTATAATTTAACCTAGGCTCCGTGAGTCACTCTCAGCCTAGCTGCTCTAATATTTTGGATACGCTATTCAGTTTGTCATAAGAACGTTCTACAAATTTAGCTCCACTTGCGCGCGGTCTAATCTGGTAATCAATCCAGCAGCTAGTACAAGGTCTGTCCCAATTGTGGTATGACTTATTTTTCCCGGATAGACGGACGGACGCGACGGGCGGCGGTTTCTATGGCTGGGTTCGAGGGATGGGAGTTTCAGAAAAGGAGACATGCCGGTGGCATTTGGCTTCCAGCCTTTTTGGAGTTCGGATCGTTCGTTTGCGAAACCTCTATCACGTGCACCGTCGTGAGGTTAGTGGAACAGCGTTACCCCATCAAATTTTACGTGAAACTAGGCAAACCCGGAAAAGAGACTTATGACGTGCTCAAGGCACCTTAAGGTGATAACGCCATGGATAGATCGGATGTTTTTGATTGGAACACGTTTTTAGGGAGGGTAGAGAAGATGTTGGAAACACAGAACGTTCACGACGCCCTTCGACCTCAAAAAGTGACGAAAATCTTGCAAGAGTGAAGGCATTTTTGGACATGGATCGGAGATTACGGGTTCGCATTATGTTTGTTGAACTTGGCATTCCTAAAAGTGATCTGAATCGACTTAAGACCGAAAACATGGACATGAGAATGGAACTTGCTAAGTTTATGCTACGAGTGCTCTCCGACGAACAAAAGGAAACTCGCACGCGGATCTGCCAAGAGCTTCTCCACCATTTGAGTAAGGATCCAAATTTTTTTTTACTTGTCCCCATCAGACTTCTTCCTCTTCCCCTGTCTCAAATTCGTCTGAAAAAACGTCACCATGGCTCGGTAGAAGCGTTACAATAGGCCGTGACGAGGGAGCTTATCGGCATTCCGAGCGCCACCTTCAAGAAGGCGTACGAGGCGTAAAAAACCTGCTGGCAACTGTAAGTGGACGCACAGGGGTGCTACTTCGAAGACTTATGAATGAATCTATCAATTCGGGCAATAATATTTTTTAATCTACTCAGTCCTACTGCTTTTGGGACAGATCTTGTATATGTCATCCTCACGAAGTTGGATGGATTGCCTGATTGGAGTAGTAGAGCTAAATTTGCAAAACCTTATTCTGATAAAATTAGTAGCGTATCCATTATATTAGAGCAGATAGACTGGGAATCACTCACGGAACGGAGGTTAAATTACAGATTATATCTCTTACATAAATTGGAAGGATGTCTTTTCAGCGATGATTGTGAAAGTGTATTATTAACCCCATCGTACTAAAGTAGGAGAGATCGTGTCAGTAAAATTAGTGATATTAAGTGTGGAACAGATAGATTTGGGATGTCACTATTTCCACAAACAATAAGGGATCAGAATAACATTGCCCGACCTCGGTAGGGATAAAAATATTCGGCTCAAAATTAGTCTGGTGTGTATTCACCCCCTGCCAGCTTGCGGTGTAATGAAATATCCAAAAATTATTCTTATGATAAATCCCACTATATTCTCAGACTAAATTCTAAAATCATCACCCTCAGCAATATGATCCATCTTTTTTTTAATTATAATGTTAATATTTGAAAGTAATTATGAAATAACATGACTCGGAGATGGTCGATGAGGAAAGGGGATAATTATGGATAGGAGACCATTGAATTTGTAGAATGGAGAAGAAAGGAGAAAATATAATTGACGGTAAGGAAAACCAGTCATTAAGTTCAAGTCATGACATTAAGAAAAGAAACGGCTATAGGCAGAGATTTGAAGAAGGCAGGACAAGGTGATTGAAGAAAATCCTTAGAGATAATGGGACGCAGAAAATGAAAATGGAGGGTAAAAAGTTGAGAAAACGAGGCAGAGGGAAAAAAGGCAGCAAATTGGATGGAATTAATGGAAACAGAAATTATACTGAGACAGAGAACGAGCTATTTTAATATGTAAATTGGGGTTTCATTAGGTAAAATTTGTATAAAAAATTGTGTCATGTTGATTAGGACTTAAAAGTATAGCATTGTATAGTGCCTAGATCTATTAAAAACCTAGTTTAACTCGGTATACAACTGCTAATAATAAATAATTTCATTCGTTGGTATTATTAACAGTTTATAGTCCTGTTACGCGCTAGGCTTCGAAAGAATCACTGCGTCGAATCACCCTCAAGACATTTAATAATCTAATCTTGATCCGAGAAAAAGTCGTTCTTCATAAAGCGAGTAGATTCTTTGAATTGTTTCCTGGCGACTACAAGTCGAGTAAATCTATGTAGCAATTGCGAAAAATGTATAGTGAATAAGCCATTTCTCTTCAACCTAGTTGAAATTGTTAAAGTAATCCAACAGAAAAGTAGTGAATGGCGGGATCAAAGGATATTCTAATCCACGAATTCAAAAAATTCGCTGATGGTACGGAATTTCATATCACATGGAGGTGAGAGAGAGGAGGAGACATTGTGAAGGAGCGCGTCATTGGCGACTGTGGCAGAAGTTAGAACGTTTGATGGGCTGGGAAGAGGGAGGAAAAGAAGAAAGGTTTGGGGGAAGCTTGAATGGACGCTCGAAATATGAATAAATAAAGAAAGAATTCATTCAATTATAAACATCATTTAGACCGGCCAAAATCGCTTAAGAAAACCACGGAATGGTATAACTCTATTTAACTCTCGATGGCTGGTGCACTACCACCGCCTGCCACACGTCCTTGCGACACCTTACATGGTATTATGTAGCGGTATTTAGGATTATCAATTATACGGTCGATTTGTTAGTTGTAGTCAATTTCGTTCACTTTATTCGCTTTATCATTCAAGATGAAAGTATGGCAACCTCGTGGGCAGTGCGCACGATATTCATATAGAGGTTTCTGCTTCAAATACTGGATGTATATCAAAGGCTGAGTGATAGTTTTATAAATAAGTACAAGATTGAGGATGAAATGGAAACCACAGGAGGAACAGTGACAAGAACTGGCCCCCTTTCTTGTGCGTGTTATTTAACCGCGGCTAATAAAACTTCACGTGATTATTTTGGTTCGGTATTACGCATTTTCATATTATTATTATTAGGTAATCTACCCGTTAAGGTAGGTTTTTGGATGGACACAACTGTCAAATAAATATTTTGTAACTCTAAACAAAACCCAATCCAGCAACCTACTCTACATCAGGTCTCTCTTCATCTCTGTGTACCTCCTTCCTCCCTTCATCCCGCCCAACATCCCTATCCTGTTCCTCCCTTTTCCTCGTTTGCCCAACATTCTCCCCTCTATTACCCTCTTCAACATTCCACTACCGCTCAATACGCCTTTCATCCATTTTTCCTGCCTCCATTGGATTTCTCTCAACAAACCCCTCTCCTCAGCCACCATCTCCAGTACTTCCTCACTTGTTTTCCTTTCGGTCCATTTCACCTTCTCCATTCTTCTCCAAACCCACAGTTCAAAAGCCTCCAATCTACGTCTATCCGCCTGCTTCACTGACCACGTTTCCGCGCCGTACATAGCTACGCTCCATATCAGAGTTTTTACGAGTCTTGTCTTAACATCCCTACTCAACGTCCCCGTCATCAACTCCCTCCTCCTTGAGAAAGCCTCCTTGCCTAGCGCAATTCTTCTCCTTACGTCCCTACCACTTTGACCGTGTTGGTCCAAAACACTTCCGAGATATGTAAACTGTTCTACCTGCTCTATTTTTTCCCCTCCTATTTTAATGTTTAGCTTAGCCTTTTTCTTCCTGGAAGACCGCATACCCTTTGTTTTATTAATATTGATTCTAATCGCATTTCTATCGCACTGAACCTCCAATTCACTCACGAATGCTTGCAACCCCTTGGCTGACTGAGCAACTAATGCTTGGTCATCAGCAAACCTAACCGATTTTACGAATTCATTCGCATTTTCATGTATATTTAGACATACTGAAATTAGTAGTTCAATGGTATAAATGCCAAAGGGTCCTCAAAAATGATCTCGCTTCATAAAAAGAAACTAAAATGGATAGAAAAGGCAGGATTAATTGTATGCTTTGAAACATTTCTCAAATTTATCCAGAATTCAAAGATCGCCATCGATTAAGACGACTTATCAATATATTTCTGGTAGGTTAGCCATTGAAAAAGGGGGAAAAATAAGTCTATCTAATACAAGTACATCTTATATTTTGTAATAAATGACTACTACACCTCGCGTATATGTCTAAAGCTTAAAAATACTCTTCTAACCATCTCCATGCTGTGCAATAAACCTATTATGTTCCTTCCTTCCGTGTATCGTATCCCTCTATGAAGATCTTCGGCATTCTGCTCTACCTATCCTCATTAACTTCTCCGCCAATCTTTTTCAAAGTCCTTCTACCAACTTCTTCTAACTGTAGGGATCCTGAGGTCTTGAATTTAATTAATCTCGCAGTTATTATACACCCGTCTTCTCACAAACTTTTCCGACCGGCTTACCTCGACGAAGAAGAATTTTTCCCCATCACCCGAGATGAGTAAGTTTTCCGAAAGGACATCACCTCGATGTTTACCTCCTCCGCCTTATCCCCCATTTGTGTTGGCACTTCAGTTTAGGAACCCTCTTAGCTCCCCGTGCCCCGCAACCGACCTCCCCCTCCCCTGGGATCCGCAGCACCCTCTCCAACCACACCCCCACCCCAAGCGCATCTCAAAAAGCCCTCTCGAAGCTCTGACTTCTAAGAAGTAAATTTTATATTGACGCTGCAAACAGCCGTGCGAATTCTCGCAACTGCCTACGGGAGTCGAGGGCTGGAGCGCTCTTTTAAGTCCATTAGAAACAACTTGGCTTCGCAAATTTGAGCCGATGCCGCACCGGACTTGTTTGATCGAAAGAGTAAAGAAATACTGGATCCGATTACAAAAGATTTCTGTCTTTTTTTCTTTGCTTTCGGATCAAATTCCTCCCTCCTCTCTGAAGCATGGTCAGACCAAAATGGCGGACAACCAGAGGTGGTATTGGAGAGAAAATCGAGGCGGCGGATGAAAACCGTGGCTCGGGGGAAAAGAAATGAAAACACCATGACAACTGAATGCTTGAGTCTTGAAACGTTAAAACGGAAAACTTCTCAACGCCCTCCGAATGTAGACCAATCTTCCAGGAGTCTGACGGGAACATTTATGCATTATTTTTTACCCAGATGCAGCTAAATCATATGACTAAGAATAAAGGCATCACTCCTAAATAACGCTAGGTTTTCCGGCAGTTCCTATCTACTATTATGTTCTAGGTATCGCATGAACGTCCTCTTTGTTCAATTTATTATTTCCTTTAGAATTTATTAAAAAATGAATCATTATAGCCTTCATGTGTAGAAACCTATTCGCTTCCATCTACCCCACCCAATCATTACTATAAAATGTAAATAATGTAAAAAAATGTAAATAATTCATGTAATAAATAATGTACAAAATAAAAACATGTAAATATAACCAGTAATATCGTTTCACAAGTATTGTTTGCATGTACTGGTATGTGTAAGTATTTGCATGTATTGTATGTGTGTGTGTGTATGTTGTATATTTTGTTTTTTGTTAATAATTAACTAGGTAATTAATGTTTCGTGTTGCTGAATGCTAGTCCAAAGATTTTATATGCATTAATGCGAGACAACAATTACAATAGACAATAGAATTCATATGTGCGTAATTAAAGTTCTATTGTAATTGTGCTCGTGCGCATGTAGGAGGAATCAATTAAAAATGGGGATGTTTCGAATTTTGAGGATTTACCGGAGAGAGAATGGCAAATCTAACCCCGCCATTCAAAAGAGTGGAAAAAAAATACACGAAAAATAATCATTTAGAAATTTTCCCAAAATTACCTACATTACCTAAAAATTCTTCGAAAAATTCGAATATTTTTCCTGAGCTCAATTTTCATTTGAAAAAACTGAAAATAAAATCAGAATGTTTTTGAGCATAAAAATGTATGTTCGTGAATTTTTTTCAGATTTTTCTTCGGCAAAAAATCGCTCAGGAAAAATTGTTTTTGAAAATTCACATTTTTTTGCGATAGGTGACCCTTGGGTTCACCTAGGGAGCTAAAAATTTGGCTAAAGGGGTTTCTAAATATTTACTTTCGAGTGTCTAAACCCAAATAAGAATCCAGTCGAGTGCAGATTTTACCATCTCATCCCCCGCTATAGTCTCTATCTTTATTTATTTAAGTTTAAAATTGTAATGTGTGACGAGGGGTTAGGTAGTAAAAGAGACTCTATTGTCTCAATCTCGCCCCAAAATAAAGACTCAACTATCTCTATCTATCTCAACTAAGACTCTCTCTTCTATTAGGGTCCTCAGCATCGTACTACCGCTCAATATTTCCTCCACCCACTTTGCCAGCCTTTTCCGGATTTGCGTCAACAACTTCGTCTCTTTACTCAATATATTTAAAACTCCAGCGTTTGTCCTCCAAATATATCCCTTGAACCGTTCCGGGGTTCACTACACCCCTGAGGCGTCGACTCGGGTGGCTCATAGGATCTTCGAGCACTGTAGATATTTTTTAGGCAAATTCGTAGGTTAGGTAGTGGAGCAGATTGCCTAAATAACGATATAATAAGGTGTAGGTCAATTAGTGGGTCTAAGAATACTAGGTTACCAGAAGAGATTCTTCCAAGTACTTGCACTGCTAATGAGACAAAAGATAAAATTACCAATCAGAATATAGGCCGATCGCATACTAAGACATCAAAGAAATTAAATAGCATCCCCAGAAAGCAGACCGCAGAGAAGGTTTTAGACGAGGATATAATTTCCGTAGTAGTAGTTAACTGCCGAAGTTTAAAAAATAAAATACCGGAATTTCACCATCTCATTCATAGCACAGAGTCGGATATCATTATAGGAACTGAAAGTTGGTTAACAGATGACATCGCAGATTGCGAAATATTTCCCAAGTCCTTCATAGTTTATAGAAACGACAGAAAAAATAGAGCCGGAGGAGGAGTGTTTATTGCGGTTAAGAACTCTAACGTCAGTAGAGCCGAGTTATTTCCTGATAGCTGTATAGAAAGTGTATGGTGCTCAGTGAAAACACCCAGATCGAAAAGAATATATATCTGTGCGTATTATAGACCACCCCACGTTAGCATTAACTCAATACCAGACCTAGAAAAACAGATACAAAGCTTTACATCCCACAACAGTGAGCATAGCCTAATTATCGGAGGTGATTTTAATATTCCCACAATAGATTGGGATTCGTACAGTTTTATAAATGGAGGTAAAGACAAGGATCTATGCGAGTCCCTCTTATTCGCGTTCACCTCGAATTCCCTACATCAATTAGTCACTTCACCAACAAGGGGAAAGAACATTCTTGATCTGTTAGCCACAAATATACCCGAAAAGGTCTTAAATATAGAAGTTGTTGACGGAATCAGTGATCACAGGGCTGTAAACGCTAAATTTTCTCTAAGTGTAGATAAAGTCAACAAACCTAAGAGAAAGGTGTATTTGTTCAATAAAGCGGACTATGATGGCTTAAAATGTGAATTAAAAAGTTCTTTTTTTATATTTGACGAATTAAGCAAAACTAGTAGTGTCGAGGATACTTGGAATAATTTTCTTAGGATAACACGTTCAGCAATACAGAGGTTCATACCTAGTAAATATATAAAAGAGAATAAGGAACCCCGATGGTACAACTCTGAAGTACGGAAATCTCTTAGGCGGCAAAGGGTGTGCCATGCCAGAATGAAAAACGCAGTTAAAGATTCCTCCCCTGATAAAATCAACGAAACCATACAGAACTACAAAGCATCTAGGTCCACTGCCAAGAAGGCCTTCCGGAAGGCGCTAGCGGAATTCAAAAGGAAAAAATTAGGCGAACATTTGAACGATAACCCAAAGATGTTTTGGTCCTACGTCAGGGAAGTGCAGGGAAACAAGTCCACCGTAAACTCATTGAATATCGAAAAGGGGGATAAAGTAACGAGTAGTTTAGATAAAGCCAACATATTAAACTCATTTTTCCAGAGTGTTTTCAACATATCCTCACAAAATACACCCGAGAACCTTCCGAAAATATTTCAGCATTCAATGGAAGCAATCAATATTTCCACCCGCGGAATAGAATTACTCCTTAAAAACATAGACCCCAACAAATCTCCGGGACCTGATGAGATACCGGCACGTGTGTATAAAGAACTGTCGGCTGAAATTGCCCCATATCTAGATATAATATTTAAGAAATCATTAGCAGAAGAAAGCGTGCCAAACGGCTGGAAGGTAGCTTCGGTAACACCCATATTTAAAAACGGAGACAGGGAGGACCCCAGTAATTATAGGCCAATATCGCTGACTTCCATTTCCTGTAAGATTCTTGAACACATCATTGTTAGTTCCATAATGAGGCACCTCGATAGCCAAGATTCATTAATTAATAACCAACACGGCTTCCGTAAGGGTAGATCCTGCGAAACTAAACTCGCACTTTTTGTACATGATGTATTAAACTCCGGTGAAAGTAATATTCCAGTTGATGCGATATTCCTAGATTTTAAGAAAGCTTTCGATAAAGTCCCTCATTGCAAATTACTGGCGAAATTGGAAACCTATGGAATACACGAAAGTATTATTAACTGGATTAAACAATTTTTAAGTGATCGTGTCCAAACAGTCGTCCTGGACGGTGTATCATCCGATACTGTCAAGGTCACGTCGGGGGTACCACAAGGAAGTGTCATAGGCCCCCTCCTTTTCCTTATTTACATAAATGAGCTCAGTACCGTAGTTAATAGCAAGCTCCGTCTTTTCGCCGATGATGCAGTAATTTATGGGGACATCCGAAGTCACGAAGACAGAGTCGTGTTAGCCAACGACCTAGATGCAATTCAAAATTGGTGCGATACATGGCAATTGGAATTGAATTTTAAAAAATGCGTAGTAATACATTTTTGGGAAAAGAGTAATTCCCTCCCTTATAGTTACAAAGTGAAACAAACCAAAATCGCGAGGGTAGATTCCTTTAAATACTTGGGTGTAACAATTACTCACGATCTGTCCTGGGGAAAACACATACGAGAAATATGCGGTCGTGCTAATAAAAAATTGGGATTTGTGAAAAGAGTGCTAGGTAAATGCGACGAAGAGGTGAAAGAACGATGTTTCCTTGCCTTGGTCAGGCCCCACCTAGAGTATGCTGCCAGTATATGGGATCCTCATAACATAAATTTGGTTTCGGAATTAGATCGAGTTCAGCGGAGGGGGGCTAGATTTGTCAAACATTGTTATGACCAACTCAGCAGCGTATCCACTTTGCTAGACAGTTTAGGTTGGGATTCTCTTACACAGCGGCGTTTCCAATATAGATTAAACTTATTAAAAACATTTAAAGATGGGCCCTTTTCCGATGACATCAAGGATATAATACGAACCCCAAAGTATTACGGTCGAAGGGATCACGAATATAAGACTAGAGAGATAGACTGCAAGACTGACAGGTTTAAAATGTCATTTTTTCCAAGAACGATAAGGGAACAGAATGCTCGTAGTCGAAATTCCCCAGGACTTAGTTCATTACAATAAGTATTAACGTACAGGTTAGGGACTTCGCGAGGATGTGTATACATGTGTGTATGTATGTATGTATATGTATGTGTGTATATATACATATATATATGTATATTTTTTTTTCCTACAGGTTCCCCCCACCTTTCCTCACCTAACTCCCAACCCTCTCAACCCTTACCCTTCCCTCATGGTGCTACACCCCCTGCCACACACCTTTTTGGTGGCTCGCAGGGTACTTATGTAGATGTAGATGTATATTTCGTCCATTCTTCTACACACTCAAATCTCAAAATTCTCCAATCCGAGTTCATCCTCTAGCGTCAAAGATCAGGTTTTCACATCCATAAAACGCTTACGCTCCATTTTCTGGCCTTGACTAAACATTTATTTACATCCTTACAATAGTGTACCTCTCAACAATTTTCTTCTTGTTGATCCATTTTCTAGCTCCTAATGTCCTCGCCAATAAACCCCATTTTTTTCCTTTGAAATACTCCTGATCGCAATTAAACTCGTGCATCCGTTCTTTTAATTCCCTTCAATTCCATATGCCCAAACTCTGCACCCGTCCTTTTAATTACTTCAATGAATCAACTTCCATTGCGTAAGGATTAGATTGTTATTGAACTTTTAGAGTACACTCTAATATTTTAAGCTCTTTATATTTAATGAAACGAGGGGTACTAGTTTCAACATAAATGCTCCATTCTTCCTGATAACATTCAAATAATGTATTAGCATACGTTTTATAACGGGAAAAAGACATTATCGAGTTATAATCGTATTAATAGCACAGGACACAAACTTGTATATTTACATTAAAACGTTTCTTTTTGCTAATTTTCTGCAAACTTTTTCCGAATTTTTCGTTATTTGCAAAATATTTCCGGAGCAAGACTTTAAACCAAAAACGAAACAGTATATTTTTTTCCAAAATTCAATTAATTGGATCCTGTATTTCCACATTGTTTGGGTGAAAATTCTCTCTTCTGGAAAACATATTAGAATTTCCGGGATCCTAATTAGGAAACATATTAGGTTTTCTAATTAAGATCCCGGAAGAATACGTTTTGCATTTAAACAGTCTGTTTGTGAAGAAATGTGCAAACTTTAAGAATGCAGCTTAAAATGTCTATTGCCTCATGTTAAAAATCAATTAAGAATACTGACGTCTTTAAAAAAAAAACAAACCACTTTGCTTTTCCACATAAACCTTTTATTCTCACGACCCAGGTTTTGTTATAGCATAACATCATCAGGCCAATGTGGAAAAGCAAAGTGGTTTTATTTTAATTAAAAAACGTCAATATGAAGATTTTCCACCAAGTTACGCCAGAAACTGTTTTATTTTTCAATTAAGAATATATTCACTAGACTGAAAGGACCGCAATTTTGAAGAAATGTATCGATGTTTGCGACGTGGTAATTTACTAACTTTATTTCATCTAATCATGGAGTTTACTTGTTTTTGTAAGAAAATTTAATTCCTCTAATTTTCGACGGAGATGTCTCAAAGAAACACTTTATTTTCTTAATAAATATGTCTTTTTTTCAAATTTATAATAGAGACAAGACTCGTAAAAACTCTGATATGGAGCGTAGTTACATACGGCGCGGAAACGTGGTCTCTGAAGCAGGAGGATAGACGTAGATTGGAGGCTTTTGAAATGTGGGTGTGGAGAAGAATGAGAAAGAAGGTGAAATGGACCGAAAGGATAACAAATGAGGAAGTACTGAAGATGGTGGGTGAGGAGAGGGGTTTGTTGAGAGAAGTCCTATGGAGGCAGGAAAAATGGATGAAAGGCGTATTGATCGGCAGTGGGATGTTGAAGACAGTAATAGAGGGGAGAATGTAATGCAAGCGAGGAAAGGGTAGGAACAGGATAGGGATGTTGAACGGGATGAAGGGAGGAAGGAGGTACACAGAGATGAAGAGGGACCTGACATAGATTAGTTTGATAGGTAGGGAGTCACAAAATGTTTATTTGATAGTTGTGTCCATCCAAAAACCTACCTTAAACGGTAGATTACCTAATAAATAATAATAATGTTAACACGCGTTATCACTAAAATGGGTTTACTTAATAGGTTTATCAACCATGCAATAAAATGGCTCGAGATGATTTGGAAAAATTGAGGATTTTTTCTCTTAAATCAAACTTGCATTGACTTAAATTTCTCTCGCTAATTGATGAAGTTAAGAAAACTGTAAGCGAGCAATTCTGAAGGACAATAGCGTGTTTAAAACTGAGATATAGTGGAGAATGTTGATTAATTATCCAAGCAAAGGCAGGAAAATTATAGGCATGCCGGACGGAGTTAAGGGCACGTGAAGTTAAAGAATACTTATCCTCGCTTGTAAGCTTATGGTAATTACATACATACATAGAAATATCCGATACCCTGCAAGCCACCACCATGGTTTGTGACAGGCGATTATTACACACCAGACTACTTTTGACACAGAACACTTGTCCTCCCTAGCGCGGTCGGAAACAACGATATTCTAATACCTTATCGTCCGTAGGAAAAAATGATGGCAACTTAAATCCATCTCTTCTACATTAAACATCGCTAATTTTATTTGCATAATTTCTCCTACCGTAGTACGATGGAGCTAATAATACATTTTCAAAAAAGTATAGTCGTGATAGGCGGACCTTAGAAGCATAACAATGCTTAATCATTGGGTCCATCAGAAACTTAGCTTGGCCAGGATAAAACTGTCAACAATAACTGAAATAAGACTGTGAAGACTTTATTGGATAAAATCAGCCACATTGTACATTTTTGCCATATAAATCGAATGTCAAAATATTCTGTGAGGCATGAAATTTTCGAAGCATAGAAATTAAACTTACTCAGAAACGAGGTTAGGTAAATGTGTTCTGGAATAATGGCCTCCTCAGAATGTTCACATCACTTACAGAAATATCCGTGACCCTGAGGCATTAGTAGATTAAGCAGATGACCTTAATACTATAAAACGTTGGTGCGACACTTGGCAATTCGAATTAAACTTTAAAAAATGCGTATTTATGACTTTCCGGAATGAGAGTAGTTCCCTCCCGAACGCCTATTGCAACAGGAGTGCCAAAATAGAAAGTGTAGACTCACTTTAAGACATTATGGTTACCCTCACTCACTCGCGACATCTCCTGGGTAAAACATGGACGGGGAATGAATATGGGTGTGTGTGTGTGTGTGTGTGTGGATAAGCTAACCAAAAATTAGCATATATCAGAAGAGTATTGGGGAAATGTGATAAAAAGGTTAAAGGGCAATGTTATATTTCACTTGTTAGGCCTCATTTGGAATATTGTAATAGTATTTTTAGGGGATGTGACCGACAGTTGAGGTCACTTTTGCCATTAGGGATGGATGATAAAGGAAGATTGGAGAGAAAACCCGGCGCCGGCACTAGTCTACTCTTATCGAAAAGCGCCAAGGGGTCCGCAGTTTAACATCCCAACCGACGGACGTCGTACTCACTCAAAGTGCTCTCCACAAAGTACCTCAAGTAGGGATCGGGATACCACTGAAAAATATCTATCGCCTCCAGGATTCGAACCTGGGCCCTCTGGGTGGGCCAGTACGTTAGCCTCCGAACCATCCCGATGCGTATGGTATATGGGATGTTCGCGAAGTTGGACTGATACCGAATTAACCACGCGCTACGTAGAGCTAGATTTGCAAAGCTTTCTTATGACAAAATGAGGATCTAGGTTGCGAATCACTCACGGAGGGAAGGTTAAATTACAGATTAAATCACTTGCATCTTTAGCGATAATGTTGAAAATTAGCCTCATCCTAATACGGTAGGAAGGATCATGTACGAGATATAAAATAAATGAGAGAGATTGAGCGTAAAACAGATAGACTTAAAATGTCCATTTTTTCCACAAACGATAAGGTATTAAAATAAAATAACGTTTGTCCGACCGCACTAGGGGGGAAAATTATTTGTTGTCAAAAGCAGTCGGATTTGTAATCACTCCTAGTCACACACCCTAGCGGTGGCTTCCAGGGTACCACGTATATATTTTTTCGAGTTTGTATCTTCCAATTTCGAAAGTTGCACTAGAAATTTCAGTCTCGGGAAAGCGACACTTGATTATCCACATTGCCTTAACTGACATTTGAGGTCGGGTCTTTCGATTATTCATCCGGTGGAAGTCCAAAGGCTGGGGCGCGTTACTCAGTGCACACGCGTCGTATCGGGTTAATGCATAGCCTCTTATCCACCGCTCCACCCCCTTGCGGCGACATCCCCTTCTGAGGCCGCCGCGCCGGCCGCCCATAGCCACGCGACACTTGAATTGAACGGCTTCCTCTTCAATGGGCCCATACGATCCCTCCTCGTCCCCTCCTTCCTCAAACCCTCCCTCAACTACGACGCTGCTCACTCGGTTAAGACGCGAGACAAGTGCCATCGGTCGAACCCTTAGGGATGGAGGCGGAACGTTTGAAGATCTGATCACCAACGACACGGCCCTGGTTGCGAGCACAATCAATTGACTGGGGAAGCGGCGGTGGTTTCTCACTTCGGGGGCTTCAGATAGATGAAAATGTTGTCCATTAATGAACCTTAATTTTTTATCATTTCATTATTGACTCGGTGCAAAAGCCGACTCCGTTTTAGAACGTGAAGGATGTAAATCGGTACGTAACGTCCCGATGTACGTCTTTGCATGGTACTCGTTTTAGAAAGATTAAGTTAATAACAGGTAAATTTATAACGCCATCTTTCACACGAATGATAAGGGATCAGAAAACGTTATCCGACCGCTCTAGGGGGGGGGGGTTTGATGATATGATGGCTATGATTTTTGTAACAAAAGTGGTCTGGTGTGTAATCACCCCCTGCCACACACACACTAGAAGAGGCTTGTAGGGTATCACGTAATTGTGAATAACTTCTTTGTAATACTTAGAGATGAAACTAGATTCTCCGAGCATATAAACTTGATCTATTTTGGAGATCTAACGCAAAGGGTGGAAAAGTTTCCTCGCAAAACTAAGTGGCTAGCTCTCATAACTTTTCTCTCAATAAAAATTACTTCCTTGAACAAATTGCTTGGTTTTTCACTGAATTTACAGTTTTTCTTTTGCCAGATAAAAATATCAATGGTTATCAACATACAAAAGACAAGCTTTAGACGATATTGAATTACTTTATGTATTACCTAGCGTGTGACCTTATTACATTTATCTCCAAATAATTTCCTTCTTCAGTTCTACCAACTACCTACGTCCATGGCACATTAACGCACAATTGTTTTCCTTCCTTATCACAGGTCACCTAACCCCTCTTCCTTCTATTACAGCCTTCAATATCCCACCACCTCTCAATATATCTACTGCCCTGCCTTACTTATTTATTCCCTACTATTCTACTGCCCTGCCCTACTTACTTATTCTAGATTCTTTCAATTTCTCCGGGGCATCTTCTCCCGCCATGTGAAAAAATTCGTCATTAGTTCACCTATCTGTACAAATTACTAACTAAAATTCTTTTACGAAACTAAACCCGAAAAGCCTACGATACGCTAGTTCGAAAGCCCTCGTGATTTTACCTCATCGCCCTAACCACCACCGTTAGTGGTTTACCTAATAATTTTGTTTATTTATTTATTTATTCTTCTTGGTCCGAAAAGAGCACTTTTTGGCCTTTACATCGGACAAAAATTACAACAAAACAGTAACAACAAAACAAACACCCAAGCCCTAGGTGGAAAAAATTCCACCCTGGCGGGAATCGAACCGTGCGACCCTTGGATTGGCAGACGAGGAAATGGTCCGACAATGGTTTTAGGAATCCATTCATCATAACTAAAAACGTGTGTTGTGCCTTCAGAAATAAATTTGCTTGTTTACTTCTTAATACAATCCATTCCCTCTAAAAAGATGAATATGACAGAAAAGTAAACACAAAGAATAGTATATTATAATGCAACAATTTTAGAGAGTAAAAATCATTCACCTTGACCGGGGTTCGAACCCGGATCCCTCGATATCCGGCCGAGTGCTTTAACCAATTAAGCTACCGAGACGTCCTCCTACACTCTGAAATTTTGGGGGCTTTAAAGGAACGAGATGTTGTGACGAAATACCTTGTTCCTTTAAAGCCCCCAAAATTTCAGAGTGTAAGAGGACGTCTCGGTAGCTTAATTGGTTAAAGCACTCGGCCGGATATCGAGGG
This sequence comes from Hetaerina titia, assembly GCA_037158775.1. Classification (NCBI taxonomy): domain Eukaryota; kingdom Metazoa; phylum Arthropoda; class Insecta; order Odonata; family Calopterygidae; genus Hetaerina; species Hetaerina titia. The sequence continues at coordinate 39,329,155 of CM073778.1, forward strand.
ATCCGGGTTCGAATCCCGGTCAAGGGGAATGATTATTACTCTCTGAAATTGTAGCATTATAATGCACACATAGCGGATGACTCCGTTAAAAGTTGCTGTTGCGGCATCTCCCGCAGTTTCTTGCAAAGAATAGTGGTAAGCATCAGGAGTCAACATATTAGCAAATTCAATTCATTCTTTCACGGTATTCTACCTATTAAAGACAGGTCTGTAGATGAACCCAAACGTATATCCTACACATGAGCCAAGTCAATAGATGCTTTAAAAATTAACATTACCTAACCACAACAAAAAAAGTTTATGCTTTCTTTGGCATTCCGCTTGGTTAAATGTCAAAGTTTCATCACCAAAACTTAATAACTGCAGTGTGTGATACTCAGTTAATTATTTCCAGTTAAGCATTATAATTAATTCAATTTTTTACCCGAACATAACCATACCGCGGTCGGAAATGTTATTATGATCTCTTATCGTTCGTGGAAAAAATGACATCTTCAAACTATCTGCTCTATACTTACTCTTATTTTATTGACATGATCTCTCCTACCGTAGTACTATGCGGATAATAATATATTCATTTTCAACATTACTGCTAAAGAGACCTCCTTCCAATGTATGTAACCGCTTCAATCTGTAATTTAACCTTCGCCCCCTGAGTAGTTCCCAGCCTAACTGCTCTAATTTTCGGATACACTACTCAGTTTATCATAGTAACAAATTGAATCAGAACCAAAATGGCAGCTGGAATCTCTGACACCCAAGCGTGCAAAATTGAGTTGTCAAGAGATCCTTACGCTATCGAAATTTACGGGGAGCGTTGTCCCAATCCAAAGATCTCACAGACAATAAATATACACACTCTTCAACTCTCACGGAGAAATTTTGAAATAATATTAGGAAAAACTTCAACATGCATCCGAAACCCTGTCTTTGACGGAATAGGATAAAGGTTTGCACGTAGATTGGAAGCTATTGAAATGTGGGCGTGGCGAAGAATGGAGAAAATAAGCTGGTCAGAGAGTAAGGCAAACTATGAGGTTAAAAATATGTTGGGCGAGGACAGGAGGTTTCTAGGGGAAATCCGAATAAGGCAAAAAAGAGGGAGGAAGAAATGTTTTTAGTTCATGGTAGAAGAGACTCTTGATGATGTTAAAAATATGTTACTATCCGCATCGTACCACAGGAGTGATCATATTAAGAAAATTAGAAAGATTAAGTTAATAACAGGTAAATTTATAATGCCATTTTCCACACGAATGATAAGGGATCAGAACAACGTTATCCGACCGCACTAAGGGGGGGGTGTGATTTTTGTATCAAAAGTGGTCCGGTGTTTAATCATCCCATGCCACACACACTAGCAGAGGCGCTAGCAGAGTTCGGTAAGCAGGGGTGGAGGATGGGAGATAACAGGCTTTTTAGACACCATGAAGGTGGGCAGAAGTTAGGAATAAATGAAGAGGGAAATAATATAGGGCGAGCTAAAGGAAGTTTTTGTGATGCGAAGATGATAATAGACGTAAGGGACCTTCCAATTCGTCCTTTTAATAGATGAAACGACTTGAAAGCATGGTCGTGGTGATTTGTGAGGAATTAGCCCTCAACATATGTATGTATCATGCACACGAGCGCGCGTACCAAAAACACTATTCTCTTATCTCAGAGAGAGATGACGGGGAAAAATCGTTATGAACGTCAAAAACCCACCCAAGGATCTGGAGATGCAGAGTGATGATTGTGGTCTACGCTACCGTCTGAGGAAATCACGTCGAGGAACTTTTATCCCCTCCCAAGGACTCCCGAGTGCAAGGGGAAAAGCCTCCACCTCTCGATTTGTCTTTCGTTCCAAGGGGAATGGCAGGCCCCCCGTGCTCCTCCGGTCTTCCCTGGTGTGTGTATGGCGGGACGCCTCGAGACCCGAGAGTTGAGATCTCTCAAGGGGGATGCCACCCCCGTGCCCAAAAAATCATCGCACCCCCTCTGCGACACGTGTCGATTCCACCGACCCCTCTCATTCTTCCGCGGATGCTGCCGCTGTTTGTTCGAAGTGATTACCGCGAACAACACGTCCTGACGAAGGTGTGCGAGGGGCCGGAAAAAAATATAATAATGATAATGAATAAACGCAATTTCTATACGCGCACTCACACCCACATACACTTTTTTTTCGTATTCGTCCTCATTTTTTCCCATTTTCGGGGCCGCGGGAGTGGGGATGGTAAGACGTCGGATGAAAGGGAGCCCCCCGACGGTGCGCGGGATAAGAGGATGGATGGATGGTGGAAGGGGGGAAAAATACGGATTTATAAAAAAAGGAGTGAGGGAGGGGGATGGAGGAGAGGGGTAGACATTTTACCCCTCCTCTCACACCATCCCTCCTTCCTTTCGGATGCCGTGTAACCCACCCCCACCACGTCTACCCGCCTTCATCTCCTCCCCAAGCAGCCCCCATTCTTCTGGGTTCCCTTTATACTCTCAAATACCCTTCCCCTCTCGGCCGTTATAACCCCTCCACCTACTCCTTCCCCTCACCCTCCCACCTCTTCCCCTGCCCCACACAGACTGGGGTCCTCTTTCCCCTCGATTCATCTCCCGGTGCTTCGCACATCAACAATGTGCTTTCAACCTCTTCCTCCTCCAACCCCCTCAACACACGCACACACACACACCCTCCGCCCCCGCGTCCCGTCTCCCTCCCGTTTCCTTTTGACTCCCGGCCCTATCTTCTCTCCCTCCCTCTCTCCGCCGATTCTCCCAGCGCCACTACAAAACTCTCCCGGCTGATGCCTTTCTCTCCCCCGCCACTCCCACCCTCCCTCCTCCCCCTCCTACCTCACTCAACTCTCCCCCTCCCGTCAACTCCTGTGAGTTCCCATCCCACAATCCCCCTCTCTACCAAACCCAAGGCGCCCTCATCACTCCCTTTCCCTCCTCCTCGCCATCTCTCTCGTTTCTCGTTCCGTCCTCCCGCGTCCTGGCCATTTGTTCGTTAAAGAATCCTCGCTCTCGTCGATTCGAGATCGAACCTGTTTATCGTTTGCCGCTCCGCTAGGAGATTCGGCAAGAAGTCGTGTGTTGTATTGTCGCAAAAGGTTTTTGATAGGAGCGCAAGTCGTCAAGAGCCAGACGGTTTTCGAACGGAGCCCAGGAATGCCTAAGCACTCGATCCGGTTGTATCCATGGTCGTGTCGGCACGAACGGTTTCTCTATCTGAAATTTCGATTCGTGAGCAAGATGAAATGCATGCGGATTTCACGCCAAGGACATTTCTCCCAAGAGGTCAAGCTCGGATGAGTCCACGGCCTCTGGGCGTTAATGAAATCAAAAATGAGACGGTCAACCATTTGCCCAAAAATTAACCGAAAACCAATAGCATAACCCATAACAATGTACAAGGAATTATCAAATTACTTTGCGTTTCCACAGGATAGAATTTATAACTGTCAACCCTAAACAGCCTAAAAAAACCTAGAAATACAAAATCTTAAATAAACAACATAGAACAGAAATTATTTAACAGTGAACACCCCCTTTTGAAAAATGTGTACCATTGGCATCGGCATGTCGAGCGAATTTTATAGGGAGAAATGACCACAAATTTAAGGTAAAATGCCAGGAACAAAGAACGAATAAAAAAAATTTTTCTTTTCTAAATAAAACAATTGTTGATTGGAACAATTTACCTGCAAAAATTTTTAAGCCCTTTCCTAACAGAGTCCAAACTGTTAAGAAAAGATGTAAACAACTTCTGTAATCATTTGATTGATGTGTCGTATAAAATTAAATGTAACAGCTTAATTTTTTTTTCTTGTTGATTGGGAAACAAATGTTAATGAAATGGGGATTTTCTTTTTTTTATGTACTACAGATTGGTGCTTGGAAATTTCCCTAAAGTGTATTTTTTTTCTTTTTTTTCTGACTGATTTTATTTATTATCTTTTGTGATGTTGATTGTATTTCAGAAACCATGTTATTTTTCCAAGGCAAGTTTATTGTAACACTTGGGACTTGTGTGCCACCTGACATTTGTCTATTTGCACATGTACATTTTAATAATAATAATATTGTGCCTACGCTCGGGAACAAAAATACATTTTAATTTATTTTTTAACGCTGATTAACTCACTTAACAAAAACATGGACATTCAACAAAAATGAAACCGTAAATTTCTTTGATCTAAGCATAACCATAAAAAACGGACAGGACACATTTTCCATCCACCGTAAACCAAAATTCACGGACCCGTCGTACACGCTACATCTTCATACATGTACTCAATAAACCAAAAACGAGCGGCTTTCCACAGCATGATACATCAAACACTGACCACACCCTTCACACCCACAGCACTCAGTGAAGAACATTACGGTCGCCAACGTGGCACATCATAGATGACTTAATGGAAAAAATAGGAGAAATTTACACTTAGAGAAATTTACACCTCCCATCCCATAGAACAACATTGTTGGCGACGCCTGAAATATATTCAGGTACTCAAGAGTGACAAATTTTTAAATGTGTGTGCGTCTATGTAAATAATTATAATTCAAAACGCATAAATATTAATAACGCATAAATGATTAAATATAAATTAAAAATATAAGAATATTTACGACAAAAACGGAAGAAATGAGTAAGCGAATGAAAATAATACGAACTCATGTGAAAAAATAACAGAAAAACTCGCTTTTTTAACTTAGATACAACTTCTGACTGATTATCTCTTCAAAATAATTAAACTAGTCTTATCGCGTGGAAACAACAGCCCGGAGGTCTTAAAATCACACCAAATTCAGATTCAAACAGTGGTCTGACACATAAAACTTTTCAGTGAGAGTTGCGACAGTATTCCCAGACTGTCCACGTGTATATACGTTGGTATAAAGTTAGCCTCACTCCTCTAGGGATGTTTTTAAGCCACGTCAGACAATTATATATATATATTTTACATATATATATATATATATATATTATATATTTATTATATATATATTATATATATATATTAAATATACATATATATATGACCTGTAGTTACAATTATGTGAATACAATATAAGCAGTATTCCAGTCCATATGAACAATGTTAAGAAGTCTTAATGGAATTAATGCCATTCATGAATTTTACGGAAGAAGTAGAGAGAAGAAAACCTTTCCTGAAACAAGTCATTCTGAAATTTACAATTATCGACCTTTTTGTTTTTTTTCGTAAATTAAGACTTGCGGTGGGTAAGTAACTGCTGCAGCGATTGTGAAATGGATATCCTGAAAATTGGGTGAATGAGTACATAAAGTATTTTTTCGTGTGAACATTCCTTCAACTAATTCTTGTTTAGATTGAATGTCAAGAAAAAACAATATCTTCGGGCTAAAGTAACTATTGCCAAATATTATTAATACGAGCTCGTGATAGAGCAATATACGAGGTGTTAAAAAATTAACGGGAATTTTTTCATTTCGCGGGCTTGGAGAGTCCGATTCTCAAACTTATTTTATTATGCGATTTTCGTTTGTTAAAAGAAATGGATCGAAGAATTTTTATCAAATTTCGCGTAAAAAATGAAATAAAGTGTGTGAAATGTTAACAATGGTCTATGGTGAGTCTGCTCTGAGTAAATCAAGAGTTTACGAGTGGTATAAGCGTTTCCAAGAATGCCATGAAGACCTTCAGGATGACGAACGCCCTGGACGCCCCAGCACATCAACAATCGATGAAAACGTGGAAAAAGTGAAAAAAATGGCTATGAACGATCGCCGAATCACAATTAGAGAGGTCGCTGATAATGTTGGCATATCGATTGGATCATGTGATGACATTTTTCCAATTTTTTGGGTATGAAACGCGTGGCAGCAAAATTCGTTCCAAAATGGCATTTGCACCACGAGAAATCACCAGCTCAGACTTCATTGCTTGTTCTTGAATTTTTGGCCAAAAACAATACTGTAACGATGCCCCAGCCTCCATATTCGCCAGATATGGCTCCGTGTGACTTTTTCCTATTTCCAAAAATTAAGAGAATTTTGAAGGGCCGTCGTTTTACAGCCGTGGATGACATTAAAAGCACATCGCCGAAAGAACTAAAGGCTATCTCAAAGATCGAGTTTGGGAAGTGTTTCGGGGATTGGAAGAAGCGCTGGAACAAGTGTATAATCTCCAATGGGGACTACTTTGAAGGTGACAACATCAATGTATTAGAATAAGTAAATATTATTTTCAGAAAAATTAAAATTCCCGTTAATTTTTGAACACACCTCGTATATTAAATTACAAGAAATTATTGTTGCACACGACCGTGATTTTTTCATGATAAAGAATTCCACGAAAGGAAGAATAAGCATTGAAATCAATAAGTTGTGGAATCTATTTGCCTGATTTTATCCGGTTTTCCTGCCGAAATTTTGCGTGGAATTCTATTTATTCCACTTGACGTCAGAAGAAAACCCCAGTTCACTTTAACATTCTATGCATTTTAAGGTCCCATTTTTATTTGGATTCCAACTAAAAGGTCGAAAATCCGTTTAAATCTTTTATTCTCGAATGAAACTGATTATAGTCACCCAGAGTTGAGCGATGAGTATTAATACCACCCAGAGTCATGTGAACCATCTAGTGTCTGGAAGGACTTCTCGTATCTTACCTCCATACAATAGCCGCAAACCACTTCAGCACTCATCTATCATTTCAAAATTTGCAATTTTCCTCAAAAAAAAAATATATATACATTATTATTAGGCAATCTACCGGTTAAAGTAGGTTTTTGGATGGACACAACTATCAAATAAATATTTTGTAACTCCAAACAAAAACCAATCCAGCAACCTAAACTACATCAGGTCCCTCTTCATCTGTGTACATATATAATATACACGAAAACATGAGACGAAAACCTGCCATATGGCGAAGATACGCTATACTCATTCACAAGGAAATAGAAAAAGGAAAAGGGATAGGAACACATAAAATATGTAGACAAGAGAGAATATATATACATATATTGTGGAAAATTGAAAATATTTAAATGATCATGATATTCCACCATATCATGTCTGAAACGTCTGTTTTTATTTTTTAGTTTTAAGCATTCATCTCGTAAAATATTTTCACAAATCAGACAGATCACATTTGCGCTCTTCTTTGAATCTTCCACAGCCAGCACTTTATGGATATGCTTCACATTCATGTCACGCGTACTCTCTTCTGCCATAACTCTGATGCGAACAATGATGCCTTCCCTTTACTTTTTCAAAACGTTTCCCATATCCTATGCAAGGAAGCCATTAAGTATATCCCGGAAGCCACAGACCGAGAGGTTCATCTATTTAACCAAATACTTATTTTGGAATTTCAAGAATCTGCTGGAGATGCCGCAACAGTAACTTTTAACGTAGTCATCCGCTAACATGCATTTCAATGCAACAATTTAAGAGTGTAAAAATCATTCGTCTTGACCGGGATTCGAACCTGGATCCCTCGATATCCGGCCGAGTGCTTCAGCCAGTTAAGCTATCAAGACGTCCTCTTAAACTCTGAAAATTTCGGGCTTTTTTTAAAGGAACAAGATGTTGTGACGAAATACCGTACATACAATGTCACAGGCGTTCGTTGTCATGCACGACGCGCCACAGTCCACGAGGTTAAAGCCAATTTCAAACACTTAGGCTGTTCATACCTTAGACAAATTTCAGGAAACTGCGGGTGATGCCGCAGCAGTAACTTTAACGGAGTCATCCGCTACGTGTGCATTACAATGCAACAATTTAAGAGTGTAAAAATCATTCGCCTTGACCGGGATTCGAACCCGGATCCGGATATCGAGGGATCCGGGTTCGAATCCCGGTCAAGGCGAATGATTTTTACACTCTTAAATGGTTGCAATGTACTACTTTTGAATTAAATCCGCAATAATTTGAAGTCCGTCATCCGAACGTTATAATTTTTCACTTTGCCGAGGGTAGGAATATCTTGATTGGTTAAGTTCGAGGACAGTTCGAGGTGAAAGGAGCACATTATGACAGAAAATTGAAACTGTCCATAAGTTATTCATAAAAACGTAAGCGCAACCGAACCAGGGGTTATTTGCCAAATTCGCATAAAATTGCCTATGCGAAAAATAACAACATAAAATCTTATTAATTGTACATTATTTCACGAAAAATTAGAGAAAATCACGACATAAAAACAAATAAATAGCGTTTGTATCCTGCGCGCGTGTACTGCTGATTTTATTTCAACGACTACGGCCACTATTTTATCCTTTAAAAAATTACATAACATCAACCTTATGTGAATTTTTAAAATTGTTTGCGATGGATGGCGTTTACTCGCAAGTAGATGGCGCATACGCAAAATTGAGGACGTAAGGAAACTCTTCAACTTCGCCTTCTTTCCCGAAAGGAGCTCAATTAGCGAGATGTTCATTTCCAAATAATGGGGGTTCATTTTCATAGCGTTGATCAACCAGACAGCAAATTAAGTAAATTACAGTCGTCTCAATCCACGGAATCAGAGAATAACAAATGGCATTGACCTTTGAACGAATAGTAATTTCGAGGATGCCGTATTAGATCGCAAAGTTGAAACCGTGATCAGTAGGTGCGTACAATATTATCGCATTAAAAAGAAACACGAAATGTCATTTATTGAACTGAAGTTCAATTCATTTTAAAATTTAAAATGTATTTATTTTTTTAATTTTAACATACTTCACGTAAGTTTTCCACTTATCTCCAAGGAAAGTAGCTATAGCCAAGCATGTACTAATCGCGCTCACTGTCAGAACAGTGTAATTCCTTTCATTCATATCTACGTATTAACCAACATGATGGACATTTCGCCCTAAGAGACGTACATTCTAATATAGAGTATACCAAATTGAAGTCCAAGGGAACTTAACAAATGGCACCAGCCGTCACTTGGTGGAAAAACGAAATTCAAAAAAGTTAATATCAAATCGGCCAGCAGTTTATAAAAAAAATCAATCTCGCTATACTCGGAGCAATAGAAATGTTTTGTGTCGTAACCTACGAAACTCTCCCAAAATCCTAAATCACAAATACGAGGACGGTCACAGAAGTACCCGACCTAACGAAGAAAGCACAAAAACTTTGGAAAAAAACGTATTTATTTTTCAATATAATCTTCTTTCAGCTCTATACACTTTTCCCAGCGATGTTCAATAAGTTCGATACCCTTTTTATAATGAGAACAGTCTTGCTCCTCAAAATATAATCCCTCTATTTTTGTCGAATGACCAATACATTTCTGCCATAACAATTGAAGCCTTTCTACGTCTAAGTAACACTTCCAAACAATCGTTGAAGTTGATGAAACCTACTGTTTGGTATTTAGTAAAATGACATTTAAAAAATGAACATAAAATGCAATTTACTTTGTTCTTACAGTGAAATGAACAAATCTTTCAGCCTTGATCGGGACCAAGGAGGCCAAGGAGAATGATTCTTACGCTGTGAATTTCCAATATTTTCGGACTATATCAGCGGAAAACATCCTTAAAATAATTCCTGCGGATTCTTCCACAGCTCTTTGAGTTTGAAACGAATCCATAAGAGTTAGTTATTCAAGAATCTATAACACAGGCCTACAAAAAAAATTTTTTTTGGTGCCGGGAATCTTTGTAATGATTTTAACTATATTTGTAGAGCTGAATCCAAATATGAAATCCGTTTTTATTTAACAGCTCTACTTTTTTAGATATGGCACATCTTACGATTAGTTGTTTTAATATTTGATATATTCCGGAAAATAATTTTCAAAGTTAAATAAATCTATAAGCATACTAATTTATAACCACTCTGCGGTGTTCCTTTTATTTTCAAGAAACTGTCAATAAGGTTTATGTATATTTCTATATTGTAGGCCAATGAGATAGTTATTAATATAATATTCCCATATCATCATGTAGAAGATTTGTTTACGTAAGTAACAACATATCTATATCTTGAAAAGTATAGCTGATAGGAAAAAACTAGTGTCATAATTGGATTCAGCACCCCAATTGTTCTTTAAATCAGCATTAAAAGCTCCGGCACCAAAAACCACTGTTGGCCTGTGTTATTAATATAATATTCCCATATCATCCTGTAGAAGATTTTTTTACGTGAGTAACAACATATCTATATCTTGAAAACTATAGCTGATAGGAAAAAAACTAGTGTCATAATTGGATTCAGCACCCAAATTGTTCTTTAAATCAACATTAAAAGCTCCGGCACCAAAACCACTGTTGGCCTGTGTTATTATTGACTTTGCTGTTTCCTTAGAATGTATACGCATATGGCACTGGAACGTTAACTTATCCACTGTATCAACTTTGCACTATTCGACATATAGTATTTCGATTCTCAAACAGTTTCATAGAATTGTAAACAATGACGGAATACACCAAATCAAGGATTAGTACTTAAAATTTATATTCAATATTTTCAACTGAATACAATACATTTTTGGTAAAATATTCTCTCCAAGTTTTTCTTTCGTATTTTATTTTTTTATTTATATACCCTGCAAGCCACAGCTAGGATGTATGGCAAGGGGTAAATAAACAACAGAATAATTTAACCCGAACATAACACTATCGCGGTCGGACAATGCTATTATGATCCCCTATCGTTGGTGGAAAAAATGGCATCTTAAATCTGTTCTACATTTAATCTCTCTAATTTTATTAACATGAACTCCCCTATCGTAGTACAATGGGGGTAATAATATATTTTCAACATCACCGCCAAAGAGACACCCTTCCAATTTACGCAAGATCTTCAATCTGTAGTTTAACCTTCCCTCTGTGAGTGATTCCCAGCCTAGCTGCTCTAATATTTTTGATACGCTACTAAGTTAATCATAACAACATTTTAGAAATCTCGCTCCTCTACACTGAACGCGATCCAATTCGGCAATTAATCCAACTTCGTGAGGATCCCATATACTAGCAAAATATTCTAAATGAGGCCTAATCAGCGAAAAGATAACATTTCTCTTTGACGTTTTCATCACATTTACCCAGTACTCTTCTAATAAATCCTAATTGTTTGTTAGCTTGTCCACATATTCCCCGTATGTATTTCACCGAGGAGAGATCGTGAGTGAGGGTAACGCCTAGGTATTTAATTGAGTCTACATATTCTATTTTGCTGTTCCCGATCCAGCAGGAGATCTGGAGGAAACTGCCCTTTTACTTAAACTTCATCACTACGCGCTTTTTAAAGTTTAATTCTAATTTCCAAGTGTCGCACCAGCGATGTATAGCATTAAGGTCATCTGACTAAGCTGCTGTGTCCTCAGGGTCACGGATATCACAGTAAGCCACTGCATCATCGGCAAATAAACTTACCTTACTAGTGACTACGGAGTTAATGTCGTTAACGTTAAGTGCGAGGAATAAAAGAGGTTCGATAACACTTCCCTGGGGAACACCTGAAGTAACTTCTACTCTTTGTATCCGACCATTTCAAAACTCTTTATTCCAACTCCAAATGTTTTAATATGTGCTATCTGTTTCTAGCTTTGCGTGTTAGACGGCATTACTTAATTTCAATGATTAAAATGGGCGTTCAATCATTTCCACAGCTGATGGAATACAACGAAACCTCGTGGCCATAAATGATTTCGACTATTTCCTGATCATTTGGTGTAACCCTGAACAACCTAGCCATATAAGATAGACCCTTATTAGTACCGAAAGAATTAATTTTAGAGAAACTCGAGTTTGGCAATCGGAAAAATTATACACACGATTCACATATCGAAATAAAGTAACGGTTTTGACACAAAAATCGTCATTTTGCCTTGCTGGTAAAATGACAATGTGCTGGGCAATACAGACATGGAGCACATGAACTAGCATTCCGAGACCACTTCAAGGCAATATAAAATTTTCCCGTTTTACTATCAATTTATAGTTGGTTTTTTATGCCCTTCTCTTTGCTGTTGACGTTTTTTCATAGGTTTTACTACTTTTCACGTATGCATTAAAACCCGTTTCGTTATCACAGCCACTAAAAAATGCAGTGTATCACACTTGAAAGGCATCAGTTAACAACTTCCACATCTCTCTTGACTTTCTGAACTTATCCTAGCATTCCTACAATCAAATTAATAAAAATCGTAGTTGTTCCTCCGAATAATCAATCAATCGTGAGGCTTACCTGATATTTTTTTTCTAATTTATTTTCATTTAAGATTATTATTATTATTATAAGGTAATCTACCGGTTAAGGTAGGTTTTTGGATGGACACAACTACTAAATAAATAGTTTGTAATTCCAAACAAAACCCAATTCAGCAACCTAATCTACATCAGGTCCCTCTTCATCTCTGTGTACTTCTTTCCTCCCTTCATCCCGTCCAATATCCCTATCCTGTTCCTGCCCTTTCCTCGTTTGCCTAACATTCTCATCTCTATTAGAGTCTTCAACATCCCACTGGCGATAAATACTCCCTCCGCGTTTTGTATCAAACAATGTGGATTCTATATTGTACATAAAAGACTCCTCAAAAGTTAAACTCACAAAATGATCAACCGTAAGTTGCCAAATGCTTGCCAGTACAAGATGGGGTAGCCTTAATTTTAGAGGGTAGATGTAACTGGTAAATGTTGATGATGAGTACGGTTGATAAAAAGTTCCCAAGATTTCCATTTGCAGCAGCCGTCATTCTGCAGGTAAGAACTCAATAAATTGCACAACGATTCTGTCGCATTCCTCGCTCAAGGGAAAGCAACTGGCACTTATTTACTCGAGCATGGCGGCGAGGTTTGGCTACCGCTCTATACACCAAACACACAAAACATTATGAACAAATCTGGCTTAAAAATCGTAAATACATGGCGGAAATCTTGTGGGTAGAGTACCAGACTACTGACCGAAAGGCCCAGGTTGGAAAGCGAGTGATTCCCCTGGGCATCCTCACTTTAAATCAAACCGCGCAGCATTATCAAGTCTGAAGCAGCTGCGCGGCAGCGAAACCATGGTCGTGAGTAAATAAATTATGAATAGTTGAGTATTTTAACCATTCCTTTAAATATCGAAATTTTCGAAACCTGTATCGATTAATTAAAAAGTTGTTTTTGATCATACAAACATTTTTATCTCGAAATCCAAAAAACTATTGTCACTAAGAAGTTGTTCGTGTGAAGAAGTAACTTCAAGGCTCATTGAAAATACCGATACAAAGGCGAAATCAGTTCAGAAAAACATTAGCATAGGTTGCGGCAATCTGTGGGCCACGTAGCTATACCGTTCGAGAGGACCAAAGACAAACGGCACAAGCTGTAGGGACAATGAAGTGGAGAAATGAGAAAAGACATACTTGTAGTCTGTAGAGCAAAGAATGAGGAAATTTACAGATGGAAAAATTCGGAAAATAAGATCCAGATCATTTTTCACACCTTAAGGTACAATGTCTATGATACCAACACCATAGAAGTGGAAATGGAAGGTCACAAATTTGATAAATCAAAGAAATAGTTATTCAAACTATGAGGTGTAAGAATATAAATTGGTTTATAGAATATTATTGGTATACAGGGGAAATAAGGAGCCAACTAGATCGCGAGCTACTCTCTAGAGACTTAGACACAATCTCAGATTGGTGCAAGATATGGGGATTAATGCTTAACTTAGACAAATGCGCAGTATTGAAATTTTGGAATAAAGGCAGTGGCGAACAGGACATAAACTACGAAATAGAGGGTTCAGTACTAACTACCGCAAAACAATTAAAATATTTGGGGGTAGTTCTAACACCACGCCTTTCAAGGGGAGCACATATCAGGACAATATGCGGATACGCTTTAAAGAAACTGGGCTCCATTAAACGGGTGGTCGGGAAATGTAATGAGAAATTTAAAGAGAGCTGTTATTTTGCTCTAGTTAGACCACATTTGGAATATGCCGCAAGTATTTGGGATCCTTGGGAGAAAATCTGGCAAAAAGAATTAGATGAAGTCCAGAGAAAATCCGCCAGATTCGTTAAAAATATTTATAATAAGAACACAATTGTAACAGCTCTCTTAGGGGATTTAGGCTGGGAGCCCCTTGAAATACGAAAAAACAGGCGAGACTGGGACTTTTGGAATGATTCAGAACCAGCGAGTTTAACGATGACACAAAAGGAATTATAATGGCCCCACACTACTTAGGTAGATCAGACCACAAAGATAAAATAAGGGAGATGGATTCCAATACAGATAGATTCAAATATTCATTATTCCCCAGAACAATCAGAAATGATAATAGTAAGAATCCAAAGTCCATTTAGAAATATTAAAAACGTTTAAGTTGCAAGTCAGAAGAAAATTACACATTGCAAAGATATCAGGTGTATTTGCAGGTGCATGTGTACATTAGTTAATGGATTGTTTGTTTGCATGTGTGTGGGTTACAAGGGTTTTTTCATGAATTTATACAATTTTTGTTTGTGGCTTTTACATGCAGTTTTTTTTTCTTAATTACGGGTGGTGCCCTAACACCCTCCGCCACACGCCCTTACGGTGGCTTGCGGGGTATTAAGTAGACGTAGGTGAATATTACTCGTGGATTAGGAGGGCTTATAAACATTTGACCTAGTGATATAGCATAACATGTATGGCGTTTGCTCCCAAATTAAATGAACAAGTTTTAGTTGGGCTCAGTGCACACATTTATTCCAATTCCACGAAAATTTCCCTGGACAAAGCGATCGCTGAATTTTTTGCAAAACCTGGAGCGAGCTTTTAATCTTTTACCATGCTGATGCAGAAAATATCTCCATTCTGTCATTATTGAACTGGCCCTGTGTTTTTAGTCTGGAGAGGAAATCTCAATCGAAATCTGGTGTTTTGGAACGCAATCCGAATCACCATTATTCATCCCGCGAATTTATAACGAGGTCTTAAAACTCGTATTTTATTTTTACTCCTTGACCTGCCCCACTAAGACATGTCTGCCGCTGTGACTGCTTCCTTCGTGGCGAAGGATTTATCCCTCCACAAACGATATGAATTTATATCGGAAAACCCCCAACTACTGCGGTAAATTCCCCTTAAGAGCTCTGCAAAGCAATTTGATCTCAAGACAGTTAAACGGAGATAAACTGCGGGGAAATTTAGAATAAGATCAAATGGTTTTTTGAAAAGTATTTCGGTAAAATATGCACTCGAAAAAGACAATAAGTTAAGCAAATTTCCTGCAAACTACGATATCTCACAAAAACCACAGGGTCTAATCCCCGACTCGGTAATAATTTATTTAATCAGTCCATGTGGCTAATATTGTGTAATCAAAACCTTAACCGATGATTAAGCTATAGCTGAAACCCGCCTTTTCACAAGTCTTTCATTAACTTTATCCAATTTTTTCTTATTAATGTGTATGGAGAGGCAATCCTTAGGTCTTCCTGATTTAATGAAAATTAAAGAGGTCGAGACCACGGTCTCGGCCTTTTTGTTTTCATTGATTCACGACCGTATCTACGTTAATTTTACATTTACATCTTCCTGAGTTGTATGTTACTCAAGAATATGATATTAGGGGGTTTCTTTCACGTTGAAATTGCTTAAATAATTACTACCTAGGATTTCTTCACTAACATGCCCACTACTAAATATATATTAAACTTAAAAACAGTCTGCACTTATCTAGAATATGTTACAGTAAATCCACGCGTATTTCTAGGAACCACGACTCATGAAAACGAGTGAGGATAATTTCGGTTGGAACAAAAAATATTATTTATCATAAGAAGCCCATTCAACACACCAAGAAAAATTAAAGCTCGTTGTATCAAAGGATTTCAGGTATTATCAACAAAAATTTGCATATTACCCAATATTATATCAATCTATTATTACATATTACGCAATGGTAGTCTGCCGGTTAGTGTAGACTAGGTGAAAAATATACATGACAAGAACATCCGCCAGATTCGTTAAAAATATTTATGATAAAAACACTAGTGTAACAGGTCTCTTAGGGGAATTAGACTGGGAGCCCCTTGAAATATGAAGGGAACAAGCGAGACTTAGACTTTAAGAAAGATTCAGAACCAACGAGTTTAACGATGACACAAAAGGCATTATAATGGCCCCACACTACTTATGTATATCAGACCACAAAGATAAAATAAGGGAGATAGATTCCAATACAAATAGATTCAAATACTTATTCTTCCCCAGAACAATCAGAAATCATAATAGTAAGAATCCGAAGTCCATTTAGAAATATTAAAAACATTTAAGTTACACGTCGGAACAAAATTAAAAATTCAAAGGTTGTGCATGTGTATGTTTGTTGGTAGTTTGTGGGTTTGCATGTGTGTGAAAGGGTTGGGGCGAAAGGGTTCTTGCATGAATGTTTACCATGTTTGGTTTGTGGACTATAAATTTGTGGCTTCTGCTTGCGGTTTTTTTTTCCTAAATTACGGGTGGTTCCCTAACACCCCCCGCCACGCGCCATTGCGGCGGCTTGCGGGGTATTGAGTAGATGTAAATGTAGACTTTGGCTGGATACCTTGATTTTCTGCTTACAGATGGCTCAGAGGAAGAGAGACTTGTAAGCTCAAAGTCACCAGTTCGATTCTCACAAAATTATTTGCTTTTTCTGTAGCGAGGCAACGAGTAAAAGAAGCTCCCACAATTAGAGCAGAGTGGGGGGCAGCAGTTCCACCAGAAATCACGCAGAACAAGGAAGCAGTTTCTCCAGATGGCTCAGATCAAGAAGGTCGGTATGGCCCCAACAGCGAGAGTTGATGAAAGTGAGTGAACCATGATGAAGCAAACTAGAAGATGCAACGAATCTTGCTTTCAAATATTAAATTATTGCATTCTCCCCGATACAGTGTTCCTTGGAGCTAACATTGTCCCCAATCGGACATCCAGGTGGGGACTGCTAGGAGGGAGACATCCATCAACGAGGAAAAATACAATATGGGGTTATGGAAGGTTCATTAGGAATGTGAGGGAAGTTGGAAAATTCAAAGAAGGAGATGGAAAGACTGGGGATAAACATCGTGGGCATGAGCGAGATTAAGTGTGTTGGGGCCGACGACTGAAGCGATGGATTTAGGGTGATTCGTTTACATTAAGAAAACGACCAGAAGAATACAGGAGTGGGCATCATGTTCGAGAAGGAATGATGAAAAATGGTCAATAGGGTGTATAAGAGAAAGGTGTGGGCAATAAAATGAGAGGATTCTGATGATAAAGTGAGAGGGTGGAATTACGGGCAGAGTGCCAGTGCAAGGGTATATGGTAGCATCAAGCAGTTTAGTAGAGGGAATATAAGTGTACGAACAACCGGAGGAGGTTCTAGGAAGAGAAAAAATGATGGAGAACCTAATCATTATCGGAATGTGTGGTATAGAGAGGGAAGCAGCGTGGGACGGCTCGATTTTGGAAATCTCAACGCCGCGGGAGATAGAGAGATTGATAGAATTCTGTGACAAGAAAAAAAGTTAGTGACAAAGACTTTCTTCGAACAATATTAGAGAAGACGATACGCAGGGAAGATTCCTGGGGAAGACAAGATACCAAATTTACCACATCTTTGTTAGAATGGGAAACATTAACCAAGTTAAGCTACGTAAAAACTATCACGGCGCAGAAATGAAGGGTTGAAGTGAAGGAGAAGACTTCAACCTTGTGTCGCAGTGGTTTTCCTCCTTCAGAGCCCTAAAGAGGACCACATTGTGGTCGAAATACGCGCATCCGTTTTCACACCATTGTGTTGCCTTAGTTTTTACGTGATATTTTGCCTTCCACCTTTATTTTCCACTCGTTTCTCTCTTTTGACTGAAGGGCTTTATTCCCTACCATTTTCGGTTTTGACAACGCCATCAAGCAATCTAGTGTTATGTCTACTTCATATTCCCGAGTATTGGTATTGCTTTTCTGTAGTACATGAGTGAGTGCGAGTGAGTGAGTGTGTGTATTATTCCCCCGAAGTAAGTCCTTGCTGTCTGGGTAATTTCTTCACAAAAAGCTTATCTTCTTAATTAACACGTAAGTGGTTTAGGTAGTGCAGAACCTGTGCCTGGCGAAGGAAAAACTTCCCTGCAAACCACTTTGGGCTAACCAGTTTTATTGTGGTTGTATTTGTAAATTCCCGAATCCGGCCCCAGGCAAAAAGATTAATTTTATTGTAAACCTTTCCGAGAAACTCACCACCCCTCCTCCCCTTTGTAAACGTGAACGTCCTCCTGTTTTGAACGTGTATCTAATGACTGGCGAAGGATTAACTTTCCTCATTAAATCACCACACTAATCTCATTATTCCCCTCCTTTTTCCCCCTTACGGTTGTGTAAAAAAAAACCCTTTACGACTTAATAAAATATTATTTAATATAGTCAGTCTGCAAAACGCCATAAGAAGCTCAATTTATTCTTACCAATTTGGAGTCTGTAAAAGCAGAGGAGCAAGAGAGGAAATGAGCTTGAGGATAGTAGCCGAATATATGATACTCTTAAAAAAGCCATTACAAGTGGTATTTGTAGACATACAAATGAACTTCGACAATGTCAAATGGAACAAGATGCCCATAATATCATGAAGCGCTGGTAATGTACAACTAAAATAAATTCCATTACTTTTACAAGAATGAGGTAACAACCAGGCAAATGAACAATGGAGGGACTCTAGAAGTTAAAATGAACAATAGAATAAGTCAAGGATAAAAAATCTCACCAATACTATACGAAGTACATCTAAAAGAGGCATTAAATGAATCACAGGTATCGGGCATCAAAAAGAGTCCAGAAGATTGGTGGGGAAAATCTACATTCTACGGCTCGCAGATGACATTGCATTAGCAGCAGAAACGCAAGCGGACCTGCAGGAAAATCTAAATGCTATGCATCTAGTACTTCGAGAAAGTGAGCATCAAGAAGAAGAAAACTTATCCTTGTGCGCGGAAGAGAGAAACTTAGGACAACTATTACATTTCCAGGAGTGGTACTCGTACAAGAGCAAATAGAATCCTTTGTCTACTTGGAAGGCAGTGTAACTGGGGGTGAAAGAACTTCGACCAACATCAAGCGAAGAATAGCTACAGCCAAGAAGGTATGCAGCGCAACCCCCTACGTCCAAGCCATTCTCAACGAAGAGAAGTAAAGAACTGTCCTTTCCTTCTCTTCCTTGAGAAAGGTGGCTTGGACCATCGAAAATTCAAAAACTAGTGAGTTCCTTTTCTTTTTTGTGTTTCTGTGTTTTTGTCTTAGTCCACTAGCGCTAACTTGATAAACATTATTATTTAAATCCGTGAGAATTTCAAATAAGTGAGAGTTTCACACACACATACGTGGGTGGTCTGAGATATTATATATATATATATATATATATATATATATATATATATATATATATATATATATATATATATATTCATTCACATAGAAATAGATATAAGGAAAAGGGAAAGGAACACATATAAAGGACGAACACAGGGGAGGTGGGGAAGGCGGATTCAGGCAGACCACTAATGTAAAAATATTTCCTTGACCGGGACTTGAACACCGGATCTCTCCACTTGCCGATCGGATGCTCTAACCACTTGAGCTATCGAGACAATGTACTTTACACTGAAATCTGCGATCTTATAAAGCGCCAAAGTGCTCCGATTCATAAGCCAAGAGATGGCGTTAGGGAGCTGTTACACCCACCAAAGGAGAAATAGACAAACGCAAGAAAAAGAAGGACAGTAGGTATACGAGCCACATTGGCCCCACCTCCCCTGTGTTCGTCCTTTATGTGTGTTCCTTTCCCCTTTCCTTATATATTTCTATATGAATGAATATTTGTTCGTCGAATGGCGGGATTTCGTGTTTGAATGTGTATTTGGCCTCGTCTCTTTTTCTGGCTATGCGTGCCATGAAACGCACCGTTCCTATCCTTTGATGTTGTATGCTTGCTAACCTACTGTCCTTCTTCTTCTTGTGTTTGTCTATTTCTCCTTTGGTGGGTGTAACAGCTCCCTAACGCCATCTCTTGGCTTATGAATCGGAGCACTTTGGCGCTTTATAAGATCGCAGATTTCAGTGTAAAGTACATTTTCTCGAGAGCTCAAGTGGTTAGAGCATCCGCCCGGCAAGTGGAGTGATCCGGTGTTCAAGTCCCGGTCAAGGAAATATTTTTACATTAGTGGTCTGCCTGAATCCGCCTTCCCCACCTCCCCTGTATTCATCCTTTATGTGTGTTCCTTTCCCCTTTCCTTATATCTATTTCTATGTGAATGAATATTTGTTCGCCGTTTGATGGGATTTCGTTTTTGAATGTGTATACATATATATATATATATATATATATATATATATATATATATATATAATAAATATGTATGTGTGTATATATATATATACACACACACATACATATTCAAACACGAAATCCCGCCATACGACGAACAAATATTCATTCACATAGAAATAGATATAAAGAAAGGGGATAGGAACACACATGAAGGACGAACACAAGAGAGGTGGGGAAGACGGAATGAAGCAGACCACGAATGTAAAAATATTTCCTCGACCGGGACTATACATATAAATATTATTAGTGAAACAGAAACGACATGTAAACACACAGTCACTCAATCACTCGGAGTCATTTCTGTTTCACTCCATCCTTTTTTAAATTTTTCATTTATTTTTGTGATTGACGGGTCACTGACATAGGAGGAATCCTTGTAAATCATGAGTGTGTGTGTGTGAATGTGATTCACGAGAGTGACTGTTATTTCGTAATCCACCCCAGTGATCGAGTGGTTGTAAGTTTGTTTTATTATTTATTATTTATTTTGCCTTTTGTGTGTGTATGAGGTATACGTGGGTCACTGTTTCTCAAACACACCCAACTGACCGAGTGTGTGTTCCCTATTTCTCCCTTTACTTGTAACCTGTTGTTTTTGCTCCTTCTTCTTATCACTTGATGCCAATCAAGTTTACGGTTTCGGCTTTCTTGTTTTCATTGATTCACGACCGTAGCTACGTTCACTGTGCATTCACATTTAATCTTCATTTTCAGGTGCTATTTACCAAACCTGAATCTATCTCATTAAGCAATTCTTATACTTTTTTATTGTTTCTAATTCGAATATTAATACAATATTATTGAGAATGGTATCCGTCGGTTCGTTGGAAATATCAGCCACATTTTTCTTATGATACTACGAAAATGTTCACATTTATTCCAAGTTTTCGTAAACAAAACTTTTTTTATTATTCTGTATTGCATTCAGTTTTAACATTCCATTCGGGCATGGTCGGCATTTTTTATCGGAAAAATAAAAGTTTAAAAAAAATGAAAACACAAAAAGACGAATTCAGAGGTGAAGAACTAAGATAAATTACAGTTTTGTGCTTTGTTCTCAAGTGTGTTGGAAATATTTCTGTAACTTTCTTTCATGAGATTTCTGAGGCAATTGGCACTGTAATACTCGGGTTATTTTAGAATCCATATAGTTATATTTTCAATTACAAATTCCAGGATTTCTTTTACACTTATTTTTATTGCCATTTTTTTTAGTTTTAATTTCTTATTGATCTTTCTTTCGATAGACTGCTTTTAGACTTTTGGCAATATTTATTGAATTTCAACGTACTATTAGACGGCCCATCGGAATCCATTCCGGGTCACTGCCACAAATACATACTAAACATTACACACAGTAATCAACCCGAAGGTCGGTTTAGTAGGTGATGGTAGAGCTCACCCTGTACTAAGCCCGAAGTCGTGTGAAATTCACACATCAGGGTAGGGGGACCAGTTCCTTTCCCTGTGCCGGGCATGGTTTCCCAGGAAGATCTGGTACTCGAAAAATCAGTTAGCTTGGGTGGAGCTGCAGGTGCCCAAAGTGCCTTGGCCGGGAATCGAACCCGGGACCCTTCGGTCAGTAGTCCAATGCTCTACCCACTAGACCACCGCGTAGCCTGTATCAGGGTAGGTGGGCCAGTTCTTTTCCCTGTGCCGGTTATGGGGTTCCAGGAAGCTCTGGTACCCGAAAAATCACATAGCTTGGGTGGAGCTCCTAGGCGTGCAGAGAGGATTGTCCATGAATCGAACCTGGGCCCTCCGATCAGTAAAACGCTCCACCCCTGCACTACCAAGACCAATAAATACTTACTATCAGGCAAGAATGTTACTCTGGTTGCAAATATTTTTAAATCGATTCGAAAGGCTCTTAAAGCCTGTTCTTAATTCGCATTGGCATTGAGATCAACGAATCAGTTACATTATTTTCGCTGACTGCTCCGCAAAAAGGTCAATACACATTTCTAAGTCATGTAAATATATCTACGTAGCATTATAAAATTAACTTATAGTAGAATTTACCCTCGTGTTATCTAATTATATCGCTTTTTTTGCGAAACATGTCGTATATCATTAAACAATTGTCAAAATATTAAATAATTGTATCATTCAGTGATCATACTAGAATTATTCAATGAGCCAAAAACTTTCGCAAATAACTATTGAATCAATTAAATTTAAAGTCAGATCAACCTGCATGAAAGCACGAAACCTCGTGAGAGATGGAAAAGCGTCTCGTTTGTACAAATTATTGCATTAATGGCTTACCCTAGCTGATTTTATACCTCAGTCGCAGGATAATCCTGTCATTCCACCAATTGAATTACGTAGATGTTGAATTAATGTAATGAGCGTTTCGTTGGCGAAAATTACGGATTAAAAGTTCGAGTTCTATTTAAATCCACCGTTTACACCAGATTTGGCCCCCTGTGACTTTTTTTTCTTTCAAAGCTTGAAGAAATGGTTCGACGAAATATCATCCACGTCGAACGAGGAAGTCATCGCCAACAAAGCCGCCTGTATTGACGACATTTCGAATTCCTACTGTTTCGACAGCTTAAATAAAGTTGTAGAAATGCTGGGAAAAGTGTATCCAAATAAAAGAAGATTATAACAAATAACAAACAAAACAAAAACAAACGAACCTGCAAAAAAATCATCTGTTTCTGCATTTTTTCCTAAGAACTTATTGGACGAGCCACGTATGTATGCATAGAGGTTATTTTTATGCCACGTTGCGCTTTGAGACGAAGAATTTAACGTCACCGTAACAAGTCTCAAGTAATTGAATAATGAATTATTTTCAAGTGCTCTCATGCCGGAGGAATCGGATCATTCTCGACCGCAGTAGACTTACACTTCGATTCGATTATGATGTACTGGACTTCGCATTGGTTGCGTCGAGAGGGACTTAATGTGACCTAACGTTTCCCTCGCGTTGAATCGAGCGTCCTCAGGAGTGCCCTTCGGAAGACTATTCCTGCGCAAAGACACACGCACAGGAAAACCACCTGAGGATCACATCATTTCACTTGGATGTCCAAGGGAAACTTAAGATTTCTCCGAAGGCAGCACAGAGAAAACAAAAACGCTAGAATAGAACAAACATTCCCCGTGATATTCCTTCGGAACCACGAGGGACGCGGTAAAAATGTAAAAATAACCCGACATGTTTCATTGTGAAGGAGATCATTGTGTTGTCGGTTCGATTCACATTTAAGGTGTTCCTACGTTTAAATAGACCTGCAACAAATATTCCGAAATCTTCACCAAATCAACCCTTAGGAAAGTTTTCTACAATGTAAGTTTCGGTCACTTTTTCAAGAGACATTTTGACCCTAAGCTCACAAAGTACAAGTATATTTTCAATGGTGAATAGCCAAGAAGAAAAAGGAATCATCTCTGAGGGGTGAGGAATTTATTTGTCGGCAATAATCATCTACCAGTTAGGACTGGCAATAGAACCTAAAATCTACGCCTTACCTGCGCTGCCATCATCATAGGTAGTCTGTTTCTAGGCATCCAGACTCGATGGAAGTTCTATGACTCAAAACGAACTTCAATGATACAATATGTTTTTCTCTTGATTTCATATAATTTGGTATAATGATTGATTAGTGAGAGAACTTGTAGGTCCTTCCATATTCAGTATGAATAAATTCATCGTTTTGAATATGAATACGAATTCAGTATTTCTGAACTCAAGTTGAAAACTTATCGATTAACACATTTCACCAAACAGTGTTTCACTGAAATATTTCACAATTCCGTTAGTTCCATTTTTTTTATTTAGAGTGAAACCATATTCTTTCTTTTCTTCCGTTCGATCCATTAAAATGTTAGGAAACCCATATCTAAATTTTCAAAAAACTCATGTTTTACACAATAACTTAATTGACCCTAGGCAAAACCAACCTCTAGATAGGGGTCTCATGGCAAGATGAAGTGGAAAATTTAGCGTAAGAGGGCAAAATCTATTGAGGTGACAAAATATCAATTTTTCCCATCCCACAACACTGTCAGTAATTATAAGCAACAGTTTTCTTGTAGTAACCATCAATATGTAGTAACGTAGTAATCATGCACATGCTGTGACCATGAATATCACTTAGCATCAAGGATGGATCATATATCAATGATTGGAAGAATAGCCGAAGGATGGTCACGAGTACTATCAACACCATAAGTCGCTGATTATGCACATTTTTTGCTTCACCGTAATCAGCCGCGAAATTTTTTTCAAATGTTCCAAAGAAAGCGTCACATAATTTCGCTAATCGACGCGCTTTGTGATCAAATTAAGCGCACATACGTACAGATCATCAAGAAAGAACGAAGGGTAGATGATGGAACAGGCCACTTCGTTTATGAACAAGAAACATTCAGGCGGGACGGAAAGGAACTACGATAGAGGAAGATATCGGTTCGAAAAAGAGGAGAAGAATGGCTTACTAATTCCGCCACTGATGACTCATGATCGTGATGAATGGTTACTTTCCAGACAGTTTCAAAAGGTCTGGTTTCCCGACCGGACCGAGAGCACTATGGGTTGGCAACATTGAATCAGACGCTCTTTACCACCCCCGCAGACATCCTCTCTCCCTTCTGCCAACCTTTCCGCGCCAGCCTGCCCTTTTCCCGAACAAAGCGCGATTCTTAGGAATTGAATGGAAAGAGGACGGGAGGGGGCATGTGCGCCGTCGTCGCTGTGTGGACCCTGAGCGGAAGTGTACTGCTACATGAGAATACGCCTTGGAGTTCCATACAGTCTATACGTCTCCCTCCCTTAGAATAGCTCGAAAAAAAATCGTTTTTATTTTGTGATAGGGTGAATTTATAGCGCTCTTTCTCACCCCCCTCCCTTCCCCCCCTCTCTCTCCATCCATCAAAGTCTTCACTTTGGTTAGTCTAATGCAAATTATTATTTCAGTAACATTGGCACAGAGGTGCGTCCTAAACTGTAACTTTGAAAAGCGTCTATTTTTTTGGATTTTTCCCTTATCAGCACGTCGCGCAGAAAAATTCTCGTATCATAAGCTCTTCTCCTCGTAGAGCAAAGATTACACAGGCCAACAGTGGTTTTGGTGCCGGAGCTTTTAATGTTGATTTAAAGAACAATTGGGGTGCTGAATCCAATTATGACACTAGTTTTTTTCCTATCAACTATAGTTTTCAAGATATAGATATGTTGTTACTTACGTAAAAAAATCTTCTAAATGATGATATGGGAATATTATATTAATAATTATCTCATTGGCCTACAATATAGAAATATACATAAAACTTATTGACAGTTTATTGAAAATAAAATGAACACCGCCGAGTGGTTATAAATTAGTATACTTATAGATTTATTTAACTTTGACAATTATTTTCCGGAATATATCAAATATTAAAACAACTAATCGTAAGATGTGCCATATCTAAAAAAGTAGAGCTGTTAAATAAAAACGGATTTCATATTTGGATTCAGCCCCACAAATACAGTTAAAATCATCACAAAGATTACCAGCACCAAAAAAAAATTTTTTTGTAGGCCTGTGTTATCAAGTCATTATGCTTCAGAGGACGCGTATCATGACCGTTGAAATATATGAAGCACTTCTAAGCAATATGTGGAGTGAAATGGATGCATACTTAGAGTAACTCAGTTTTAAAATTGACTTAGATGCACTAAGTTCACCATTTCATCTCTAAATAAACTTTCATCCAAGAAAAATTTTAATAATTGTAATTTGTATGCTTATTTTACTTAATTATTCCTGAGAAGGAATACATAAAACATGAGCTCTAATGGACGATGCCGATGTTTACAGCAAAAAATATTATTTAATACACAAAAGATTACCTTATTTTTTTTGGAAAAATTGATCTTAAACAGATTAATGAATTTTTTCTCCTTTTTTTGAAAAATACAATCTTCTTCCCTAATGAATATCTTAATAAAGGGAAAATAATTACGAATTCCGAGTCGCGAATGGGAACATGGACTCAGATACGTTAAGAATTTCTTTGTACGTTTCTTAGTTTTAAATTTGAGCGATCTGTCTGCTGAAAAAAGTATTCCCATTGGCCATTGTGTCATTTCTAAAATTAAATAAATTTCTCCACAAACTTTTCAAGTCACCCTCCATATAGCCTAACCTCAACCAACGCTTTTCATTCATCTTGGAGACCTATTTTTTTAGATCACCGCTCTATTTTTATCAGTTGTATTTTAATGAACTCTCGCACTAAACACAATTGTGCTCGGCACTAACACTACTTTAAGGTGGTTTTGGATGGACAAAGCTTAAAACCCGTAAATTCCTCAGTCTCGCCTGACAACATGACTACATTAAACTGTTCTTCAAAGCCGCAGGCTTCCTTACTCCGTTCATTCTGTCCAAAACGCCCATCCTTTTCCAACACCCACAACGCCAGCCTAACATCATCCCTTATATCAGGGTGTTTAACATCCCATCGCTAGTAAAAATAATCTGCATCCATATTTCCTGACTCGTTTGAATTTATCTCAACAATCCTCCCTTACCATGCCAAGTGCCCCTTTGTTTGTTTGCCTTTCCGTCAACTGTACTTTTTCCACCCCTATTAATGTATATAAATTTCTACTCTTTCCAATTTCCATTTCTAGACGTGACTCTACTCCCGTCGTTTTTCTACATCTCCTCCGTATTCCATCCTCAACGCAAGAAGCCAAGTGCTCCCTCTCCCTCTCTCTTTTTCCATCATTCCAATCCTCTAGATCCACATGTTCATGGCAAGAGGTAAGTTTTTGTTCCCAAAGGTTCACCAGAACTTCAGCAGGAGAGCGAGCGACTCTCATTAAGGATTAATTCGCGGACGGCACTTGAGGTAAACGCTTAAATTACGAGCGTCTCAGGAATCCCTGGCCCGTGCTCTTGAATTAGTCTTCTCCGAAATTTAGTAAACTCCCCGATTATCGCTATAAAGTTACTGTTTTAACTTAAGTCAGATTATTTATTTTATTATTATCCGAAACGTTACTAATGTTGATGACCGAGGGTTAATGCTGTACACATGAAACCATAAAAACCTTGATTTTAAACTGTTTACCAGGTGATGGTGACGTCTCTCGATCTAGTTGTACAGGACCGCTCCCTTGTTGTACACGATTTGTATAAAAAACATCGGTAACAATTTTTTCCTGACGTGTGCCCGAAACGCTGAATTCAGACCGTCTGTTAAGTGCGCGCATTATCGCAGATCGTATTGACATTGATAAGATGGCAATTTACACCATTATCAGTAAAGATTTGGCGTAATGAAAGGTCTGCACTGAACTCGTCCCGAAGATCTTGAAGGACGACCAAGAGAAGAATCGAGGGTCTGTTTACGAAGACCTTCTGCAACGCCATGGCGACGATTCCCCAACCCCCTTTTAGAGTCCCGACATGGGAACAGCCGACTATTTCCTATTCCCAAATATGAAATCCTCCCTCAAAATGCACCACCATGTGATCCTTTGGTACCGTCAAAGAAGCTTACACGCGTACCCCTAAGGACCATCCGGAAGCCGCCTACCAGGTAGCCTTAGAGTTGTGGAAGAGCCGCTGGCGAAAGTGTGCCGACGCTCAAGGGATGTACTTTGAAGAATTTAGATGCATTGTAATCTAACCTGATATAAATCTATTTTTCCTAAACCTTCCCTGATACTTTTTATACAAATCATGTATTTTTTCACCCAAGTCCTAGAGTAAAAAAAAAGTTGACTACAGGAAAGCAATATAAAATCACGTTCGGAACTCACCAGAACACGATTTGACCATATTTTCAATGATTTATATTCGAATGAAAGTATCTTGATACGACGAGAATTTTGCTCTAATTTTGATGACATTTTTGTATCCCACTAATTTAGAAATAATTCATCACACCGTCACGAAATTTTACATTCAACTTATTTTAAGGGTTTCCTTTTATTTTTTGGCGATGACTTTCAGGCACTTTTAAAATGATAGACCGTCCGACACAGACGTTCTCTTGTGTCACAGAAGTAAATACATGTCACCAAATTGTTGGTAGATTCGATCATCTGGATAAAATGAGCTGGAGATGGACACTGCCACAAACAGATTCAACAACACGTCTTCCCTCGCATGGGACACAATCATATGAAAATGGAACCCAAGGACTCAATTTTATTTACTTAAACACAAATATTTAATGATCCAGTCAATTATTACATGGTTCATCTAGATATGCATGTGCGTCTGTTCGAATTTTTTTGAAAATTACCCAATATAGGTATATTCAATTTTAGGCATGAACTAATATTTCTCAATGTATGGCTGGTCCCCAGATATCCTCTGCCACACGCCTTTTCGGCCGTCGTAGGGAGATGTAAAGACCTAGATAGATGTAGATAGACACATTTCTTGTGAGTCGGACTGTTAAGATATAGATTGATGAGTTGACCGAACGATCTCTTATCACATGAAAATATTTAATAAAACTAGTTCCCGTTTAGTAGTTCCCCATTAGTATAAGATAAAATGTTTTCCTTCAATATTTTAATGTCAAAGAATTATTTCCTAAAAGTAAAAATTTACGAAATTTCTGTTTCGTTCTTTCCCGTTCATTATCCTGAGGCATTACTGTACGAAGTGTATGCCAAATTTACAAAATTCCTGTTTTGTTCGATTCTATGAAATATCATTTGGGATCATATTTAATGATAACTGCGGACAGCAGTTTTGTGAAAAATAAATTTCTCTACGACTAACGATAGTGTAAATATATAATTAAGATAATACATCAGTGACATATAAGATAATACATCACTAAAAAATAATGAGTTTAATAAAAAAGAATGAACGAGAGCCAGCTACAGACCGATAGAGTCGAACGAGCTACACGTTGTAATAAACTTTTTCCGCCTAACAATCCTATGTTATTTCGATTAAAGTTATAATAAATATGAGACAATTGCGCTGAAACTATAACTTTGCATGCAAAGTTAAAACTACAAGACAATATCGTCCCAGGAATTAGATGAAAGGAAATATATCATTGTGAGGATTGTAAAAATAAATCAATAAATCTATTAGATAATAAGGCTATTATATTCTTCCTTAAGATTCGTAAAAACTCTGATATGGAGCGTACGGCGCGGAAACGTGGTCGCTGAAGCAGGAGGATAGACGTAGATTGGAGGCTTTTGAAATGTGGGTGTGGAGAAGGATGGAGAAGGTGAAATGGACCGAAAGGAAAACAAATGAGGAAGTGCTGGAGATGGTGGGTGAGGAGAGGGGTTTGTTGAGAGAAATCCTATGGAGGCAGGAAAAATGGATGAAAGGCGTATTGAGCGGTAGTGGAATATTGAAGAAGGTAATAGAGGGGAGAATGTTGGGCAAGCGAGGAAAGGGCAGGAACAGGATAAGTATGTTGGGCGGGATGAAGGGAGGAAAGAAGTACACAAAGATTGAAGAGGTGGTTACGTCCATCCAAAAACCTACCTTAACCAGTAGAGTACCTTATAATAAATAATAATATTCTTCCTTAACACTCACCCTTCCCACCTGGTGCTTTCACCCCCTGTCACATCTTTGGTGGATAGCGGGGTATTTATGTCAGTGTCGATTAATAGGCAGGTACGTTTATTTTAAGGATTTATGGTCACATGAAGACGATTACCTAATGCAAACATGCAATATTATTCATTTATTCAAATTGTATATAATTATTATCCATAAATCGAAGTAAATAACCAGAAATGTGGTCCTCGATATGCGGAGTTAAAGTAACCTCGTGCTAAGCCTTATGGCGAAAAAATGTCTACATTTAGAATCTGTGGAGAGTTTCCCTTGCCGTTCCACCTGATTCATTACCCTTATCTTAACTCTTTATGCTCTTGTTGATTAACGATTGGTTATTGCATCATTTTAGGTTTTTAAACATAGAGCATCCTTGTAGATGAAGTACTTATTAGGGGGAGGCGACCAAAACCTGAGGTAATTTCTGCCATTAGGGTATTTTGATAGGCGTGTTAGGATTTCAGTGTGCGGGGAAAGGGTGGAGAGAAACCCGGAGCCAGAATTAGCCTAATCATAACGTAAAGCGCTGAGTGCTCTGGATCCACACTTCCCATGTGACAGATGGTGCACCGCACTTGGAAATCCTCTTGATATCATTAGTAGGAATCGGGAGCAGAATCCTAAAACCTCCGAGATTCGGACCCTCTGGACCACACGCAATAGCAACGTGATATATCATAGAAGAAATGTGGTGTAACACAAGGATGATGAAAACTGAGGATAAGATAGATGGAGATAGTGACCATGTAAGAAGAAATATTACGAGGAAATGGGTAGAGAATACATTGCAAATATTGAGAAGAATAAAAAAAAACTTATTATGCACACTCCAAGGTATAAATGCTGTTCCACACGTGTCAATTTATCGTGAAAATCGTGTGCGAAATTGAAATCGTGTGGAGATCATATGATTAACTGTACGAAAAAATTTGAGTACAGGCTTTTCATTCTCCTTTACTCTTTCCGCATTTCCAAATCAGAAGCGAGCACAGCGTGAAAGTGGTCACATATGATTGGCACCATAGTAGTACTGTTGTGTTACAAAAAGTCACGTGGTGGGTGACATTTAATAATACAACAGTGCTGCCACGCGAAATACAAACAGTTCGACAATACCACAAAAAGCACGAGGTCTGGAAATTACTAAGTAATGAGACTGATTTTTGAAATTTTTCATTCGATATAATAACAAACTTATATTGTCACCATCAAAATAACTTCCATCTGAAGCCACACGTACGAGACAGAGGAATTGGTTCTTCCACTCCTCATAGGAGTGTTGGAACTCCGATACTGGAATAGCCTTCAGCAGCCCGGTTACAGCCGTTTGAATTTTTTTTCACTGTCCCAAAATGAGTTCCCTTGAGTAGATTTTTCAACTTCTAGAAGAGAAAAAAGTCACAAGGACTCAAGTCAGTCGAATAAGGAGACTGAGGAGCCACAGGAATATTTTTACTGGCCAAAAACTCGTTTATTGCGAATGATTTTTTGGAACCATTTTTGCCTAGATTTTTCTCATCCCCAATTCATTGGTCAAAATCTGATGAACGGTGGTGTAATTCAAATTCAATTGTTACC
Organism: Hetaerina titia; assembly: GCA_037158775.1. NCBI lineage: Eukaryota > Metazoa > Arthropoda > Insecta > Odonata > Calopterygidae > Hetaerina > Hetaerina titia. Next base: position 39,360,589 of record CM073778.1, read on the forward strand.
AGATCATTCTGATTGTCAACCTACTGACTATCTGAACGTAAAAGATCCCGCATTCTGTCGATATTTTCATCGGTTCTTGAAAATGAAGGCCTTCCGCTTCGTGGCTTCAATCAACTCTCTTCCTTCCGAAAATGCCTTAAACCACCAAAAAACCTGGCCTCTTGACGAAACACTATCTCCGTAGCAATGCTGAAGTTTAACAAGATTTTCCGTTGCACTGTGCCCAAGTCTGAAGTAAAACCCGAGGACACACCGTTGCTCGAAATTGATCTCACTCATTTTTAGGACACAAGAGAAAAAACGGTTTCATAAAACAAATCGCTACGGACAACCAAATTGCTCGAGCGGATTAAAACCCTTACTGAAGGCGGATCACATGTTCCCCTGACACCCCTCCAAGCCCAGCACCTCCAGTGTTGCCAGATCAAACGCCACGTTGCCAATCTCAGTATTTAATTTACAGACTTCGTATTAATCCTATGATCATCGCCCCAACTTCACAGAACTTCATGATGAATTTTGGAAAATAAACACTTTGTTGAGTTCCCCTGAATTTTATTTTAAACGACCGGTTTTGTCAAACAGTTGACATCATCACCTAATAATGTTTTAAATAAAATTGGGTAGAACTTACAAAGTATTAAATTTTCACAATTTGACAATTACATAATGATGAACTGTAATGGATGCAACGTAGCTTTTAATTAGCAGAAAACAACCTTGTCCTTAAAACAGCAGTGATGAGAGCTGTTACACGATAATCCATGCCAAGTCATCAAGCGTCCTGCATCCCGCGTGAAAGGACTGCATTAGATAGGTCGAATAGAAGTCCATTTGAAAATTTGATCTGAGGGATGTTGGCCCTAAACGTGATTCCCGTGAGACAAAGCACTAACAGTCATGTGGAGATATTGATGGAAGCAGAAGTGGGTATAAATACCTACAGGCGAAGTCCAAAATATAATATCATAAGCACTTATACAATGAAATGCAAAGTTTATGCCTGAAAATACGAATAAAAGAATATACTGTAAAAGACAAGATCAGAATGGAGAGATTCAGCGAACCAGGCTTAGAAATGATAAACGATGATGATGATAAAATTACACCATTGAAAAACATGAAAAGCATCGATCCAGCAAGTCGAAAGATACGATGTTCAAGTCCGAGTCAAGGAAATATTTTTACACTTGTGATCTGCTCGATTCCATCTTCCCCACCTCTCCTGTGTTCGTCTTTTACGTGTGTTCCCATCCCTTTTCCTTTTTCTACAGGATATAATCCATACAGGATACATCCCTTTTCCTTATATTTCCATGTGAATGAATATATATATATATATAGTATATATATAGTATATATATATATTATAAATATAACTTTTGGACGGCACAATAGAACAGAATAAAACAGATAACACGTAAAAGGACACACTGTAGATGATTTGAGCTTTCGGCCTACTCCGAGGCCTTCTTTAGGTCAGACTGAGAGGAAAACCCGAACCTGAAAACCTGAAAACCTGAGAGGAAAGAGAGAGTAGGCCGAAAGCTCAAATCATCTACAGTGTGAGTGTCCTTTTACGCGTTATCTGTTTTATTCTGTGTCATATTGTGCCGTCCAAAAGTTATATTGCTCTCGTGAGTACTTCCGCATCATCGATATTATAAATATATATATATATATATATATATATATATATATATATATATGCAGGTCGCGGTGGTCTAGCGGGTAGAGCGTTGGACTGCTGAACAGAGGGTCCCGGGAAGGGCACTTTGGGCACCTGCAGCTCCACCCAAGCTAGTTGATTTTTCGGGTACCAGAATTTCCTGGGAGACCATAACCGGCACAGGGAAAGGAACTGGCCCCCCTACCCTGATGCGTGAATATTCACACGCCGTCGGGCTTGGTACATCACCTACTAAACCGACCTTCGCGTTGATTACTGTGTTTATATATATATATATATATATATATATATATATATATATATATATATCATATATATTATAAATATTACATATATATTATATATTTTGTATATATAACACTTATTTAAAAGTATCGTGGATGTGAATAATGATTAGGTAAACGTGTATAAAGTTAGCGCTACAAGGACAAAATCACAAAGACACACAAAAAAAAGAAAAGAAACTCGCTAGTTTTCGAATTTCCGTTGGTCCAAGCCACCTTTCTTAAGGAAGAGAAGGAAGGAACTGAGGAAAAGAAGGGGCTTGAAACGCTGGATTGAAGGGGAAGGTGGGGAAAGGTTTGCGAGGGGAAGAGTTTGGAGGGGAAGAGTTAGGAGCGGGATTTTTATTCGTGTGGGGATAATATGGAAGGTGTTGGGAGCGGAGGCGGAATGAAAATATGTGAGGTTCGGGGTATTAATATCTAATATTAATACCTGGGCAAATTCAGGAATCCAGGAGCCAGATGAACGTATGATCTACTGATCTAAGTTTGAGTGGAGGGTCAGCGGGTGGGAGGGATGCTAAAATGGATACGCTAGAGCATTTATTAAAGGGAGTGATAAATTATAAACACAATAATCAACCTAAGGCCGGTTTGGTAAGTGATGGTAGAGTTCACCCAGTACTAAACCCGAGGTCGTGTGAAATTCACACATCAGGGTAGGGGGACCAGTTCCTTTCCCTGTGCCGGTTATGGTTCCCCAAAAATATCTGCTGCTAGAAAAATCACATAGCATGGGTGGAGCTGCAGGTGCCCAGAGAGGATTGCCCGGGAATCGAACCGGGCCCTTTGTTCAGTAGCCCAACGCTCTACCCTCTGGACTACTGGTTTTATACAGATATATAAATATACATATAAATATATATATTATTTTTATTAGGTAATCTACCGGTTAAGGTGGGTTTTTTTGGATGGACACAACTATCAAATAAATATTTTGTAGCTCCAAACAAAACCCAATCTATCAACATAATCTATATCAGGTCCCTCTTCCTCTCTGTGTACTTCTTTCCTCCCTTCATCCCATCCAACATCCCTATCCTGTTCCTACCCTTTCCTCGCTTGCCCAACATTCTCCCCTCTGTTACCTTCTTCAACATTCCACTACCGCTCAATACGCCTTTCATCCATTTTTCCTGCCTCCATAGGATTTCTCTCAATAAACCCCTCTCCTCACCCACCATCTTTAGTACTTCCTCATTTGTTTTCTTTTCGGTCCATTTCACCTTCTCCATTCTTCTCCCACCCCACACCCACATTTCAAAAGCCTCCAATCTACGTCTATCCTCCTGCTTCAGCGACCACGTTTCCGCGCCGTACATAGCTACGCTCCATATCAGAGTTTTTACGAGTCTTGTCTTAACATCCCTACTCAACGTCCCCGTCATCAACACCCTCCTCCTTGAGAAAGCCTCCTTGCCTAGCGCAATTCTTCTCCTTACATCCCTACCACTTTGACCGTATTGGTCTACAACACTTCCGAGTAAAGTAAACTGTTCTACCTGCTCTATTTTTTCCCCGCCTATTTTAATATTTAGCTTAGCCTTTTTCTTTCTGGAAAATTGCATAACCTTTCTTCGAAGGATATATAAGGAATTTATTCATCGATATTATTTTATCAGTCGCACTGAACCTCCAATTCACTCAGCAATGCTTGCAACCCCTTGGCTGACTGAGCAACTAATGCTTGGTCATCAGCAAACCTAACCGATTTTACGAATTCCCCTCCGACTTTCATTCCCACCTCCAGCCCTTCCCATGCCTCTTTAATCATTTCCTCTACATATACGTTGAACAGTGCCGGTGACAATGGGCAACCCTGCCTTACACCTCTTCCTAACACTGCCCATCCGGACTCTCCGTTCCCCACTCGCACCTGAGCAGTCTGAGACATGTACAGGTTGCGGATCAGTCTCCTGTCCCTCCAATCCATTCCTATTTTCTGCAATACACGCATTAAATTTTCCCAATTCACTCTATCAAACGCTTTTTCGAAATCTACAAAACAGACAAAAACGTCCTGATTGTATTCTATATTCCTCTCGATTAGTGATCTCATTACTGCAATGGCATCACGCGTACCTCTTCCTTTCCTAAACCCAAACTGATCATCCCCTAAGTAATCATTTGCCTTACTCTCTATCCTTTTGTTGATGATCCTGAGAATAACTTTAGCTGCGTGGGATATCAAACTTATTGTTCTGTAATCCTCACATGACGTAGCCTTTGCCTTTTTTGGAATAGGAACTAACACCGATCTCACAAAATCTTCCGGCCAGATTCCTTCCTCATAGATACTACGAATCAGTCCATATATGGCCTTCTTCCCACCTTTTCCTAACCATTTCAACATTTCTACAGGAATGTTGTCCACCCCCACAGCCTTACTTGCTTTCATCTCCTTTAATGCCCTTTCTATTTCATCGTCGTCGAGTATGCCTGGACCTAAGCTATCTTCTTCTACGTCATGTTCCTTTTCTATGTCTAATCTTGACGGCCTAAGTTCTTTACCATACAGTGTTTCTATATATTCCTTCCATCTCTCTTGGATTTTTCCTTGTTCAACTATTATTTTACCCCACTTATCTTTAACTGTTATCACAGATCTGGCCTTCTTACTTCCCGATAATAACTTAACCTTGCTGTATAGAGCACCAATTTCACCCTTCTTCTGTAAACTTTCCATATCCTCGCATTGTGTTTTCCACCATTCTTCTTTTGCTTTATTTGTGGCCCTTCTCAATTTATTGTTTAACTCTTTGTACTTCATTTTGCCTAACTCTGTGTTTACATTTTTCCATCTTCTTCTCTCATCCATCTTTGCAATCATCTCATCCGTTACCCATGGTTTCCTTATCCTTTTCCCGTTAACGGTTCCTATAGTGTCTTTAGCGGCTTCCAATATCCGTTTCTTGATACATTCCCATTTTTCCTCGATAGTACTCAGTTCTTTACCGTCATCCATCATTTTCTCTACAGCCTCCTGATACTCCTTCCTCGTTAATCCATTTACTGCTTCTAAATTCCATTTCCTAACCCGCCGCCCTTGCATAATCTTCTTGAAACGAACGTTACATTTCATAACAACTAAATTGTGGTCAGAGTCCGCATCCGCTCCTGGGAAACTGTGCGAATTTATCACAAATATATATATATATATATATATATATATATATATATATATATATATATATATATATATATATATATAATATATATATTATATATATATAATATATAATAACACTTTTGTGAAAGTCTCATGGACGTGAAGAATTATGTAAATGGAATTAGCACTAGCAGACAGAGAAAAAAACACCGAAACACAAACAGAGAAACTCACTGGGTACCGAATTTTCGTGTGGAATATGGTTGTACCACCGAAAATTCGATACCCAGTGAGTGTCTATTTTATATTAGTTTATGTGTTCTAACCTTTGTCTACTAGTGCTAATTACATTATATATATATATATATATAAAACTTAGACAGTAACACACAGCACGAGAACACATAAAAGGAACACTCACAATAATATCTTGATAATTTCGACGGACTCGAGCTCCGTCTTCTTCGGAAGATAAGATATGACTGATCTTTTCATGTCATATCTTATCTTCCGAAGAAGACGGAGCTCGAGTCCGTCGAAATTATCAAGATATTGTTGTGAGTGTTCTTTTTATGTGTTCTCGTGCTGTATGTTACTGTCTAAGTTTTTTATTCAACTCTTCCGTGTTACTTCGAAGAAATCATCTATATATATATATATATATATATATATATATATATATATATATATATATATATATATATATATATATATATATATACACACACACACATATATTCTTACATATGTCTGTGTTAGCGATGAACTACGTCTTCCGCCGAATTTGAATATAAATAATATTATTGGGAATATATTAAAAATTAAATTTGGAATATAAATAAAAATAAGCCAAATATGGTGAATACGCTGGATGTTGTAATATGTAATTCGAACTTTAATTTTATCAAAACTGCGCAGGCATTGTCTTGATGTCAGAGATTTTTTTCTTGGCCTTACGAGTATGAGCACATTTTCTCTACATTCACTCGCTCAAACGGTGCAATATGGACGCATAATATGCACTCTCTATTGATCGCTTGATCTTTTTGGAAGTAATTCATCTAGATGACTCCTCATTCTTCCCAAAAAACCGTGAATATCACTTTGACATCCGATTTCATCGTCTTCGTTTTCTTTGGTGCCAGATCACCTATAGAATGCCAATAATTTGATAGTTCCTTTGCTTCCGGCGTGTAGTACGCGGTGAATACATGTTCCGTCGACGGTAACCTACCTCCGAATCGACCACACGATTCCGTTTATTTTCCAATGAGAGGAAATGCGGCACCAATCTTGTCGAGATTTTTGAACCCATTTTGATTTTTCAAAATTGAAGACACTTTTCCTAATAATATGCCTGCGGTCTCAACTATTTCGCGAGCTTTCATAAGCTGATTAGTTTGAACCTTATCATCGATTTTTTCAATCATTTCGGACGAAGTCACTTCTACTGAACGTCCCAAATCCGTCCTTCCCGGTCAATTTTTCCATCGTTCCAAAACTGACAGACATAAAACTTTCTTTTTTCATAAAATATCGATTTGGATCAAAATTTTACTTCATTGCGTACCTATTTCTTTAACCAAACTAAGTTTCTTAAATTTAACGTTACTGTGTAGGACATGCATTTTTCCTTAATGATACACGTTTGACAACGATACCGTATCACGGCGAACCGCGTCGCACACAATACGTTTTGCGGAAAATCATATCTCTCTTTCATTTGAAATTACTGATATCATTGCAAAAAAAATTATCTAGCGTTTGTTTCTCGAGGGGGTGGAAATAAAGAATTCACTTCACATTCAAGTTTTCTTGATCGTGGAGATTAATTGGAACTACACGCACAATTTGTGCGCGCAGGAAATATTTCGAGTGAATAAAAAAAGCAGCTTTTTAATGCTACATTGAGGAGAAAATTTGGTTATTTATGACAAAGCGGTATGGATGGTGTCAGATACAGAGAGAGCGAAAGAAAAAAGTCATCCCAGCGGCGGAGTTCACGGTTCAGAGCCTCTTAAAGGTGGAAACATGCAGCATCCCAGCCACAGGACCACGCTCCTCGTCTCCTTTTCGCATCACTCGACGGAACGCACGACAGCGACAGATTACGGATACACAACTCGCATGTTGCCTTGCGTGATGCACCAAATTTTTTATCCATCCTCTCTCTCTCTCTCTTTTTATCCAAGGTTCAGACGACCGAATCATCGTCGACGGGGGAGGAACGAGAGAGAAAACGCATTGGCCTGCTCGGGGGATGAACAGGGCACGTGAGCGGCAGCGTGAGATAAACCCCGGCGCGAGTGAGTGAGCGGAGGGCGAGGGTGGGAGTGACGCTGGGGAAACCTGGAGGAGGAGGGAAGATAAAGAAGAAGAAGAGAACGCGCAATCATTTCCCCCCCCCCACTACCCCCCTCCCAACATCCTCTCCTCTCTCTCAGGGATCAGCGATAGACCGCGCGGGGACGGGGGTGTGGGGATGGGATGGGAATGAATGGGGAAGGAAATCGGGAGGGTGAGAATTTTTGTGCAAGGGTTTCGGTGTTGAGGGGGTGGAAATAAAGGCGAGGGAAAGAGAGAGGGGGATAAGGGAGGGAGGTGGAAAAAATAGGGTGCAAAATGGGGCGCGCGGAGGGAGAGGGAGAGAAAGAGTGGAGGACATCCCTTGGGTGGTGGGGTGGGATGTAAGGGGAAGGAAAAGGGATGGGAAGAGGACACGGTCTTCCATCCTTCTCCACGCCGATGAGACTTTTCGTGTACGTGTGTGTGTGTGTGTGTGGGTGGGCGGATGAGAGGGGATGATAGTTGGGGAGAAGGGGATGACGCGAAAGCCCCTTGTGTCGGGGTAGGAGGGGGGTAGGGGAACGCTCGTAGGGGTGGGGGGGGTGGATTGTTGCATACTTTGTTGGTCACAGTGAATGGGAAGCATTGACCATGGTTTCCATGACGACCCCATCTAGGCTCCCGTTTCCCATTCTTCTCCTCGCCCACCCCACTCTCTTCTTTCCCACCCACCCCCTTCCACAACCCCTTTCAAAGACCCCCTCCCCGCTCTCTTGCTCGACTACTCCATTCCACCCCTTCCCACCAACCCCCTCCCTCCCTGCCTGCCTCACCCCACGGCCCCAAACACCGTCGCCGGCCTTTCATCGGCATTCGAATCGAAAAGCCCCTCTCCAAAGAATGCTTGCACTACCTCCCCCCCCACCGCCAACCACCCGCCCCTTCCCCTTTCCCAACCCTCCACTCTTCTCTCTCTCTCGCGGCCTTTCTTCCACCCCTACCATCCCCCACTACGGATATCATTCGGCACGCGCATGCGCACTCCCGCCGGACCCCACTCCCGCCGCGGTCCTCGCTTCGACCCCCGAAGCGGGCGAAGAAAGCGAGCCTCACCTCACCCTCCCTCATCCGTCGTCGCTCCCCTCAGCCAACCCCCGAGTTCCCCCCCAATCCCCTCCCCCCCGTCTCTCTCTATCTCTCTCAAGAGGGCGGCAGACATGTTGTCGGCGCTTAAAGGCAAGTGGAATTTGGGGGAGAGGGGGTTGGAGGGGGTTGCTCTCTGTGAAAGGGGTGGCGGCGGACGAAAAAGGGGGTTAGGACGGAGGTAGAGAGGGGGGAGGGAGAAGGAGGGGTGGTGGAGAGAGGGAGAGGGAAAAAAACTCGACGCCCAATTGTTCGGCGGAAACGAAGGGTGACGTAGATGGAGAGGGAGGGAGATACGAAGAGAATGCATTGTGGAGTTGGGCTGTAGACCGGGAGAAGTTATGTGAATACGGCGGGAGGGGAGGTGGGATAGTCATAATGGTGTTTCGGGGACAAGGGGTAGTCAGTCTGTGTACGTGTGTGTGTGTGTACAGAAAGGAGGAGGCGCAGTATAATGGGGAGGCGGGGGCGAGGGGTGATGGAAGCGGGAAGCAGATTAGGACTAGATTGCGATTGACGCATCGTGTGTGGGTGTGTATGAGCGATAGGGATAGGACGAGAAAAGTGAAGAACAAACCCTGAGAACGTTTTTTTAGAGGCATAATTTTTTTACGAACATGCGGTGGCGTCGAATTTAAATGTTCAATCAATTTTATTATAATTAATATTTGATATTATAAAAGTTTGTTTGGCTTTTAAAAATAAAAGTACGGAATTCCGTCGTCAGGGGATTCTTACATATTGTTAAGGTTATGCTAATAAGAGGGAATTGGTAGGTACAGGGTGTGGAAACATAACTTCCTTTTTTGTAAGCGTTATGCGTTTGAAAAAAATGAATTAATCTCACCGCACACTGTAGGTATAATGACAGATTAAGGTAGTCAAAACTAGTTAAGCTCGTTGTGGCTGCAAATTAAAATTTGACTGAATTCTAAAAATTTGATTAATATGCTTAAATTCCGCACACTCGCTTGCCAATCGTCCCCAAGGAGCGAGTCCTTTGATTTTGTTTCACTATTTTCGATAGAAAACCATTTAATAAATTATATTTATGTAGATATATTTATAAATATATATATTATGTGTGTGTGTGCATATATTTTTATCTGCATCTAAATGGCGTTTGATAGAGTGAATTAGGAAAAACCAGTGAGTACGAATATTGCGTAAAATATGAATAGATTGAAGGGACAGGAGACTGATCCGCAACCTGTACATGTCTCAGACTGCTCAGGTGCGAGTGGGTCCGGATAGGCAGTGTTAGGAAGAAGTATAAGACAGGGTTGCCCATTATCACCGGTGCTATTCAATGTATATGTGGAGGAAATGATTAAAGAGGCATGGGAAGAACTGGAGGTGGGAATGAAAGTCGGAGGGGAATTTGTAAAATCGGTTAGGTTTGCTGATGACCAAGCATTAGTTGCTCAGTCAGCCAATGAGGTGCAAGCATTGCTGAGTGAATTGGAGGTTCAGTAGGGACGTTGAGTAGGGAGTTTTAGAAAAGACTCGTAAAAACTCTGATATGGAGCGCAGCTAAGTACGGCGCGGAAACGTAGAGACGTAGAGACTGGAGGCTTTTGAAATGTGGGTGTGGAGAAGAAGGGAGAAGGTGAAATTGACCGAAAGGAAAACAAATGAGGAAGTACCAGGGATGGTGGGTGAGGAGAGGAGTTTTTTGGGAGAAATTCAAAGGAGACAGGAAAAATGGATGAAAGGCCTACTGAGCGGCAGTAGGATGTTGAAGACGGTAAAAGAGGGGAGAATGTTAGGCAAAAGAGGAAAGGGCAGGAACAAGATAGGGATGTTGGACGGGATTAAAGAAGGAAGTACACAGAGATGTAGAGTAGGTTGATGGATTGTGTTTTGTTGGGAGTCACAAAATATATAGTTGATAGTTGTGTCCATCCAAACCCAGTCTTAACCGGTAGATTACCTTATAATATATAGGGTTAGGAACACACACAAATGTTTCTATGTGTTATTGTGTGTGTAATATAAACATATATATATATATATATATATATATTTTTTAGGTAATCTACCGGTTAAGGTAGGTTTTTGGATGGACACAACTATCAAATAAACATTTTGTGACTCCCCACCTAGCAAACTAATCTATATCAGGTCCCTCTTCATCTCGGTGTACTTCTTTCCTCCCTTCATACCGTCCAACAACCCTATCCTGTTCCTACCCTTACCTCGCTTGCCCAACATTCTCCCCTCTATTACCCTCTTCAACATTCCACTACCGCTCATTACGCCTTTCATCCATTTTTCCTGCCTCCATAGGATTTCTCTCAACAAACCCCTCTCCTCCCCCACCATTTCTAGTACTTCCTCATTTGTTTTCCTTTCGGTCCACTTCACCTTCTCCATTCTTCTCCACACCCACATTTCAAAAGCCTCCAATCTACGTCTATCCTCCTGCTTCAGCGACCACGTTTCCGCGCCGTACGCTATACGTATAGCGTACGTACGTATAGCTACGCTCCATATCAGAGTTTTTACGAGTCTTGTCTTAACATCCCTACTCAACGTCCCCGTCATCAACTCCCTCCTCCTTGAGAAAGCCTCCTTGCCTAGCGCAATTCTTCTTCTTACGTCCCTACCACTTTGACCGTATTGGTCCAAAACACTTCCGAGATATGTAAACTGTTCTACCTGCTCTATTTTTTCCCCGCCTATTTTAATATTTAGCTTAGCCTTTTTCTTTCTGGAAAATCGCATAACCTTTGTTTTACTAATATTGATTCTCATCCCATATTTATCGCACTGAACCTCCAATTCACTCAACAATGCTTGCAACCCCTTGGCTGACTGAGCAACTAATGCTTGGTCATCAGCAAACCTAACCGATTTTACGAATTCCCCTCCGACTTTCATTCCTACCTCCAGTTCTTCCCATGCCTCTTTAATCATTTCCTCTACATATACGTTGAACGGTACCGGTGACAATGGGCAACCCTGCCTTACACCTCTTCCTAACACTGCCCATCCGGAGTCTCCGTTCCCGACTCGCACCTGAGCAGTCTGAGACATGTACAGGTTGCGGATCAGTCTCCTGTCCCTCCAATCCATTCCTATTTTCTGCAATACACGCATTAATTTTTCCCAATTCACTCTATCAAACGCTTTTTCGAAATCTACAAAACAGGCAAAAACGTCCTGATTGTATTCTATATTCCTCTCGACTAGTGATCTCATTACTGCAATGGCATCACGCGTACCTCTTCCTTTCCTGAACCCAAACTGATCATCCCCTAAGTAATCATTTGCCTTACTCTCTATCCTTTTGTTGATGATCCTGAGAATAACTTTAGCTGCGTGGGATATCAAACTTATTGTTCTGTAATCCTCACATGACGAAGCCTTTGCCTTTTTTGGAATAGGAACTAACACCGATCTCACAAAATCTTTCGGCCAGATTCCTTCCTCATAGATACTACGAATCAGTCCATATATGGCCTTCTTCCCACCTTTCCCTAACCATTTCAACATTTCTATAGGAATATTGTCCACCCCCACGGCCTTATTTGCTTTCATCTCCTTTAATGCCCTTTCTATTTCATCGTCGAGTATGCCTGGACCTAAGCTATCTTCTTCTACGTCATGTTCCTTTTCTATGTCTAACTTTGTCGACCTAAGTTCTTTACCATGCAGTGTTTCTATATATTCCTTCCATCTCTCTTGAATTTTTCCTGGTTCAACTATTATCTTACCCCATTTATCTTTAACTTTTAGCACAGATCTTGCCTTCTTACTTCCCGATAATAACTTAACCTTGCTGTATAGAGCACCAATTTCACCCTTCTTCTGTAAACTTTCCATATCCTCGCATTGCGTTTTCCACCATTCTTCTTTTGCTTTATTTGTGGCCCTTCTCAATTTATTGTTTAACTCTTTGTACTTCATTTTGCCTTACTCTGTGTTTACATTTTTCCATCTTCTTCTCTCATCCATCTTTGCAATCATCTCATCCGTTACCCATGGTTTCCTTATCCTTTTCCCGTTAACGGTTCCTATAGTGTCTTTAGCGGCTTCCAATATCCCTTTCTTGATACATTCCCATTTTTCCTCGATAGTACTCAGTTCTTTACCGTCATCCATCATTTTCTCTACAGCCTCCTGATACTCCTTCTTCGTTAATCCATTTACTGCTTTTAAATTCCATTTCCCAACCCGCCGCCCTTGCCTTATCTTCTTGAAACGAACATTACATTTCATAACAACTAAATTGTGGTCAGAGTCCGCATCCGCTCCTGGGAAACTGTGCGAATTTATCACACTGTTCCTAAACCTGTACCTAACCATAATATAATCTAACTGATACCTTTCTGAGTCACCTGGCATTTTCCATGTGTACCTACGCCTTTTGTGGTGTCTAAACCATGTGTTAGTGATGACTAACCCCTGTCTCCTGCAGAATTCAATTGCTCTCTCCCCGCGTTCATTCCTCGTGCCTAACCCGTAGTCCCCCACCTCACCACCATCTCTTCCTTCGCCTACCGTCCCATTCCAATCCCCCATCACTATCAAATGTTTCCCTGCAGGAACACTCGCGATGATATCCTCTAACTCATCATACATCCTATCGACTTCTTCCTCCTTGTGGTTGCTCGCTGGCATGTATACCTGAACAATGAACATATATATATATATATATATATATATATATATATATATATATATATATATATATATATATATAAACCGTCCCTACGTGCGACGTATTTTATACGTCCCTACTATTTATAGAGGACAATATATATAAGCACAGTAACCAACCCGAAGGTCGGTTTAGTAGGTGATGGTAGAGATCACACATGTACCAAGCCCGACGGCGTGTGAATATTCACACATTAGGGTAGGGGGGCCAGTTCCTTTCCCTGTGCCGATTATGGTTTCCCAGGAATATCTGGTACCCGAAAAATCAACTAGCTTGGGTGGAGCTGCAGGTACCCAGAGTGCCTTGCCTGGGAATCGAACCCGGGACCCTCCGGTCAGTAGTCCAACGCTCTACCCAGTAGACCACCGCGACCCACATATATATATATATATATATATATATTAGTACATATATATCCATATATATATTATATATATATATATATATATATATATATATATATATATATATATATATATATATGTATATTATACACACACAGAGTGGATACGAATCGAAATTTTTTTTGGTCGTGACATAAATAAAATCTTTACTCTCACTGCCTACACCACCAGAATTTAAAATCTCAAAGACCCGTTTTTTTCCCGCTGCTCCTCCGGATATCGATCACGCACAGCCCCGGGATTTAGGATAGGGACTTGCGTCCACTGGAGATAAAGCGCCGATTCTTCTATCGCGCAAATTGAGACGGGGAGAAAAAAGAATTCCTCCTCCCACACACTTTTGACGAAGGAAATCTGCAAACTCGAACGAAAATATTTTTCCCGAGATCTCTGCGAGGAAAAACAAATATGATGGCGGAATTATTATAAAGACTCGAGGGAGGCGAAGGTTTTTCATTCGCGGGGATCACCTTCACCGCCATTGCCAATAAATTCATTCATACAGTCTCCCGCAGACTCGCGGATGGTCCTGGGGTTGAGGGGACATTAACCCTTACTTCCTAAAAGATGCAACGAGAAAAAGACACCCTATCGTGGATCAGTCAGTATCACCTTTTATTAGGTTTTACTCTCCTGCTCTTCTTCATTAACAATAGCGTATGTTTAGGCATAAAAGTAGTGGTTATGTCAGCCCAAAGTATTTCGCGGTAAATTCCTCTGTGACTTACGCACATACGTATGACCAACGTTATCTTCAGTATCAGCATCCATGTTGTTGAAATCTGACATTTCTGGGAATTACTCCCGAGGACAATATATGATGACAATGATTGTGCAAATATAATTATATATACACTGCAGTGTTTTTTGATAGCTGAGGTTAGAGCTCATGTAATAATATCTATGAAATTCAGGCGATAAGAGGATATTAAGGGTACCAGTTCATTTCCCTGTTCCGCACGTGGGTTTACAGAAATACCTGGTAACCCAAAAATCACACACTGCTCAGATTAGCCCAGAAGTATCACCGGGAACCGCATTCGGACCTACCGGTCAGCATCCTTGAGTTCTATTCACTAGACTCTCACGTTCTCCCCATTTAATCGGTGATACTATGAAAACAAATGTTTATCTGTCCGTGATACATTTTTAAGAAAAACAAATGAGGAAGTACTAGTGATGGTGGGTGAGGATAGGGGTTTGTTGGGAGAAATCATAAGGAAGCAGGAAAAATGGATTAAAGGCGTGATTGAGCGGTGGTGGAATGTTGAAGAAGGTAATAGAGGGGAGAATGTTGGGCAAATTAGGTAAGGGCAGGAACAGGATAGGGATGTTGGACGGGATTAAGGGAGGAAGGAGGTACACAGAGATAAAGAGAGACCTGATGTAGAGTAGGTTGCTGGATTGGGTTTAGTTTGCAGTTAGAAAATGTTTATTTGATAGTTGTGTCCATCTAAAAACCTATCTTAACCGGTAGATTACCTAATGATGATACATTTTTAACTGATTTCTGATAAAATTTCCGTCTTGTTACCATGGCTACCTCATTTTACTGGCATTTCTTTATCGCGAAATCATGGTCATTTGGAGGGCAGATTAAAATTAATAGCTATTCCAAATTTGGATAAAGTTACTACCATCATCAGGAATGCTAAATCTGTCCGAGTTGATTTGGTTGCGTTGCTAGTGATCGAAAGATTTTCCAATTTTTTTTAAATTACGCTGCCAATATTAAGGAGTGCATTATACGATTTATCCTGTGCCTGTTCGCTTGTCAAAATTTTTATTAGGTTCGCTGGATACACACCCCTGGACCCGTAAGAATTAACTACAAATAATTCCCGGTTTATTCCTACTCTTAAAGAATCAAGAAGCTGATGGAGAAAATGGTCATAAACATTGATCACGAAATAGATAATGTATCCAAACCGTGGTCTCAAACATAAAAAAAATATCAAGTGAACTATAACTACAAATTATATTAGTCTAGGAAAAACACTGATTTATATTTCTCAGTAGAAGACAAATGTCTGTAAAAACAGCCACATTAATGCGTAAAACATTTGGAGATTTCACGCTTCAAATACCTCTGCGTCTGCATATAAATCTCGAAATGGCATTCGAACGGCCAAATTAAGTCAGTAACGGCACTGCGCTTGTGCCTCATAGGCCTCGGCGACATTTCGATGGGAGAAGATTTCTGGCAACTTCGGTAACTGTAAAAAAATATCCCGCCGTAATAAAAGTTGAAAAATACAAAGATATATTTATGGAAAATCACACCCTTGCACTTATTTATTGGCCAAAAACTCCGCACATAACGCTGTACGGAATTTTTGAGAACACTCATAACAAACGCCAAATGTGAGATCCAAGTTTGGTAAGGGTATGAAAAACTTGAACTAGCAGACTCAAGGACTCCTTCTTCCCACGGGATAGCGACTGTAGGGCTATAGATATCAAAAATTTCCACCTGGCACCCTCAGCGTCTAGGGAATAATTAGTTCTACTCCTTTGCATACACTTTCACTAACCGCGTATGTTTTGTTGTCAAAACCCTTCCCGCATGACCGCATTTGAATTCATTAAATAATGTAGTGCCCTTTACAGTATTGTTTGCTCTGCCTGTTCTGTTTTTAAGTTTCCCCTTTCGTCTCTCGTCTCTCCCATTCTGGGGGGACCCTCCCGCTACCTGGGTCGCATTCCCTACCTGTATCCTTGGGGAGGAGAGAGTTTTATGTTGCATGTTCATCTACATCTACATAACACCCCGCAAGCCGCCGCAAGGGCGTTCTTGTGATAGTGGAATTTCGCTTTCCTCCTTACCAAATTCTAGCTTGCGCGTTATTAGACAAATTTCTCACTGCATCCTTAGGTGCAATTGTTTTTTAGATGAAATTATACGTATTTGTATGCGGGTAGAATGAAAGGATTTTTGCATGAATGTATACGTCATGGTGTGTACAGTTTTGCATGCATGTGTTGATGTTTTTGCAAGCCGTTTTTTTCTAAATTACGGGTGGTGCCCTAACACTCCCCGCCACACGCCCTTGCGGCGGCTTGCGGGGTATTGAGTGGATGTAGATTTTGTATGTGGTTGTTTTTTTTTACGGGTGGTGAAATAACAACCCCCGCCACACACCCTTACAGCGGCTTGCGGGGTATTATGTAGATGTAGCAACTCGCCAAAGAATGTCAAATTTCCATGAATGTTAGTTTTCTTAAATGTATTCCTGCACGCACATAACTATTAAAGTGCAACTGACGTTAAGGATTATTTTACAAGCATTTTTTTTCATTCATTCATCAATGTTGACATCGGAAGGTCCATCCATCTTTCAAGTGGTAATTATCTCAAATCCGATCAATACCCATTTCTTATGTTTCCACCCATTTCCTTTGGAACTTTGCACGGGAAAAGTTTATTTTTTAAGTAATCAAGGTAATGAAAATAGTCCCCCCCCTTGCTGTGAAAAAATCATTAGGAACAAACAGAAAGCGTAGCACCACTATTGAATAGTCTGGCGCGGGGTACACTGCAGGTGCGAAGATTGACGGTATGAAAAAAATCGACAAATGCTAATTAATCGAGTTTAACGATGAGATAGGGCAAGGAGAAGTTAAGGGAAAATGACTTGACCGAAAAGTCGCGATTTGTGCGAGTGAAAAATTATTTCTCATCATTTACCACCCGCACAAATGGCGACCACAACGTTGGAAAATATTAAGTCGAACTTCCCGAAATATAAAGTTGTACGGTATGTCAATAATCAACAATTACCACACGAGCTGCTGGTCCAACAACACCTGCCATATGTCCTCAAATGCTTAAAATGGATATTGGGTTGATGTGTGTAACTGTCCCTCGTTCTCCCTCGTGTTTATCCTCTATCTACCTTAGGGGATTTACGCTGGGAGCCCCTTGAAATACGAAGAGAACAAGCGACACTTGAAGACTTTTAGAAAGATTCAGAACCAGCGAGTTTAACGATGACATAGAAGGAATAATAATGGCCCCACACTACTTAGGTAGATAAGACCACAAAGATAATGGAGATAGATTCCAATACAGATAGATTTAAATACTCATTATTTCCCCGAACAATCAGAAATCATAACAGTAAGAGTCCGAAGTCCATTTAGAAATATTTATCTACATCTACATAATACCCCGCAAGCCGCCGCGAGGGCGTGTGGCGGGGGGTGTTAGGTCACCACCCAGAAAAAGGAAAAAAAACCGCATTCAAAACTAACACACACATGCAAACCCAAATCCATGGTAGTGCATACATTCATAGAAACATCCTATTATTTTACACGCATGCAAATACGCATCTACCTTCCCTCACTCTACAAGCATGCAAGTACACATGCTTAATTACAACAAACAATTGTATCTTAGGACGCAGCAAGAAATCTATCCAAGAACGTGCAAGCTAGATTTTAGTAAGTAGCTAGGCGAAGTACCACCACCACAAGAACGTGCAACATAAAACACTCTCCTACCCAAGGGGAGGAATTTGGCCCAACGCTGCAGGCAGGAAGGAATATTAAAAACATTTAAGTTACAAGTCGGAACAGAATTAAAAATTCAAAGATTGTGCATGTGTATGTTTGTTGGTAGTTTGTGGGTTTGCATGTGTGTGAAAAGGTTGGGGCGAAAGGGTTCTTGCATGAATGTTTACCATGTTTGGTTTGTGGGCTCTAAATTTGTGGCTTCTGCATGCGGTTTTTTTTCCCTAATTTACGGGTAGTGCCCTAACACCCCCCGCCACACGCCCTTGCGGCGGCTTGCGGGGTATTGAGTAGATGTAGATGTATCGTCCCCATCACTTTTCAAAGTTTTCACATTCCACCAGGTCCTTCTCTTTTACATATTTTACTCTTCTACTCTTCCGTATTTTTTCTTTGCTTCTTATTTAATTTATTTAATCGATCATCAGCATTCGCTTCCAGCCCAGTTTCAATAGCCTTCAATGCCATTAAGTAATGTAATGCTCTTTACAGTAGTGTTTGCTCTGCTTTTCGTACCCTTAATTTCCCCTTCCACCCCTTGTCCCTCACCGTGGGGGAGCCCTCTTCCTACCTGCAGCGTTGGGCCAAATGCCTCACCTTGGGTAGGAGAGCGTTTTAATGTTGCACGTTCTTGTGGTGGTGGAATTTCGCCTTGCTACTTACTTGAATCTGCCTTTCACGTTCTTGGATAGATTTCTTGCTGCGTCCTAATATACAATTATTTGTTATAATTAAGCATATGTACTCGCATGCCTGTGGAGTGAAGGGAGGTGGATGCGTGTTTTCATGCGTGTAAAATGATAGCATGTTTCTATGAATGTATGCACTACTGTGGATTTGGGTTTGCATGTATGTGTTGGGTGGTGACCTAACACCCCCCCGCCACACCCCCTTGCGGTGGGTTGCGGGGTATTATGTAGATGTAGATTAATAGCCTCTGTTCCTCTGTGGTCCCATTTTTCATTGGTGATTGATTTCATTGGTCCCTAATTCACACCGGAGTCCTTAAAAAAATTGCCTTCGAATTCTTGCTTATAGGCGTGTTAACTTGGATCACGTAATTCAAATCTTAACCATAAATTTCACGTAAGCCTTACCTGTTCATTCTCAAATGTCCGCTGAACCCATATTTTTCTGCTTACGAGGTTAAAGTTTCCATGCTCTGGAACGACATTTATCATTCTACTCACTAACGACACGGATTCTTTCTGCTTCGAAAATATTTCAAACGTTTTAGGGGAAAAGGGGAGGGTGGCGTTTAGGGGAGATTTCTGAAGTTCATTAAAATTGAACACTTCATACCATCTTCAGGCCAACGTTACACTTAAGCTGAGATTCTCAATGTCATTCATCTGAAGACGGAACACAGTGTAAAAGACTGAATCTTGAAATATATTTTCGACAATTACATTAAAAAACATTCTAATAAAAAGCTGTAATGTCCTTTCTCTCCTCCTGATTTTGAAACTGAAACAGGTGTATTTACTTTCATTTTAAAACTTTGAGCGTGTAAGAACGTGCAAATGCAATTCAATACGATTTCAACAGTCGATACTCACGTGTTTCTCCTGAAAGCTGTCCAACAGAAAACGCCAAAAATAAATTAGCAATTATTTTTTCTCATTACATACATGATCCTCGTATTAAGAAGGGTGCTTGCAGGTGGGTAGAAAGAATGTGGTAATACGGGTGGATAAGGAGGATATAACAGTGTTGTTGTCATGGTTATCACGCTAAAAATGATTTGCAAATCTAAAAAACAATCGTGTTCGCAGACCATTTTGTTAATTTCTACAATATTATGGTAAAAAATGATAACACTAAAATATTTAAAATTACTTATTTATCAGCTGCATTTTAATCAAATTCTATAGACTGTGACTCAACTATTTGCTATTTTAAAGTTCAAATAATGTAACGTGCAAGAAAATCTTTATCTTTCCCCACGATTTCTTATCAGGAAATATAGCTTGCACGTTCTTGGATAAATTTTTTGCTGCATCCTAAGGTACAATTATTTGTTATAATTAAGCATATGTACCTGCATTCTTGTGGAGTGAAGGGAGGTAGATGTGAATTTGCATGCGTGTGAAATGATAGGATGTTTCTATGGATGTATGCACCACTGTGGATTTGGGTTTGCATGTATGTGTTTGTTTTGAATGCGGTTTTTCTTTTTTCCTTTTTTTGGGGGGTGACCTAACACCCCCCGCTACACGCCCTTGCGGTAGCTTGCGGGGCATTATGTAGATGTAGATGAATATAACAGCGCCGGGGAGTGGGACGCGAACAGCTTCCTCGGACTTTTCGAATTTTCTGGTTGGTTTCAAAATAGCCTAAACAACTTGTAAAAATGCGAGCCATGTAAGACGTCTGTAACTGGTCTAGAATTTGTGTCAGAGTGGATACGGAGCTTTATCTTTAGAGGGAGAAGATACGCTTTGGCATGAGATCACACTTATTCACCCTCACACTTTGACACGATCCCCGTCCTGGCGTTGGGGCATTGTTCCACAGCGAACGAACCTTCAGCCATTCATTAGCCCATCAAATCAAAGATCGTCCGTCTCCTGCCCCTCTCTAGTCTTCCCTGCCCAATGTTAATTCTCCTCTACGCCTCGCTAGCTCTTTTTTTCTCTCACAACCCTCTTTATTCGGCAGACGCATTCATCTCTTACACTTCCTCGTGAGGCCTTCTCCTCTATGCCATCTTCTATTATGTTCGTAACAAATCCATTGTGTGCTCAATCCATCCGGTTCTTCATTTCCGTATAGAGCTCCGTAATGCCCTTTATGCCTTCTCTACTCTCCTCATAATAATATCTCGTGCTCATTCTATGTGTCACACAGGGTCGCATTATCCAATATCTTAACTGCTCATATTGATCAACCACATTCAACGAAAGGTTTCATTGGCTAATATTCTTCTCTCGTATACTTTTCTAACGGCACATGTCCATAGTCAACCTTAAACTCCCAACAAAAGTTTTCACAAAATGCTTCATTATTTTTAACCGTATTTTCTTTGAGCATCATGGTTGACTATTTATCACGAACGCCCTCAGAGCGTGAGTTATTTCTGGCTTACACACCCACATGCGTACACGTGTATGGCAGCATCAAGACGCTCTTGGAAGAATTCGGATGGGAGCTCCTAATTGAACGTAGGTCTAAATACAGGTTAAATTAACGGTGTAAATTTGAGACAGGACACTAATCCGAGGATATTAAAGATGTATTTCAGACCCCGTATTGATATGGTATATCAGACCCCCAATAAACTTAGGCTGGGAGCCACTTGAAATACGAAGAGAACAAGCTAGACAGATTTTTAGAACGATTCAGAACCAGCGAGTTTAACGATGACACAAAAGGAATTATAATGGCCCCACACTACTTAGGTAGATCAGACCACAAGGATAAAATAAGGGAAATAGATTCCAATACAGATATATTCAAATACTCATTCTTCCCCAGACCAATCATAAATCATAATAGTAAGAATCCGAAGTCCATTTAGAAAT
The DNA here is from genome assembly GCA_037158775.1 of Hetaerina titia. Lineage (NCBI taxonomy): Eukaryota > Metazoa > Arthropoda > Insecta > Odonata > Calopterygidae > Hetaerina > Hetaerina titia. Next base: position 39,382,210 of record CM073778.1, read on the forward strand.
ATTAAAAACATTTAAGTTACAAGTCGGAACAAAATTAAAAATCCAAAGATTGTGCATGTGTACGTTTGTTGGTAGTTTGTGGGTTTGCATGTGTTTGAAAGGGTTGGGGCGAAAGGGTTCTTGCATGAGTGTTTACCATGTTTGGTTTGTGGACTATACATTTGTGGCTTCTGCATGAGGTTTTTTTTCTAAAATACGGGTGGTGCCCTAAAACCCCCGTCCACACGCCCTTGCGGCGGCTTGCGGGGTATTGAGTGGATGCAGATTTAGATGTAAACTAAATCTTAGACCGAGGTTAGGCTTGATTGCGTTTGATTAGTTTCGTGAACAAAATCGTTTCCTGTCCGAGTATTTATGGGTGAATTTCATAATATCTACGAATGCACAGCAGCAGATAAAGAGTTTCTAAATATGGTTTCATTTACTCGACTTAGATTCCTTAAACATCAACGACAAACCCTCCTCCCATTTTCAAGTGTATCTACCCATGCCCCCGTCTAACTATATGTAGGGTCGAAGCTAAAAACAATTTCAATGCATATTGTTTTCCTTTACAAGTGACTATGCAATGAACATGACATAATACGTATGATAATTTTCTAAATAAAGGCTTTTAAAAGGTACCTTATAAAAGATTAAAATATCAGAAATCGATTTTACATAATAAATAATTTATGGAGGGTGAAATTCACTTATTGATTGTTTTAATTATAACGTCCATCATCAGTTATATTGAATTTCCACGAGAATCAAGTGAAGGGCATACAGCCATGTCTATGAGACCGATTGCAAAAGCAGTGTGTTCAACAAATATTGTGAGCACACATTTCAAATTCAATTATCCATTTATGATTTAAAAATTTACGTAATTCCCATCGCATCCATTAGAATGCACCATGCTCTAGGCACTCTTTAAATTCGCAAATATATTCGCAAAATAGATTCGCAAAAGGAATGGAAAATAACTCCAGGGTGTTTGACAAAGTTTTAAGGGGCGTTTGTCCCTCGATGTTTTCTGATCGGAGATTGTGATAGGGAGTCCCTAAATACGTGTTTAATATTTTATTTGGGTGGATTAGTCTATTAATACAGTATGGGACACTGATAACCCCTCATTGTTACAAGTTAACTCAAAAACTAAATACCTTTCTGAAAGCCATAGTAAAAAAAACCATAAACACAGTAATCAACCCGGAGGTCAGTTTAGTAGGTGATGGTGGAGCTCACCCATATACCAAGCATGTGAATATTCACACATCAGGGTAGGGGGGCCAGTTCCTTTCCCTGTGCCGGGTATAGTTTCCCAGGAAGATCTGGTATCCGAAAAATCAACTAGCTTGGATGGAGCTGCAGGCGCCCAAAGTGCCTTGTCCGGGAATCGAACCCGGGACCCTCCGGTCAGTAGTCCAACGCTCTACCCACTAGACCACCGCGACCCGCGGTGGTCTAGTGGGTCTGGTATCGCCTGAATTATTCAAGGTTGAAAAGAAACCATTCACATCTTTTCTCATGTAATCGTCGAGTATATTTAAAAGAAAAATATAGTTCCATGAAGATTGTTTTCAATCCACACATCCATCTCTTAATTTTCATTATAGTCAGGAACTCAAACAAATTAAAGTTTGAAAATCTTTTAAAAATAAATCAGCACGTCTACAATTGTAAACTCCATGACCGAAGCCCAAAATTATAAAGCGTAAACCAAGGATAAGCTCGGGAGAAATTCCAACGATTAATAGCTACGATATCTTTTTCATGGAGCATTCGCTTATATTATTCCAATGAGAAAATACAAGTATCCTTTTCCTCGGGGAGTATTTTAAATCTTCTCGATCTCGCTTATTCATGTTGTGCCCACGCCCCTGAATTTTCAACCCAACTGCTGTAAATCCCCATTGAGTGCTTATACGTGGACACACTTCTTTTTCGGGGTATTCAAATGAGTATTAATGGAGTTTCCATTGCAATAAACTAATAATACTTCATGTGAACGTATTTTTAACTCCCGAATCAAGACTGAATACCACTGATAAAAAATAAATTAAACACATTTCAAGAAACTGCGGGTGATGCCGCAGCAGTAACTTTTAACGGAGTCATCCGCTAACATGCATTTCAATGCAACAATTTCAGAGCGTAGAAATCAATCATTCGCCTTGATCGGGATTCGAACCCGGACCCCCCAATGTCCGGCTGAGTGCTTTAGCCAGCCGCGATAGCTTAACTGGTTAAAGCACTCGGCCGGACATCAAGGGATCCGGGTTCGAATCCCGGTCGAGGCGATTGATTTTTGCGATCTAAAATTGTTGCAATAAATTTAACACAAAATGACAGCTTCATATATCCTCGACGGTCGCAAAACAATGACCATTAGCTGAGTAAGCCATCCTCAAGCAGTGCATGAGATCTAGACGAATCCTTCAAGTGTAATTTCCATACGTTTGTTAACTGAACAATTGTGTAGCAATTTCACTTGGGAAGGGCTGAGAAGATAAACACGAGTCTATAGTAATAAATCGAAGCTGTGAATGCATCATAGGGAGAATACGTGATCAAGTACTCATGCCCCTCACATACAATACACCAAGTACTCATCAGAATTACCCGTGCTCACTCGTGGCAAGTCGTTCAACGAGAGCTTCGGATGAAAAACTAACATGCAAGATATCATGTTGATGGTGGATCACCACCCTCCCTATTCCCCTCCCCAATCCTCCTCCCTTAAGCCCCTCAGTACGAATCTCCCATCACAACCACTCTAAGTACCGCCCAGCACCGAAAGCAGTTCCTACTCTGCTCGAACCGACATAATTTCTCTTTTTCAGCATATCGTGTTCGCCGTGTTGCCGATCCTTGTCTTCCCCTCCATGCAAGAACCACCCTAAACATGCCAACTTCTTTCAAGTCCTCTCCTCCGTATGTACATATATACATATATATATATACATATATAGATGATGCGGAAATACTCACGAGAGCAATATAACTTTTGGACGGCACAATAGAACACAGAATAAAACAGATAACACGTAAAAGGACACTCACACTGTAGATGATTTACAGTGTGAATGTCCTTTTACGTGTTATCTGTTTTATTCTGTGTTCTATTGTGCCGTCCAAAAGTTATATATATATACAACATATATGCACAAATATTCGAGGAAGAAGGAGTTCGATTCCGTCGAAATTATCAAGAAATAACGTGTGAGTGTTCCTTTTACGTGTTCTCATGTTGTGTGTTGCTGTCTAAGTTTTTTTTTATTTAACACTTCCGTGTTACTTTGATGAAATCATCTATATTATATATATATATATATATACATATATATATATACTATTAATAGGTAATCTACCGGTTAAGGCAGGTTTTTGGATGGAAAAAACTATCAAATAAACATTTTGTAACTCCAAACAAAACCCAATCCAGCTACCTAATCTCATCAGGTCCCTCTTCATCTCTGTGTACTTCTTTTCTCCCTTCATCCCGTCCAACATCCCTATCCTGTTCCTGCCCTTTCCTCGCTTGCCCAACATTCTCCCCTCTATTACCTTCTTCAACATTCCACTACCGCTCAATACGCCTTTCATCCACTTTTCCTGGCTCCATATCTCTGTGTTTTTTACATCCATATACAAATATATGGGTCGCGGTGGTCTAGCGGGTAGAGCGTTGGACTGCTGACCAGAGGGTCCCGGGTTCGATTCCCGGGCAAGGCACTTTGGGCACCTGCAGCTCCACCCAAGCTAGTTGATTTTTCGGGTACCAGATCTTCCTGGGAAACCATAACCGGCACAGGGAAAGGAACTGGCCCCCCTACCCTGATGTGTGAATATTCACACGTCGTCGGGCTTGGTACATGGGTGAGCTCTACCATCACCTACTAAACCGACCTTCGGGTTGATTACTGTGTTTATGGTTTTTTATACAAATACATACATATAAACATATATATATATATATATCCATATACATATATATACACATATATATTCATATATATCCCCTCCCATGGACTACAACCTTGTCGTGGTGGAAGGGCTTGAGTGAATTGGAGGTTCAGTGCGATAAATATGGGATGAGAATCAATATTAATAAAACAAAGGTTATGCGATTTTCCAGAAAGAAAAAGGCTAAGCTAAATATTAAAATAGGCGGGGAAAAAATAGAGCAGGTAGAACAGTTTACATATCTCGGAAGTGTTTTGGACCAATACGGTCAAAGTGGTAGGGACGTAAGGAGAAGAATTGCGCTAGGCAAGGAGGCTTTCTCAAGGAGGAGGGAGTTGATGACGGGGACGTTGAGTAGAGATGTTAAGACAAGACTCGTAAAAACTCTGATATGGAGCGTAGCTATGTACGGTGCGGAAACGTGGTCGCTGAAGCAGGAGGATAGACGTAGATTGGAGGCTTTTGAAATGTGGGTGTGGAGAAGAATGGAGAAGGTGAAATGGACCGAAAGGAAAACAAATGAGGAAGTACTGGAGATGGTGGGTGAGGAGAGGGGTTTGTTGAGAGAAATCCTATGGAGGCAGGAAAAATGGATGAAAGGCGTATTGAGCGGTAGTGGAATGTTGAAGAAGGTAATAGAGGGGAGAATGTTGGGCAAGCGAGGAAAGGGTAGGAACAGGATAGGGATGTTGGATGGGATGAAGGGAGGAAGGAAGTACACTGAGATGAAGAGGGACCTGATGTAGTTTAGGTTGTGTGATTGGGTTTTGTTTTGTTTTGTTTGGAGTTACAAAATATGTATTTGATAGTTGTGTCCATCCAAAAAACCTACCTTAACCGGTAGATTACCTAATAATAAATAATTCATATATATGGTGTATATATATATATATAAAGAGGCATGGGAAGAACTGGAGGTAGGAATGAAAGTCGGAGGGAAATTCATAAATTCGGTTAGGTTTGCTGATGACCAAGCATTAGTTGCTCAGTCAGCCAAGGGGTTGCAAGCATTGCTGAGTGAATTGGAGGTTCAGTGCGATAAATATGGGATGAGAATCAACATTAATAAAACAAAGGTTATGCGATTTTCCAGAAAGAAAAAGGCTAAGCTAAATATTAAAATAGGCGGGGAAAAAATAGAGCAGGTAGAGCAATTTACATATCTCGGAAGTGTTTTGGACCAATACGGTCAAAATGGTAGGGACGTAAGGAGAAGAATTGCGCTAGGCAAGGAGGCTTTCTCAAGGAGGAGGGAGTTGATGACGGGGACGTTGAGTACGAATGTTAAGACAAGACTCGTAAAAACTCTGATATGGAGCGTAGCTTTGTACGGCGCGGAAACGTGGTCGCTGAAGCAGGAGGATAGACGTAGATTGGAGGCTTTTGAAATGTGGGTGTGGAGAAGAATGGAGAAGGTGAAATGGACCGAAAGGAAAACAAATGAGGAAGTACTAGAGATGGTGGGTGAGGAGAGGGGTTTGTTGAGAGAAATCATATGGAGGCAGGAAAAATGGATGAAAGGCCTATTGAGCGGTAGTGGAATGTTGAAGAGGGTAATAGAGGGGAGAATGTTGGGCAAGCGAGGTAAGGGCAGGAACAGGATAGGGATGTTGGACGGGATGAAGGGACGAAAGAAGTACACCGAGATGAAGAGGGATCTGATATAGATTAGTTTGCTAGGTGGGGAGTCACAAAATGTTTATTTGATAGTTGTGTCCATCCAGAAACCTACCTTAAACGGTAGATTATCAAATAATAATATATATATATATATATATATATATATATTGTAGTTCTGTGCATATGTGTATACATATATATATTGTAGTTCTGTACATATATGTGTGTATATATATATATTTTTTTTTAGGTAATCTACCGGTTAAGGTAGGTTTTTGGATGGACCCAACTATCAAATAAACATTTTGTGACTCCCCACCTAGCAAACTAATCTATATCAGGTCCCTCTTCATCTCGGTGTACTTCTTTCCTCCCTTCATCTCGTCTAACATCCCTATCCTGTTCCTACCCTTACCTCGCTTGCCCAACATTCTTCCCTCTATTACCCTCTTCAACATTCCACTACCGCTCAATACGCCCTTCATCCATTTTTCCTGCCTCCATAGGATTTCTCTCAACAAACCCCTCTCCTCCCCCACCATTTCTAGTACTTCCTCATTTGTTTTCCTTTCGGTCCATTTCACCTTTTCCATTCTTCTCCACACCCACATTTCAAAAGCCTCCAATCTACGTCTATCCTCCTGCTTCAGCGACCACGTTTCCGCGCCGTACATTGCTACGCTCCATATCAGAGTTTTTACGAGTCTTGTCTTAACATCCCTACTCAACGTCCCCGTCATCAACTCCCTCCTCCTTGAGAAAGCCTCCTTGCCTAGCGCAATTCTTCTCCTTACGTCCCTACCACTTTGACCGTGTTGGTCCAAAACCGTCCTCCCATGGACTACAACCTTGTCGTGGTGGAAGGGCTTGTGTGTTCCGATGACCCCTAGAGCTGTGCTGGCGGGAGTAATAATAATTACTCCTGGAAGGGTCACCCATGCCAGATAGGTCGAAGGTTAGGAGCCAGACGAAAGGTAGTCCACGCAGCGTCTGTTCCTCAGTGAGGCGGCTGCAATGGCGTCTGACCCCAGTGGGGCGGCCATTAAGTGATGGTGTCACGTTAAAAACACTATTGAGGAAGGCAACGGGAAACCACCTCAATTATCATTCCCAAGAAAATATGATGAAAATATGATATATATATATATATATATATATATATATGTATATATATATTTATACGATGCATATGCATAGATATATATATGTACATTTCTATACATATATATAGAAATATATTTCCGCATACACACCCACCCGCTTTCGCTCCGTGCTCCACAAGCCAGCCATAGCGGTTTCCCGCCATGTGCCGAATCCAGCTCGACGTTAATAAACCCGTTTGTAAGAGAGCGCATGTGTGAATTCCTCCACTTTCGTAAGCGCTCGCTTTTCGGGCGTGCGACGAGTTGTGAAAAGTTTCCCGGCCTTCTCTCCCCCGGCCTCTCACGTCCGTGTCCCTCCCCCTTTCGCCCGCAACCCGTTATGAATCATACATGCGGGTGTGTTTTCGCGTGATGCATTTCGAGAAATACTCGTGGCTGCATGATAATTAGTCCGCACGTATGAATACCTCCGATCTCGAGGTAAGGAAACTTAAATAGGGGACAGTGGGGGGGGAGGAGGTGGTAGGGGGTTGGGGTTCTACAATTCTACCCACTGCCTACTCCGCATAACAATTTGAAGGATTTGTTCACACGGAGGTAGTGAGGGTAGGTGACGATAGGGGATGGGAATCGGACTGCTGCAGGCAGGACGCAACGAGGGAAGGGGGAACGTTTGTGATCGGAATTGAATGAAATAATTGTTATTATCAATATGAGGACAGGGTGGTGACAGGATCTCATTTAGTAAAGATAAGCTCACGAAATATTCGAGTAAATCCTAGATTTCCGTCGGGAGCAAAGAGTGTTTCTTATTTCGGAGAGCGCTTTTCGGATTAAATTAGAGCTTCAATTTCCTCAACTTTAACAGCTGTTTTTCTCACGCAGTTCTCTACACCACTTACATCATGATGCTCTCTTTTACATTCATTCATTCATTCAGTATTTCCAATCCTAGGATTGGTTTATTGCAGCCCTCCATTCGCCTCTATTTAATGTCAATTCCCTCAATTCCTGATACCTTTTCTGTTTTACGTCTTTCTTAATTTGTCCTATGTACATGTCTCTTGGTCTTCCTCGTGTGATCTTTCCTTCTATTTTTCCTTCTACAGGGTTCGTCCGGAAAAAAAGTGTACTGATTTCTTCCAACTTTTTGACAAAAGGGGAGTCGTCCACTACGAATTTGTGCCTGAACGACAAACTGTAAATGCTGCATTTTACGTCCAAGTGCTCGACAGGCTTCGAAAACGAGTCGCCCGCGTCCGGCCAGCGATCAAAAACATCTGGCGGCTGCGTCACGACAATGCGCCGTCTCACACCGCGCTTGTCGTGTCGGACTTCTTGGCCAAGCACGGCATGGCAACGCTGTCGCACCCGCCCTACAGCCCGGACTTGGCACCACCGGACTTCTTTCTGTTCCCGAAGATAAAGAGGAGTTTGAAAGGAACGCGATACGGGACTTTGGACGCCGTCAAAGAGGCCGTGACGACGTGTCTTCGAGAGGTTCCCGATGATGCCTTCGCGGGAGCGTTCCAGGAATGGGAACGCCGCTGGAACAAGTGTATCGACTCACAAGGGTCCTATTTTGAGGAATATTACCTTAAGATATGTATAAGTGTAATACATTTTTTTTCCTGAGCTCAATACACTTATTTTCCGGACGAACCCTGTATTACATTCCTAATCAATCCATTGTGCCTCAATGTGTGTCCAATGCATCCATTTCTTCTTTTCCGTAGAGTTCTCCATATGGTTCTATCCTCTTCTGCTCTTCTATATACTTCCTCGTTCCTTACTTTGTCTGTCCATTTAATCTTCAGCATTCTCCTCCAGCACCATATTTCAAAGGCTTCTATTCTTCGCTGGTCCACTTTTCCAATGCTCCAAGTCTCGGAACCATAGAGCGCCATGCTCCACACGAAAGTCTTGACGAATTGTTTCCTATGTTTCCAGCCTTAGGTTCTTTGAACATATTAATTGCCTCTTCTTGATGTATGCGTTCTTTGCTTGGGCAATTCTTCGCTTGATGTCGGTCGAACTTCTTCTACCCCCTGTTATGCTGCTGCCCAAGTAGATGAAGGATTCCACTTGTTCTAGTTTCACCCCTCGAATTGTGATATCTGCATTCAGCTTCTCTCTTCCGCACACAAGGATTTTAGTTTTCTTCTTGTTGATGTTCATATTATATTCCCCCAGTACTTGTTTTACATTATCACTCCTTCATCACAATTTTCAACTCCTGGAAACTCTATAAAAAGAGACGTTTTCAGGTGTAACATGGTGGAATATCATGATTAATTAAAAATAGCAATTTCCCACAAAAATAAAATTTAATCCTCCCCTCCCTCTTCCCCTCTTTTCCATTACCCTCCCCTTACTTGCTTTTCAGCATTAATACTAGACTATGAGGTATGACTGTTATCTAATGATGATGTAGTAACATTGAAACCGGTTGTATTATTGTTATTTTGCGGAAAATTGCTGTTTTTAATAAATCCTAGAAACTCGCTAGCGAAGGTTATTCAATTACGAACACACTTGAGCGTTACAAGCTAAAGTTCTAAAATTTCTATGTAAACCAAAGAGGTTCTCTTTAATAACTTTTCAAAAAAATTCATTACTAACAGGCAAGATCAATCACTAGTATCACCTTCTTCAGGTCAGACTCTCAGAGAGGCCTCGGAGTAGGCCGAAAGCTTAAATCATCTACAGTGTGAGTGTCCTTTTACGTGATATCTGTTTTATTCTGTGTTCTATTGTGCCGTCCAAAAGTTATATATACATATATATGTATACATATATATATATTTTTCTTACAGGTTCCCCCCACCTTTCCTCACCTATTTGATAACCCCAACCCCCTCATCCTTACCCTTCCCTCATGGTGCTACACCCCCTGCCACACACTTTTTTTTGGTGGCTCGCAGGGTATTTATGTAGATTTAGATGTAATCCATCTTAATCAGCTGTCACTTTGGATTTTCTCAAGATGAAAAAACATTATTTTTGGAATTAAGTTCACAGTCATTATACTAAAGCAATAATATTCTGCAATAGTTTGTGGATAGAACAACCTAAAGGCCTAAATCTACGTAGCTCGACGCTTTTTATCTTGTAGATTTAAATTTCCTCATGTAAGTCTTATAGATTTCCTTGAAGTAATGCCTAAAAATGTAAAGTATATGGAAGTAATTTCCCCACGACTTTTATCTGTCTGGCAGTGGTATTCCCTAAAGCCGCCATTACCGCCGCTGAGGAATCGTCATTAGGTGTTGCGATTTAGACCTCTTGACAGAAAATTCTGCTAATCAATTAACTTCCATAAAACGATAGAATTTAATCGTCCATGTGGTTAGTTTATTGCTTATGTTAGCAGATCACTGGCGCGAGACATATTTTCCCACTAATCACCACCCTATTTAAGAGGGTTTAATGAATAAGTTGCATTATACATTAATTTTATCATTAAAAGTGATTAATCGAGGTTCGTGGCAAATACTAAACAACCAAAGGAATTTTCCACCCTTTTTGATTTCTTATGCACATAGCAAGGTTGTCGAAACAAGACTTCCCCAGGCACGCTATCTCACGCGTCATTATATCCTACAGTTAAGGTAACCCGCGATTGCCATAAATAGATATTTTCTATATTTGATATTTCAGTACCTTGCAAGTTACCTTTAGGGTGTGTGGAAGGGAGTACCAGACTATTTTTTGATCAGAATATATCCCTACCGAGGTCGGACAGAGTTATTATGATTCCTTATCGTTCGTAGAAAAAGTAACATCTTAAATCTATCTGTTCTACACTTGATCTCTCTAATTTTATTGACATTATCTCTCCGACCGTAGTACGATGGATGTAATAATACATTTTGAATATCACTGCTTAAGGGACTTTCTTCTAATTTATGGCATACATTCAATCTACAATTTAACCTTTGCTCAGTGAGTGATTCCCAGCCTAGCTGCTCTAATATTTCGGATACACTACTAAGTTTATCATAACAACATTTTAGAAATCTCGCTCCTCTACACTGAACGCGATCCTATTCGGCAATTAATCCAACTTCGTGAGGATTCCATATTCCAGCAGAAATTTCTAAATGAGGCCTAACCAGCGAAAAGATGACATTTCACTTTGGACGCTTCATCGCATTTACCAAGTACTCTTCTGATAAATCCTAATTTTTTGTTAGCTTGTCCACATATTCCCCGCATGTGTTTCACCCCAGAGGGATCGTGAGTGAGGGTAACACCTAGATACGAGGCGTGTTCATAAAGTAAGTCCCGTTTGGTCACAGGAAAAAATATACTCATATGAAACACATTTTATTGGCACTTTTAGTTAGCTACAAACCTACTTCACTTATCTACATAATCGCCGCTCACTTCTAAGCATTTTTCGTACCGCTGCACCGGCTTCTTTAACCCCTCTGCATAGAAACTCGCCGCCTGAGGGTTGAACCAATCGACAACGCCATTCTTGAGTTCCTCTTCGGTTTCGAAACGTTGTCCACCGAACCACTGTTTCAAGTGCAAGAAGAGGAAGTAGTCGCTGGGTGTAAGGTCAGGACTGTACGGTGGGTGGTTTAAAGAGTTCCCAATGACCCAAAAACTCTCGTCCACTGGACATTCTTTGCTCTTTGTGGTGGTCGGTGAGCATTTTCGGTACCCACCTTGCACGCAATGTGTGGTATCCGAGGTTTTCCGTAACGATATTGTAGACAGTAGTGCGTCCAAGTTGAGGAAATTGTTCAGCCAGGCCATTAATTTTCAATCGACGATCACATCGCAGTTTTTTCTCCACTTGCGAAACAATTTCATCGGTCAGAATACTGGGCCTACCACTTCGCTCTTCGTCATGGACATATGTTCGTCCATTTTTAACATCACAGCACCATTGTCTAACCTTTCCTTCACTCATAACTGTAGGTCCATACACTAGGCATAATTCCCGATGAATTTCAGCAGTCGACAATCCTTTTGCATACAAGAATCGTATGACAGAACGCACTTCACAGCTGGCGGGATCGACGATTGTCGCGGACATTGTTGTTTACATGCACGGACAAGCAAACGACTTCTGAAACAAAACAAATGCTGCTATAGCTTCTCAATGAATCAGTAGATGGCGCTGCAGGAGCAAAACTGTGTTCTGAAGCGCCAATATTTAAATATAAGCAAACGGTACTTACTTTAAGAATACCTCTCGTATTTAATTGAGTCTACGAATTCCATTTCGGTGTTCCCGATGTAGTAGGCGTTCGGGAGGGAATTGCTCTTTTTCCAAAAACTAATCACGACACACTTTTAAAGTTTAATTTTAATTGCCAAGTGTCACACAAGCGTTGTACTAGAGAAATTATGTCGGCTTCGAGCAGAGTAGGACCTGCTCTCGGTGCTGGGCGGTGCGTAGAGTGGTTGTAAGGGGGGATTCGAACTGAGGGGCTTAAGGGAGGAGGATTGGGGAGGGGAACAGGGGGGGTGATCCACCAACATGATACGTTGCATGTGAGTCTTTCATCCGAAGCTCTCGTTGAACGACTTTGCCACGAGTGAGCACGAGTAACTCTGATGGGTACTAGGTGTATTGTATGTGAGTTCTTGATCACGTATGCTCAATATGATGCATTTACAACTACGATTTATTACTATAGACTCGTGTTTATCTTCTCAGCCCTTACCAAGTAAAAATTTGGCGATGTGGAAATCCGTGCCGAATTCGTCCCGAAAGTCTTAACGGATGACCAAGAGCAGGTTCGAGTGTCTGCTTGCGAAAACCTTCTTGAAATGGCATCGCGACGATTTCCCAATCTCCTTACAGTCCCGACATGGCAACAGCAGATTATTTCATGTTCCCAAAAGTTAAATCCTCCTTCGAAGGACACCACCACGGGACCCTTAGTGTCGTAAAAGAAGCTTGCACGCGTAACCTTACGGACCTTTCGGAATCCGCCCACGCCTTAGAATCGTGGTAAAATCGCTTGCAACCGAATATTGTCCGGAAAATTTTCCCTCTACTTTTTATGCAAACCATTGAAGAAGAGTAATTGTGTTAAGCGTAGAAGCTTTCACAAGGAGAAGAGAACTGAAGAGACAGGGACGTTGAGTAAGGGTGTTTAGGCAATGCTCCTTAAAACTTTTATATGGAGCGTAGTTGGAAACATGGCCATTGTAACAGAATGTTAGGCGTAGATTGGAAGCTTTTGAAATGTGAGTGTATAGAATGTTAAGTGAGCAGAAAGGAAAACAAACTAGGAAGTGCTATACATGGTGGGGGAGGAGAGGTGATCGATGGAAAAAATCGTAAGGAGACATGAAAAATGCATGAAAAAGCATTTTGATTGGCAATGGGATGTTGGAGGCTGTGACGTAGGGAATAATGTTGGGCAAACGAGGAAGGGGCAGGAATAGAATAGTGATGTTGCATGGCATGAAGGGAGGAAGGAAGTATATAGAGTTGACGATTGGTTTATTTTAGAGTAGGATGTTGGGAGAGACAAGATAATTGCTTGGTAGCTAGTGCCCATTCAAAACATACCTAAACCGGTAGATTACTTATATTACTAATTGCTTCATTAACCGAATGCATCAAATGAGAGCGTATTTGCGTAAACTTTGAGAACTCTCTCCCTCAACAAAAAAATTCACAATTTTTAATTAGGATGACGCAATTCGCTAATTTTTTGTATTATATTTATCTTGAATACGATTCATTACCTGGTCCAAAGAATTGTATTGCATTAAAAAAGTTCATGCTATCAAGATACTGCTTAAAATATACGTTAGCTTCTGCTTCTGCGCTTCATTCGCGTTTGACTTGAGGTATCCAACAAATACTATATGTCTCTAACACTTATCGAGCACTTGTACTAGAGTATGATAATCAATGAAAAGTTAATAATATTTACACTTACAAAAGCAATGCTATTGAGACTACGAGTGACTTCCTAGGGAAGATTCAGAAGATAGACAGTCTTCGTGTAAAAATAAGAAATGCACCCTCCATTCTATCCCAAACTGATAAAACACAGGGATGATTCAAGATATTATAAGGTAAAATAACAAATTTCCCATTGATTTCCGGTAATTGCACAAGGAAAGAAACTGTAAGCGTGAGTACTGTGTGCTATCCTACGCCATGATAGATTTTCTATCTTACGATATATTCTTCTTAACTTAACATATGCATTTCTCCCTCGATCCTCCTCTCGTATCATCCCCTTCTCTTACATTTCTACCACCCCCCTGCGTCTCAAGGTGTGGCCGATCCACTAGGTTGAAACAAGGACGCTTCTGTATATCTCTCATCGCTCCCTCTGTGAGACCAGAGAGTTGTTTACCGTGCTAGGATGAACTGAGGCGAGGATAAAGCTCAATCCCTGAAGCCTATAAAATTCAAGCATTATAACAGAGTTAATAAAGGGATTTAGATCCTCCCCCTCCACCTCAATCCGGAACCTCACAAAGTTCCAGTGACCCGAAAAATCGCACATCTTGGGTTTTTGGATGGCGTTGCCCAATGACATCACCTGATATTCAAACTCGCAATCCTCTCGAGTCAGCAGCCGAATGCTCTAACCACCACGCTACAACGCTCCCACGATATTTATGACATGCGTGGTACATTTATTCCAAATCCGAGGAGGAATTGCGACTTGCCGCGATAATCCCAAGCTCCCGTGAGTCCCCAAAACACACCCACGACCTGACCCATCTCCCGCCCGAGCGATAATTCAGGTGCGAGCGCACATGAGTGGAGAGGAGACTCGGATGAAAGGCACGCTGAGGTTTGTGGCAAAGGTTTAAGGGGACAGGGAGGGGCGTAAATGAGTGGGGGCGGCGGGGGTCGGGGGAGGGAAGTAGTGGATACGGGAGATCCAATTAAAAGCGAGGAGGATGTGGCGGTCGAAGGATCCGCAAAAGGGTGAGGGTTGGAAGGGGGGCGTGGTGGGAGTGGGGATGGAAACTTTTTTCGAGGGGATCGCTTTGGAGAGGGGGGAGGACAGTTAGGTGGCGGCGGGTAGCATTATGGATCACGTCGGTTTTTTGGGAAGCAGGGGGCAATAACCTGAACATATTCCTTTCATTATTCACCGGACGAGAGACATGAGCGGGAATATATCGAAGGAACAAGTTTTGATATGTTATCAATGCGTAAAGGAAAAGCGCAGATTGGAGGCTTGTTATGTGGGAGGATAGAAAAAGTGAAAGAGACGAAAAACACAAAAGAAGAAGTCCTCAGCATGGCAGGGACGGAGAGCGTTGCTTCGACAAATTCTAAGGATGCAAGAAAAACGGATGCAAGGCATTTACATTGGTACTGGAATTTTGGAGAATATTATACGCACAAAGAAGATAAAATGTTGAGTAAGTGAGATAGATATTTGGAAATGATTGGGGTGTTAGACAGAATGGATGGAGGCAGGAAGTACATCTAACTAAAGAATGGTTTATCGTTCTCTTTTTTAAACAGAACTATTGTTGATTGGAACCAGTTGCATGGAGGTTTGTTTGATCCCTTTCCTTCCAATTTTAGGAGTTTTAAGAATAAGTGTAGAGCAGCCACTGGGTGATAAACTTTATTGATCAGTGATTATTACTACACTAATGTACTTATTAAAATATTGTTTGCACATAATGTGGACGGCGTGAGAAGTTGTATTGCAAAAGTGAATGATGTGTTAATAATGCGTGATTTAGAACGGTATATGAAATTGAAGAGTACGTGATTATGGACGGAGTGCTGAGATGGACGGAGCGTTGTACGAATGGTCTGAACCTAACCCTTGTGTGATGGTAAAGAAGAGGTTGGTAATCTAAAAGTGCAATTGTATTTTCGAGCATTTTGTCTCATATCTGTTCTTTTTGTGTGCGTGCATGTATGTATGTGCATTGTAAGAGTGACCACTGACCAGACTTGACCGTTGCCACCGGGACAAATGCCTAATTGCAACGAGGTTTATATAATGATAATAATAAGAAGTAATGCAGATTTTAGAGTATTTACTTAGTGCTATGTCAGATAGAACTTAGTAATGTAGCAGAACTTACACGTAGTAAGGAAGGATAAGGTAATGGACCATCCACAATATAATTGGACCCGTGCACCAATCTTAATAATAACAAAGGTTTGGTTCCAATTCCGTCATGAGCACGTACTTAAATGGTATACACCCCACGATACGATTTTCTTCCAGAAATTTTAAAATATTTACTTCATTGTACACAGGAAGAGACCCAATTGTGTACGACATAATAAAAGTAAATAACAAAAAGGAACAATACAGAGGCATCGATTACCTATCGTAAAGGGATCAAAACTCTCCAAGAAGTCGAACCCGCGACCTCTGGATAAGCAAGTCCAATCCGTTGCGACTGAGGTTATACGCCCTAAATCCCTCACAGTATTATCGCACCCGAGTCCTTTGACCTAATTATGGAAACATTAACAGATCGTGGACATGTTGGTGTGGTACGGCATTGCGGTGATAATGAGTATATTCAAAAATCAAAGTAATAATACAATGTTTACATGGTGATTACACACAATGGCTTTAAAGTGAGTCTTCTCTTAGAGAAACCTTCGAAATAATGTGCTCTCACTCCTAAGGTTGCAAGGTTAGATTCTGAAACACATAAAAGTTCGTTTCTGCATGAAATAAATATGGTGAGGAATTGGAAAAATGATGTGGAACAAAACCAGAAAAGATTACGAGTCCAATCTTTAGACGCATGTACGAGTATATACAGCGTAAGGGCCACCATAGAATGAATTATAATTTCTAAGTGAAAATTCTAGACATTCTAGAGCCTAATCACATGAAATATTCTCATCCATCGGACAGGAAAAATAACATTAATCTTGATCTTGATCTTAATTAACTTGACACAAAATGCCGTGGGTGGATTGAGAAAATAAAAGGGGTACGTAACTTCCACTGCGAATACAATAATTAATTATCACAAGAATGTTGGCCTTATTATACCTAAAAAAATGTATAAAATACGTATTATCTCCCAAAGATGCTGGAAATCTCCGGAAAGACCACTTGTATTGTGACAAACTGATTGATATTTTAAAAAAGGTTCCAAAAGAAAAAATGTGTACTTCCCAGATATTTACAAATCGATATACTGGCATGTCGGCCTTCTCGACGGTAGATTGTTTATTTCAGTACGTCGCTAGGAAGGATATCGAATAAACGGAAACATATTGGCACATAAGTTCATGTACATATCTATTCGCGTGAACGAACACATACATTATATATATATATATATATATATATATACGTGTGTGTGTGTGTATTTGTATGTGTATACATATACATATATATATATATATATATATATATATATATATATATATATATAATTTTTATATATATTTATATACATATATACATAATATATATATATAAATGGAATTAGCAGTAGTAGACAAAGACAAAAACACAGAAACATCTAAAAAAAGAGAAATTCAGTAGGTATCGAATTTTCGGTGGTCCATACCACCTTTCTCAAGAGAAGGAAAAAAAAACCTTTTTTAAAAAGAAAGCTTTTTTTCCTTCTCTCGAGAAAGGTGACTTGGACCACCGAAAATTCACTACCTAGTGAGTTTCTCTTTGTTTATGTGTTTTTGTCTTTGTCTGCTGGTAGTAATTCAATTTACATTATTATTCACGTCCGTGAGGCTTTCACAAAAGTGTTATATATTTGTGCGTGTGTGTGTGTTTATATACACGTATACATATTTTTTTCTATATGGTATATATACTATATGTGTATAATCGTACATATAAAGCAGGAGAAGTGGTTCCCTCCTGGCCTCAAAATGTCCACTGTCCGTGAGTGTCGCGATAACCTTTCCACTGATATTTTAGTATTGGTTTAAGTAAACTAATTTAAATGATCTTATCGGCGAAGTGTTCGCCATATGAGTACATTTCTGTGTACCCACACACATTTATATGTATATATATATATATATATACACACACACATATATTATATATACAGACGCTAGGACTGGGGTGGCGAGGTTAAATCCACCCTGTCACGCTCACTACCCAACCCTCAACTCTCGGGATCCCCACTCTCCTCTTCCCTCGGCTGTGAGGGAGTGGTTGGTCAGTGGTTTCCTCTGCATTTACGAGCGATTCCTCAGGAAGTGGGAGTGGTGTGTGGAGGGGTGAGGTGGGGAGACGGTGGAAGGAGCGGTGGAGTTGGGGAAGATGTGGGTGGGGGGGGATGGAGGGGAATGGAGCAGTGCGGGACGGAGAGAAAAAGAGAAAAGGGAAGGGAGAGGAGGGTGGAGCGGAGGTTTCATCGAGTGGAAGATGTCTCCGCTCGGCTGGATTCCTTCAGTTGCTCTTCCCCATTAAGTGCGCCAGGGAGCATGAAAGGAGGAGACCAGACGTGGAAGAGGGCGGGGTTGAGAGGGGGCGGAGGGAGGGCGAGAGAGAGATAGGAATGGTGGAAAAGGAAGGGATGATGCTGCCAGAGCGAAGGAAGGAACTAAAAAGACGGAGAGGGATAGAGAGGAGGGAGTTAGCAACAGACATCGGCGACGGGGGCTACGGGAGAGAAAACCGCGTTTCGAGATTCGTAAAGGTTGATACACGTTCATTATATGAAACACGTATATATATATATATATATATATATATATATATATATATATATATATATATATATATATATTAGGTAATCTACCGGTTAAGGTAGGTTTTTGGATGGACACAACTATCAAATAAACATTTTGTGACTCCCCACCTAGCAAACTAATCTATATCAGGTCCCTCTTCATCTCGGTGTACTTCTTTCCTCCCTTCATCCCGTCCAACATCCCTATCCTGTTCCTACCCTTACCTCGCTTGCCCAACATTCTCCCCTCTATTACCCTCTTCAACATTCCACTACCGCTCAATACGCCTTTCATCCATTTTTCCTGCCTCCATAGGATTTCTCTCAACAAACCCCTCTCCTCACCCACCATTTCCAGTACTTCCTCATTTGTTTTCCTTTCGGTCCATCTACAATATATATTCCTGCGTTTATAATCTACACTCAGGTTACAGATAAACATTAAACTAAGGCTGCATAAATGTAAACTTTGGACTATACTGTCACGTTCCAGTGCTAATGCTAATTTTATTAGTCAGCAAACAAAATTTTGAGGCAATCTGCATGGTATCTGAAAAACTTCTTCCCATGATTTCACTCACTGCCCATACAAACATCAAGACCTAATACACAAATTCATAAAAAAATTGTTCAAAGTTTTTTATCCATCTTAGACGTCTATTAATATTTGTTATATGATTTTACGTTGAAAGAGAACCTTTTAAACGTTTATGTTCAATTTTATAAAATAATATCAAATTAGAGTGAAATAGTTGATACTGTTAGGGAAGATAAAAGCAAGGTTATACGTTATTATTATTCACTTTATCAGCCTTAAGCTCCCCCCTACTGTTCATGTTTTCTCGCTCTCGATGGCTGTCAAAACTGCAACTGTTTCGACGGAGCCCTCAGCTCAGCTCTTATCCCAGTTTAACCCCTTCGTGGCCCCGAAATTCTTCGCTTTCATGCCAGTGATTATTTAATTTGTGTAACTATTCGAGAATTTTCCCCTACGTTTCTTTCCCTACGCGTTGCCT
Source organism: Hetaerina titia (assembly GCA_037158775.1). Lineage (NCBI taxonomy): Eukaryota > Metazoa > Arthropoda > Insecta > Odonata > Calopterygidae > Hetaerina > Hetaerina titia. Next base: position 39,401,546 of record CM073778.1, read on the forward strand.
CACAGGAATGCCATTAGCAATGAACCATTCTCGAAGCATACCCGATATACCTCCTTCTTTCCCATATTTCCATAAACTTCTTATCCTGATCTTTATTATACACGCTTTCCATTAATTTGATACGATTGATTTTCATTATTTACCAGCACGACCAATCCTCGTATAACTAGATTTTTTACAATCTTTTTGTCTCCGTTTCTCCCACCAGTCGTAATATTTAATCTTAATAAAGTATAAAATTAAATGCTCTTTGAAGATTTTTCTCAAATAGAGAGACATCGTGTGCGGTGTGTGACCTTCATTTATTGGAGAACACTCATCCGGTTTATGTATTCGTATTTTCGATGTCCTTATCGGTTTTACCACAGTAGATAATCCTGCTTCGAAAACAGTAAAACTCTTCTCCTCATTTTTATGCTTTTATTAACCAGTTTATTTATCTAAATAGATTGATTCTTTTCTGCCGAAGATATCCTGTTCCTTCAGTCCATGCGTAGGTAGTTTGTGTTATTGGATCACCAATCACCATCACCAATATAAAAACTCCCTCTTTTCAGATCACCGTTTATCTATGTCACCAACATTCTACTGTCTGTAAAACGCAAACTGCTGACTGTCTGTCCGTGCATATCTACTTCCGTAGAATTTTCTTCCGCTAGTTTTGATTGATTTAATTACACAGGCCTACAAAAAAACATTTTTTTTGGTGCCGGGAATCTTTGTGATGATTTCAACTATATTTGTAGAGCTGAATCCAAATATGAAATCCGTTTTTATTTAACAGCTCTACTTTTTTAGATATGGCACATCTTACGATTAGTTGTTTTAATATTTGATATATTCCGGAAAATAATTTTCAAAGTTAAATAAATCTATAAGTATACTAATTTATAACCACTCTGCGGTGTTCCTTTTATTTTCAATAAACTGTCAATAAGTGTTATGTATATTCCTATACTGTAGGCCAATGAGATAATTATTAATATAATATTCCCATATTATCATGTAGAAGATTTTTTTACGTAAGTAACAACATATCTTGAAAACTATAGCTGATAGGAAAAAACTAGTGTCATAATTGGATTCAGCACCCCAATTGTTCTTTAAATCAGCATTAAAAGCTCCGGCACCAAAACCACTGTTGGCCTGTGTTATTTATGTTGATGCTGAAGATATCGAGGGACCCTATTTATCTAATGTGCCATCCAGTTGGCAATACACAAGATAAAGGTCAAATTAAAGGAAGCATATATATATATACATTCAAACACGAAATCCCGCCATACGGCGAACAAATATTACTTCACACAGAAATAGATATAAGGAAAGGGGATAGGAAAACACATAAAAGACGAACACAAGAAATATATATATTTATATAAAGTTATCTATATATATACATAACACTTGTATGGCACAATAGAACACAAAATAAAATAGATAACACGTAAAATATCACATAAGAAACACGCAGTCTGACCTCAATAAGGCCTCGGAGTAGGCCGAAAGCTCAAATAATCTAAAATGCGAGTGTTCTTTTACGTGTTATCTATTTTATTCTGTGTTCTATTGTGCCGTCCAAGTGTTATATTGCTCTCGTGAGTACTTCCACATTATCGATATATATATATATATATATATATATATATATATTATTAGGTAATCTACCGGTTAAGGTAGGTTTTTGGATGGACACAACTATCCAATAAACATTTTGTGACTCCCCACCTAGCAAACTAATCTATATCAGGTCCCTCTTCATCTCGGTGTACTTCTTTCCTCCCTCCATCCCGTCCAACATCCCTATCCTGTTCCTACCCTTACCTCGCTTGCCCAACATTCTCCCCTCTATTACCCTCTTCAACATTCCACTACCGCTCAATACGCCTTTCATCCATTTTTCCTGCCTCCATAGGATTTCTCTCAACAAACCCCTCTCCTCCCCCACCATTTTTTAGTACTTCCTCATTTGTTTTCCTTTCGGTCCATTTCACCTTCTCCATTCTTCTCCACACCCACATTTCAAAAGCCTCGAATCTACGTCTATCCTCCTGTTCCGGGGACCACGTTTCCGCACCATACATAGCTACGCTCCATATCAGAGTTTTTACGAGTCTTGTCTTAACATCCCTACTCAACGTCCCCGTCATCAACTCCCTCCTCCTTGAGAAAGCCTCCTTGCCTAGCGCAATTCTTCTCCTTACGTCCCTATCACTTTGACCGTGTTGGTCCAAAACACTTCCGAGATATGTAAACTGTTCTACCTGCTCTATTTTTTCCCCGCCTATTTTAATGTTTAGCTTAGCCTTTTTCTTTCTGGAAAATCGCATAACCTTTGTTTTACTAATATTGATTCTCATCCCATATTTATCGCACTGAACCTCCAATTCACTCAACATTGCTTGCAACCCCTTGGCTGACTGAGCAACTAATGCTTGGTCATCAGCAAACCCAACCGATTTTACGAATTCCCCTCCGACTTTCATTCCTACCTGCAGCCCTTCCCATGCCTCTTTAATCATTTCCTCTACATATACGAGGGTCATCCGGAAAGTAGTACCCGTTCGTGCCGCATGAAGTGCTGACGACGCGAGTAGCCGCTGGACGAGGTGAGATAGCTTCAGTGGCTTGTCTGCCTTCTCTGAGCCAAGTTGCGTGACGCTAGCATTGCCTGTGTTGTTTCCTTGATTGTTTACAATGTTTAAAAAAATTGAGAACGCCGCCAGTTGTGAAGTGAGGGCAGTGATTAAATTCCTCAATGCAAGAAACGTTCGCCCATGTGATATTCATCGCCAATTAAAGGAGGTGTATGGAGACAATGTAATGGACGAGTCGTCTGTTCGGCGGTGGTGTCGCAACTTCAACATGGGGAGGGGGAACACACACGACGATGAGCGTTCGGGGAGACCGTCTGTCATTACAGACCAACTGGTGAGCTCAGTTGACGAATTCGTGAGGAACGATCGGCGCGTCACAATTGATGACATCTGTGAGCATTTTCCCAATGTTTCTCGAACAATTGTTCATGAAATTGTTAAACACCATCTGCATTATGCAAAAATTTGTGCAAGATGGGTCCCTCGCATGCTTACAGATGAGCACAAAACCAAGCGTATGGCTGCAGCACTGACGTTTTTGGGACGTTATTCTGATGAAGGAGACTCTTTCTTGACTCGCATAATTACTGGTGACGAAACATGGGTTTGTTATGCATCACCTGAGAGTAAACGACAGTCAATGGAGTGGCATCATGCTCATTCACCAAACAAACCAAAAAAATTCAAGACAGTTCTGTCCACCAGGAAACTCATGGCAACCATTTTCTGGGATCGACGAGGTGTATTGCTTATTGATTTTATGGCCCGTGGAGACACTATTAATGCCAATGCGTATTGTGAAACATTAAAGAAATTACGGCGGGCAATACAAAATCGGCGGCGAGGTCTATTGTCTACTGGTGTCATTCTCGTTCATGACAATGCCAGGCTTCATGCAGCTGGGATAACACAAAAACTTTTGCAGCAATTCAAATGGGAAACTTTCGACCATCCACCGTATAGCCCGGACTTGGCCCCTTCAGATTTTCATCTCTTTACAAAGCTTAAAGACTTTTTGGCAGGAAAAAGATTTGACAGCGATGAAGAATTTAAAGAAGGAGTGACCCTGTATCTCAATGAGCTGGCGGCGAAGGACTATGCAGCAGGAATACAGAAACTTGTCACACGTTATGACAAATGCCTTAATTTGCTTGGAGATTATGTTGAGAAGTAGTTTAAAGTATCCTCTTTCAAATAAAATTTTTTATGTTTGTTAATATTTACTTTTGTGTCTTTATTTCACGAACGGCTACTACTTTCCGGATGACCCTCGTACGTTGAACAGTGCCGGTGACAATGGGCAACCCTGCCTTACACCTCTTCCTAACACTGCCCATCCGGACTCTCCGTTCCCCACTCGCACCTGAGCAGTCTGAGACATGTACAGGTTGCGGATCAGTCTCCTGTCCCTCCAATCCATTCCTATTTTCTGCAATACACGCATTAATTTTTCCCAATTCACTCTATCAAACGCTTTTTCGAAATCTACAAAACAGGCAAAAACGTCCTGATTGTATTCTATATTCCTCTCGACTAGTGCTCTCATTACTGCAAAGGCATCACGAGTACCTCTTCCTTTCCTGAACCCAAACTGATCATCCCCTAAGTAATCATTTGCCTTACTCTCTATCCTTTTGTTGATGATCCTGAGAATAACTTTAGCTGCGTGGGATATCAAACTTATTGTTCTGTAATCCTCACATGACGAAGCCTTTGCCTTTTTTGGAATAGGAACTAACACCGATCTCACAAAATCTTCCGGCCAGATTCCTTCCTCATAGATACTACGAATCAGTCCATATATGGCCTTCTTCCCACCTTCCCCTAACCATTTCAACATTTCTACAGGAATATTGTCCACCCCCACAGCCTTATTTGCTTTCATCTCCTTTAATGCCCTTTCTATGTCATCGTCGAGTATGCCTGGACCTAAGCTATCTTCTTCTACGTCATGTTCCTTTTCTATGTCTAACCTTGTCGGCCTAAGTTCTTTACCATACAGTGTTTCTATATATTCCTTCCATCTCTCTTGGATTTTTCCTGGTTCAACTATTATCTTACCCCATTTATCTTTAACTGTTAGCACAGATCTTGCCTTCTTACTTCCCGATAATAACTTAACCTTGCTGTATAGAGCACCAATTTCACCCTTCTTCTGTAAACTTTCCATATCCTCGCATTGCGTTTTCCACCATTCTTCTTTTGCTTTATTTGTGGCCCTTCTCAATTTATTGTTTAACTCTTTGTACTTCATTTTGCCTAACTCTGTGTTTACATTTTTCCATCTTCTTCTCTCATCCATCTTTGCAATCATCTCATCCGTTACCCATGGTTTCCTTATCCTTTTCCCGTTAACGGTTTCTATAGTGTCTTTAGCGACTTCCAATATCCCTTTCTTGATACATTCCCATTTTTCTTCGATAGTACTCAGTTCTTTACCGTCATCCATCATTTTCTCTACAGCCTGCTGATACTCCTTCCTCGTTAATCCATTTACTGCTTCTAAATTCCATTTCCTAACCCGCCGCCCTTGCCTTATCTTCTTGAAACGAACATTACATTTCATAACAACTAAATTGTGGTCAGAGTCCGCATCCGCTCCTGGGAAACTGTGCGAATTTATCACACTGTTCCTAAACCTGTGCCTAACCATAATATAATCTAACCTTTCTGAGTCACCTGGCATTTTCCATGTATACCTACACTTTTTGTGGTGTCTAAACCATGTGTTAGTGATGACTAACCCCTGTCTCCTGCAGAATTCAATTGCTTTCTCCCCGCGTTCATTCCTCGAGCCTAACCCATAGTCCCCCACCTCACCACCTCTTCCTTCGCCTACCGTCGCATTCCAATCCCCCATCACTATCAAATGTTTCCCTGCAGGAACACTCGCGACACATATATATATATATATACATATATATATATATTTAAATAAGCCTGTTATTTTTACAAAATTATTATTATCACTAATCTTGACGCGCATTAAGTAAACAGAAAATAATAAAGATTATGTTTATATCTTTCATTGATATTGATACATATGTAGAAATGTATAGAGCGATGTTGTTAAAACGGCATTACCATTTTGTTTTCTCAAATCAAAGAACTATAGGCGGTAGAATTTCAAAACACCCCAATATAAAAGCTGGACATCGACAATTAATTATTTCGACAGTGGAATAATTGCATAAATATTTGTTTGGTTAAAGTACTGCCTAGTGTCGTAAAATATTATTTTCAAATTGCCTTTGTATCTCTCTCACTTTATCTATCCTATATAGATTCGCTTGGGATAATATCGGGTACAAAATTGCTAATTTATTCCACATTGTCAAGTGTATTGTTTGTTTGATTTATTGAAAATTCTCTTCCCTTGCTGCAGCTACAGACCATTAACTCCGTCGCACATTCTTTCAATTTACGATTGTATTCCTCCTCCTCTTTACCATAAATGCGTTTCAGTATTCACTAGTATTCTTTTGATAATATATATTTTTTAAGTTTTATTTAGTACCATGCGAGTCATCCCCAGGGTGTGTGGCAGGGGGTGATTGCACACCAGACTACCCTTGACCAAAAACACCTTTTTCTCCTACCGCGGTCAGATAAACTTTATTTCATTCTTTTCCCTCATCTTTCGTGGGAAAAGTGACATCTTAAATCTATAATAATATAATATCTATATGATAATAGAATATAAATCTTTCAATTTTCTCTTCGATAATAGCGTAGATATAATATATAATTCATAAATATTTTTTAATATTGATGGAGTAATTATAATATTTAGAGAAACTATAAAAGGAGTTAGTGACCACAGGGCAGTAAATGCTAAGTTTACGCCTTATGGGGTCTGAAATAAGACGCCTAAAAGGATCATTTACTCGTTTATAGAATGGGACTACAATGGTCTAAAGTGCGTACTACAGAGTCAATTTGCTAGTTTTAAGAAAGAGAATAATCACCGAAATACTGATGATAGCTGGAATCACTTCCTTGAGATCACGCGATCAGCAGTCAATCAACAAGTTCATTCCCAGTAAATTTATAAAAGATAACATGGAACAAAGATGGTACAACGCGGATGTTGGAAAAGCGTTGCGACGTCAAAGGCCATATCACTCCAAGATGAAAAATATTAGGGATGATATCTCCCACGATAAAACAATTGAGACCACTTATGATTACAAAATATTTAGGGTGAAATGCCAAGAATGAATTTCGGAAAGCCTTGAGCGAATTTAAAAGGAAAAGATTAGCGGAAATTTTGAAAGAGAATCTGAAAATATTTTGGCCGTACGTCAGACAGGTACAGGGAAATTAGCTTCTCTTCCTTGAGAAAGGTGGCTTGTACCACCGAAAATTCGAAAACATGTGAGTTTCTTTTCTTTTTTGTGTGTTTCTGTGTTTTTTCCGAAGAAGACGGGGTTCGAGTCCGTTGAAATTATCAAGATATTATTGTGAGTGTTCTTTTTATGTGTTCTCGTGCTGTGCGTTGCTGTCTAATTTTTTTATTTAACACTTCCGTGTTACTTCGAAGAAATCGCTTATCATATATAAATCACAATATATTTTATTTGTGTTTCTACGTATCTAAAAATCTACATCTGTGTGTTTATATATTTGTGGGTTGTCGAAGATCGGTCCATTTCGAAGATATATGTATATACAAAAATATATATTATATTATTTATAAAAAAACACAGTAATCAACCCGAAGGTCAGTTTAGCAGGTGAGGCAAGGTGAGCTCACCCATGTACTAAGCCCGGCGGCGTAGTAATGTATATTTAGAGAGGCCCAGAGTGCCTTACCCGGGAATCGAACCCGGGACCCTCCGGTCAGTAGCCCGACGTTCTACCCACCGGACCACCGCAACCCAGGTGTAGATAGTAATGTATGTATCCATCTTCATACACAAGCTAAATGGGGATTTTGTTGAACACATTCGTCTCTTCCTGTATACTCGCACAGCTCAAACTGAATATTCATCATTTCCTTTTTCCGCAGTTTTAATTTTATAGTTATTCACGTTGAGATTGCGTAAGAAAAGCGTTTTTATGTGGCAAATATAATTTTTGAAAAGACGGTATTTTATCACAAAATAGTACTAATGAAAGAGGCACGAACAAGGAAATAGAGAATCATTTAATAACACAAGTACATGGAGTTTGCTGTCTTGGTAAACTCAGTGGCAATACGAGGCAGTAGCAGAGCAAGACGTTTGAATGTCAAGAAAATATGACGATCTCAAAGATTGATGGATATAACATGGACAGATTAAAGGACTAATGTAGAAGTTCTTCGAATAACTGGTGGAGAGAATATTCTGTGGAAGACAATGAAAGGTGGAAGAGTAAAACTGATTGGGCACATCCTGAGACACAATAGTTCACTGGATATCACGAATGAAAGAACCGCAGAAAGAAAAATATTAACGAGAAAGGAATGCAATTTTAGAAAAGCCAGTGGCGTCAATACAAAAGGCTACGTAGAAACGAATAAGTGGCAGAGAATAGGATGCTCTTGGGCAGCTTCTGCAAGCAATTCCTTGTAATGAAAACCAATGGTGATGCAGCAAAATCTCCAATTTCAGTTTAATAATGGGGAAAAATCCATAATTGTCGAAATCATTCTTTGTCCAACTCAATTGAAATGAACAGAATACAAAAATTACCAGGATTGTTAGGGTTTTTCTTAAAAGCAAAGAATAAATTTGAATATGACCAGACGAAAATCAACAAAAAACTTCTCCGCGGTCAAAAACAAAAAAAACACCACAATGCGTTTTCTTCCGTTGAAAAACGACCTCCTACATTTTTGAGCACGGAAACGATTACGTGGATCGACGAGGGCTCAAATTAGCCCCTATCGGTCAGAACTAAAACAAAAAAAAAAGGGAAACAATTGTTGAGTCGCGTTCAATCTCTTTAATTGGAGGAGTGGCAGCGGAGTGGAGCGGAGGAGAGAGTGGGCTCTTTCTAAGTGGGACGGGAAACCACTCGAGGAGCGTACCTAATGAAAAATTAGCGCGACAAGGCGAACTAATCGTCGGGATCGCGAAAGGTTCACGTGATGTTTAAGGGAGAAAGGTCGAAGGTTAAGGCGTTCCTTCCTCGCTATGTGTGTGCGTGTGTGACAAATTGCGTGGTTTCGGGCGTGATGTGGTGGAATTTGAACGTAATAATGATAATATAGTGGAAATTTTTTTACTAGATATTTATTTAAACCACGACCGGTTTCGATGAACAACAACATCGTAATGAACAACTGATCGTAACACTTTTCCACTTGATAAAATTTATTTTACGAGAGGTTTCAATGCATTACATCATCATCAGGTGGACCAGATGTAATACATGATGGATAATGTAATAGATGTGTAACAGATGATGATGATGACGTAATAGATGACGTAATACATCGAAACTCGGTCGTAAAATAAATTTTATCAAGTGGAAAAGTGCTACGATCAGCTATTCATCAAATTCGATTTCCACCGCATCAAGCCTAAAGCTACTCAATTTGAACTACGTCTTCAGGTGATGGTGACCAGGACCTGTAGACCAGGACATGTAATACATCGAAACCGGTCGAAATAAAAAAACGCCTATAGGAAAAGTGCTACAATTCGTTGATTATTGTGTTTGTGTGTATATGTGCGCGTGGGCTTGCGTGGAAGCCATGAATGGAGAAGGGGGAGTCCAACTCCGACGGGCATTGACACGTGGGAAGGATTGGCGCGTACTCTCTCCGGAGAATCACCTCATAAAACACTCGCCATACCAGAGAACTTGACCACGCATTAATGTTCCGAAGCATGTTTAACGGTGTATCCCCTCACTACGCATAAGCCATACACTTCTACGGAAAACACGTGGCCTGGCTGAAAATATACGAGTGAAAAGACTCACCTATAGCAAAAATAATTTACAGTAAGGATGACTATGAATTGAGATAATTTCACAGCATAAGAATTATTCACGTAGGGAAATTGTTGAACAACATATTCGAACTCGGTACCCCTGATTTTCGGTTGACTTCTCAAAGCCAGTTAAGCTACTTGTCTCGGTATATGAGTCATACGGTCTGAAATTGAGGAATGCGAGTTCAAGGAAACCAGATCATGGTGAATGATTTTAACGCTGTGAAATGCTTGCAATTTTGTGTATATCAGTAGATTAAAACCGGGTTGTGAAGGTACAAGTAAGCCTTGATCCACACAATACTTTTGTTCATATGGTTAAACCCCAAATCTACCAGTTGTACACGCGATCTCTCTAAATTAATCTACATGATCTCTCCTTCCGTAGTAAGTTGAGGGTAATAATATATTTTCAACATCACTGCTAAAGAGACCTCCTTCCAATATATGTAACAGCTTCAATCTGTAATTTAACCTTCGCCCCCTGAGTAGTTCCCAGCCTAGCTGCTCTAATATTTTGGATACATTACTCAGTTTATCATGACAACGTTTTACAAATCTCGCTCCTCTACGCTGAATGAGATCCAATTCGGCGATTAATCCAACTTCATGAGGATTCCATATACTAGCAGAATATTCTAAATGAGACCTAACCAACGACAGATAACAGTACTCTTTGATCTTTTCATCACATTTACCCGGTAGTCTTATAATAAATCCTAATTTCTTGTTAGCTTCTCCACAATTTCCCGTATGTGTTTCACCCAGGAGAGGTCGTGAGTGTGCATAACCGCTTACAAACAATTAAGTAAATTGAAGTGCCTCTCTTTATGAAACAAATATTTTTTACGATGAGAAGCGTGTTCTATTATGGCATATGCAAACGATATATTATCCTTTATGACGACTCGGTTTCCCTACGTGACGACCAATACCATCGACTAAAAAATTCGTCGTGCTCTCCAGTGACCCTCACAGTTCAAGTGCGTGCTTTTCAAGAGTTCGCTTAACGGCAGTTCTTTTTTTCGCGACGGACGCCTCGTCACATGGTCCATGTCTTTGCGACTAAATTCCCATCGAAGGTCACGACCGATCCCGCAGCGACGAGATCCGCGGACAAAAGCGCGGATGTGGGGGGCGGAAGGGGGTTGGCGAGGGGAGTGCTGCGTGGGAAGCCGGCCGTTTCCTAGGCTAGGGGAAGGGTTAGGCGGAAGTTAGATTGTCGACGTGGTCGGTTGGGGAAAAGGACCCCTTCAATGCAACTCTGATATTCCGCACCGCGTCAATTCTCTCTCTATTCAAGGAGTAACTTCCAAAGGAATCCTTTCACTCGCATCACTATGCAGTTTTGGTGACAATTGACAACTTTGCTGACACCAAAAACCTCACACAACCTCGCGCAAGTTTGCAAGAATAAATGGAAAGAAACAGCGGGAGATGACACGGAAGTAAATTTTGACGGATTCCTATCATAATTCGCAATATATGTACAATGCAACATTTTCTAAAGGTAAATATCATTCACCTTGGTCGGGATTTGAACCCTGATTCCTTGAAATCCGACCATGTGCTTTAGCCAGTTATGCTACCGGGGCATCCTGTTATACTGAGAAACTTTGGGGGCCTTAAATATACAAGATGTTGTGAGGGAATAGGGTACTTACAATGTCACAGTTATTTACAGTCGTGCACGGTGAACCACGGTATACGAGGTTAAAGGTAAACTTCAAACACAAAAGTGTTTACCTTTGATAAATTCAAAGAAACTACGGGAGATACCGCGACAGTAGCTGTTAGCGAGGTCATCCGCCACTGCATTAGCGGATGACTCCGTTATCATGAGCAAGAATTTACTTTATTCGAAGAAGAAGAACTTTATCCGAAAAATATAGACGCCACTTTTGCTTTCAGATGAGTCGGTAAATCGCTGGTACTATGTGGGTCATTCTATTCCACTCCGGGTTAGAGTCCCCCGACCTCTGACTTCTTAAATTTGAATGTGAATCGCAGAACATGTTGGCCATTTCGAGAATATTGTAAATTGAAACGTTTTCATTTTTTACAAATAATTGTTTGTCGTATGCATGCCTCTTGAAGTTTTTCAATGCTTACACTTTTAAAGTACCTTAAATTTTGTCTTGCTCATTTCTTAAAAACATTGCGTCCTATAAATTTAAGAGCATTGTATGAAATGTTTGGAGGATTCGTTTTCCATTAAATAAAAAAAGAAATTTAATTATTTTTTTTTCAGCAGCATTTTTTTAAGCGCAGACTTCATATAACACAATGCATCTGAAGATGAAATCAACGTAAGCATGCGATTGACGGCTCTTTAGCAGTTCTAGGCGCAACGAACAAGTTGATTATGAACCCTTAAAGTTTTAAAAATATAAACTGAGTTCAACAATTAATGATTAACTTTTAAATGTTTAAACATTTTAATTACACTACATTTTATCGCCGCAATTTGGATTTTTCTAATTTTTTTTAAATATTACATCTAAAAATTTTAACTCCATTGCAAAACATTTTTAGGTGGTTTTCCCACCTTAGAAAAAATATTGAATTTTTTTTTGTCAGCGATTTATTGATACCAATTCACGGAGAGGTTCCCGATTTTCCGTGTTTTCAATATTATTGTCTGGCGTTCCATTTCATACAAAAACGATTTCAGGGCAAAATTTACACTATTTGAAATGGAAATATTTGTGAAATTTTTCATTGAAAACAAACTTAACGCCTATTTTATATGAATATATAAAATCAAGTACCTCTCGTGGAAAGGTGCGCATTACCAGTGATATCAGCTTCGAATAATTTCCCCATCTTGCGTATTGCTGTCCCTCAAACAAGTCGCAATACAACCACCACACCCGACGTAAATGTAACGCCTGAGTCATGAAATATCACTGTTTCATTATGAGCAGTCGTCCAAAAATACAACACAAATGACCACTTATTTTAAAATTCTAATCATAGTTCCGAAGGAAGCATTAAGCGTGAGAAACGAAAGCAATAGTTATTAATGATAAAAACGTTCAATATTATTTTTCATACATATAATTAAAAAGTATTCCTACACCTCATACTTTTTGCCTAATTTGTGTATACACAAGCAAAATTTTCTTTGGCCTCTTATAATTTTGTTTAAGTTTAAAATGTCAAATTTAGAATTCGCTTTATATTTGAACCATTAGCACATCAACAACTGTCGAACGTATTTAAGTGATGACGCCATTTTCCCTTCACGGCAAGAAATCCGGAAACATCAGGACTTCAATTATCTTACGAACTCTATAATTCCTTTACATTTTATATAATTGTTTGAGGAATAAAATAAACTTTCCAAAGTTTACAAAACACCCATGAACAACGTACAACCAGTCTCATCACAGGGGTGACACCTTCAGTGCATCAGTCCATCTCCGTGACATGTTCATCTGTGTGATAAAATCGATAGTAACGGGATAGTATAAATTTTAGTGAATTTTACAAAGTTCAGCTTATTTCTCAAGATGAATGTTTCCCCTTCCATCCCTCGTCTCTCTTTGTGGGGGACCCTCCACCTACCTTCAGCGTTGGGTCACATTCCCTAACTGTGCCCTTGGGGGAGGAGACCATTGTATGTCGCAAGTCCATGCGGTAGCGGAATTTCGCTTTTCTTACTTTTCAAATTAGAGCTTGCACGTTATTGGATAAATTTTTTCCTGCATCCTAAGGTGCAATTGTTTGTTAATTGATAGTATATATGTATTTGCATGTGTGTAAGTTGAAAGGGTTTTTGTATGAATGTATACGCAACTTTGGGTATAGTTTTGCATGAATGTGTTGATTTTGCATGTGGTTTTGTTCCCTTTAAGGGTGATGACCTTAACACCACCCGCCACACGCCTTTGTGGCGGCTTGCGGGGCATTATGTAGATGTAGATGAAAATTGGGCACGGTACCATTTGAATAATAATATTTTTTTACTGGAGATACAAATAATTATACCATTCTAGCATTCTCCGTAAGTTTCCACGTTATATATGCTTTTATTAAGGGCAAATTATGTAATAACAAGTGTGGAAAACACAATCATTGGAATGCTTTAGTAAAATTTTCGTAACATATCGGAGATAAAGCCAGAGCGTTCTGAACGCCTTGCTTCTTTCATTCGTCTTCAGTTTCCCATAGAGTTAAATAATTATGCACTTTCCCCACTTATAGCTTCCTGCCAATCTCAGATAATTTAAAACTCGCTGCCACACTTTTCTGAAACAATTTCAATGTAAACAATTTTCTCCTTCGAGGATTTTATGAAATTCCATGGTTCCGCGTATTTCTTTACCTATCCCAACCTCTCTTCCCCAACCATGTTCCCCTTCTTCATAAAATTTTTGGTTTCCGCTGTCGTCATAATCAACCCGGACATGAGGCGTCTTGTATCCTTACGCGGTGTAGAGTGATTCGCTGGTATGTAAATTCAAAGATGTCTAATCCCAGTGCTGAAAAACCCGCCGTCCGCTTAGGCCTCTCTGCTTGCAATGCGGCCTGCGACCGCTGATGTTGATTTGTTTTCAATTAACTGATATTTTAAACTTCAGAGTGCCTCGTCGCAGAATATGATATTCGCGTGATAGCATGAGATCAATATAACAATGGGGTGTAATAACAGAGCGCTCAATGTTATGGCTTAAATTGGTGATTAAATTTAACATGAGAGTCTGGTTATAGTCCTCCAGAGTACCTATTAATGTAATGAAATAATACAATTAATAGTATTATTTTATTACATCGATAAACATAAACATAGTATTCAACCCGAAGATCGGTTTGGTAGGTGATGGTAGAGTTCACCAAGTACTAAGCTCTATACGGCGTGTGAATATTCACACATCAGGGTAGGGGGGCCAGTTCCTTTCCCTGTGCCGGTTATGGTTTCCCAGGAAGATCTGGTACCCGAAAAATCACATAGCTTGGGTATTAAATCGATAATATACGAATTTTTCTATTTCTATATTTACAACAAAATTCTTTTGACCCAAATGATAGGCAAATATGTATGTTGTGCGGTCCGTTGCTAGACAAAGACTGTGTATCATTGGTTTGAACCTTTTACGGAGATTGAGACGGTGATATGCGTTGAATCAAGGCTGACATAATTTAATATATATGTCTCAGACGTTTAAAAAATATTAAGACAATCATTTAATGTTTGGTAAATTGGAATTGGGAACGGAATCTGAACGTGTTGAGAATTATGAAGACGATACAGGTGTAAACTTTTGGTTTTAGCTCCATCGTCTCTTATTGAAAACGTGACCCATTTGAAATAGCCAAAAAAAGCTACTGAAGCTGCTCAGGATAGGCTTTTGCAATATAAAAAGAGACCAAAATGATTGAACAGAGAGAGTAGGACGTCTCCAGTTAATTAATGCTCTCAATTCTTTTCAATGATTTCATGCTCCGAAGCCAAATTAAAATTCATTCAGAGACAAAAAGAAACGGCTAAGTTATAAATAGTTTTGATGAATGGTAATGCTTATAGTGTAGCCCATTTATACGATTCGATTGAATTTACAGAAAATTTTGAATCTTGACTCACCGTTGCTAAGGAATTCTTTGGGGAGAAAGCGGTATGACATTGCTTGCAAAATGGATATAATCAAGCTATATTTGATAAATATATTTTGAAAGTTAAGCATAAAAATAGCACTTTTCAAATTTATCCAATTATAAGAAAGCGGCCATTTTGTCGGAGGGATTTAACTTCATGCTGAGACAGATGAAAATTTGCGAAAATTACTCCAGTCGAGACGCCATTTTTCCATTCAAGACGAGATATAAGAAAATATTAAGACCACAATATTGCGACTTATACACTTGTGAGTAACGTGAGGTGATATCTACGCATATCTTTTCACGAAACAAACAAATAAAAATATAACATCCATATATTTAATATTATTCTTTTTATCTTTTTTATTCCAGCATCTTTGAAACATCCAATATTTTTTTAATGAGTTTAAAACGAATTTAAAATTTTTCTCTCTGTCCAAAATTACCCAGGTTATATATATATATAGCGGGTCGCGGTGGTCTAGCGGGTAGAGCGTTGGACTACTGACCGGAGGGTCCCGGGTTCGATTCCAGGGCAAGGCACTTTGGGCACCTGCAGCTCCACCCAAGCTAGTTGATTTTTCGGGTACCAGATCTTTCTGGGAAACCATAACCGGCACAGGGAAAGGAACTGGCCCCCCTACCCTGATGTGTGAATATTCACACGCCGTCGGGCTTAGTACACGGGTGAGCTCTACCATCACCTACTAAACCGACCTTCGGGTTGATTACTGTGTTTATGGTTTTATATATATATATATATATATATATATATATATATATATATATATATATTCGCTTTATTGGGGTGCCTCTATATTAGGAACACCCTTCACTTATTTTCAATCAAACTTATATCATTAACCATTCATTCTCCAATCGAACAGTGATAAAGGAGTGCTGGGAGGCAGACAGTTAAAGATATTTTAGTAAAAAAGCGAGTGAATTTCTCCTCTAATCGCTTTACTATGATGGCATGACGATAACTTTCCTCAGCGATTAATTTTTAATAAACCAAGAGACCCTAGTTTTGTCGTCCTAAAACCAAAATTATTACATATCAAGATGCACAATATATATCTTGCGACTGGATTACTGACTATACAAAACGGGAATTGAGTTAAAATACCACACTACCAGATTTTATCAAGTTACTGGCAATTTGTATCTAAGGTATTGCTTTCCAAATACATACATGTGTTAAAAATAATGTTCAAGGAACCTAAGACTGGAAACAAGGAAACAATTCGTCAAGACTTTCGTGTGTGGAGAATGGCGCTCTATTGTTCTGGGACTTGGAACATTGGAAAACTGGACCAGCGAAGAATAGAAGCCTTTGAAACATGGTGCTGGAGGAGAATGCTGAAGATTAAATGGACAGACAAGGTAAGCATTGAGGAAGTATACGTGTATAGAAAAGCAGAAGTGGATAGGACCATATGGAGAACTCTACGGCAAAGAATAAAAAGATGGATTGGACACACATTGAGGCACAATGGATTGATTAGTAATATAATAGAAGGAAAAATTGAACGGAAGATTCCACGAGGTACACCAAGAGACATAGGACAAATTAAGAAAGACGTAAAACATAGAAGGTATCCAGGATTGAGGGAATTAACACAATCCAGCAACCCACTCTACATCATGTCCCTCTTCAATCTTTGTGTACTTCCTTCCTCTCTGCATCCCGTCCAACATCCCTATCCCATTCCTGCCCTTTCCTGGTTTGCCTAAGTTCTTCCCTCTATTACATTCTTCAACATCACACTGCCGATCAATATGCTTTTCATCAATTTTTCCGTCTCCTTATGATTTCTCCCGACAATCCCCTCTCCTCACCCACCATACCTAGTACTTCCTAGCTTGTTTCCCTTTCTGTCCATTTTACTTTCTCCATTCTTCTCCACACCCACATTTCAAAAGCCTCCAGGCTACGTCCATCCTCCTGCTTCAGTGACCATGTTTCCGCGCTGTATCACCTAACTGATTTTACGAATTCTCGGGCGACTTTCATACCTAGCTCCAGTTCTTCCCATGCATCTCTAATCATTTCCTCACCAAATACAGAACATGTACGTTGAACAGCACCGGTGATAAAGGACAACCTCTGCCTTACACCTCTTCCTAACACTGCCCATTCTCCGTCCCCCACTCGCACCTGAGCAGTATGAGACGTATAGGTTGTGGATTAGCTTCCTGTACCTCCAATTTATTCCTATTTTCTGCAATACTCGTATACGCATTAGTTTTTCCCAATTCACTCTATCAAGCGTCTTTTTGAAATCTACGTAACAAGCAAATTCGTCCTAATTGTATTACAAATTCCTCTCGATTAGTGAAATATTATATATATATATATATATATATATATATATATATATATATATATATATATATTCTGATTCTGATGACGACGGCGGGGCCGTCGAAACGTCAATACATACTGTGAGTGTCCTTCCTTCATTTTTCAGCGCGTTGAATATTTTGTATCCGTGTGTTTGTGCGTCACCGGAGAGCGTCAACTTCAAATATATATATATATATATATATATATATATATATATATATATATATACACACATATATGAGTCTGACCTGAAGAAGGCCTCGGAGTAGGCCGAAAGCTTAATCATCTACAGTGTGAGTGTCCTTTTACGTGTTATCTGTTTTATTCTGTGTTCTATTGTGCCGTTCAAAAGTTATATTGCTCTCGTGAGTACTTCCGCATCATCGATATATATATATATATATAATTTTAATTTATATATAATCGGAAACCTACCGGTTAAGGTAGGTTTTCGATTGACACAAGTCACAGCGACAATCCCTTATCACTCCAAATGAAACACAACCCGCTCAACGGGCGCCCCACTTGTTTCAGACGCCTCACCGAGGCACAGACGATGCCCGGGCTAGCATTCGTCTGGCTCCTGCCCTTCGACCTCTCTGGTATGGGTGGGCCTACCAGGGCCAAATATCATTACTCTCATATGTCCAAGTTTGCATATCTTTGTATTGCATTCAAACGTCACGCCTGATGACTTATGTAATCACAATAGATATTGTAACTAAGTACGTAAATATGGAGTATTACATGAATGTTTTAACAATACGATCGAGTGCTATTTATAATATTATTTATATATATATATATATATATATATATATTATAAAATATAATATTGGGGAAAACCGAACGTCTGCTATCCCTAAGAAACGTTCAAACCGAGTAAACATATTTCGAGCACAGTTTCACGCGCAGCGTTAAGTGCATCGCAATGAAGCACTGTAATCATAGGTCATAAATCTTCATACTTCTCAAACACCTTCTTGCCGTCCGAAACATCTATTCTAACCCCCGCTTGCTCAACGTTATCCTTTTTTTCACGTCCTTCAGCACACCACGCCATCTCAATGGTCCCTCAATCGAATTTTCCAAATTCCACTGAACGATTACCTTTTATCTCCTTCCACCATACTTACAACTTTGGCAATAATGTTTCCATCTTACTTCCTCTATCCTCCTTCAAATCCGCATCTAAACAGCCTCTCTCATGAAGAACAGAAGGCAAAATTTATACAAAAAAAAACGTTCTTCCAACATAGCATCGGACGACAAATCATTCTGATGAAGATCTCATCATGAAAAATCTTTAAACTTGCATATTGACGGAACCAATGTAATGCTATGATGTCCAATCAATGTCGAAACCAATGTTTATGATGTTCCAAGTCTGGTGTTGAATCACACCCTGCTACACACCCCAGCGGTGGCTTTGCAGGGTGCCAAGTAGAAAAAAATTCGGAACAAATGAATTAATTCCCTAAGCATCCAGCATCCTTCCCTGGACCTCTCATCCTCCCCTCAACGCTTTCACATCTTTACTTAAACGCCAGATAGTAACTTAGCTCTCTCTGGTTGCATATGTGCTCTCCTGCCATCTTATAGCTGTTCTTGACATTTTTTGTTAACTTTTCATTATTGTTTTTTGCTTTCACCCATTCTTTTTCTTCTTTAGTGAAAATTATATGTATTGTCTGTCAGCCAATGTAAAATCCTTTGTGCCATTTTTGGCTGCTTATAAATAAATAAATTGTACATGTGGTCCCTGTGGCGCGTTGTTTGTTATTCAAATAAAGCGTTTGTGGTTAACTGAAGTCAGGTCGTCAACCGATAAGGGGTTCTTCTATGTGCTCAATACTATAACTCACGCTACTTATGGATAGCAAAGCACTTCCTCGCACACCGTAATTACATTCCCGCTGTTTTACAGTCCTTCATACATGTACATTCCGACACTTCTTACCACTATCCTATATTCTTCGTATTTTCCTCTCTCCTCCCGGCCTGCTCCGTACTAATCCTGAAAATCCATTTCCAACATTGTCCGCAAAAGCATCAGGAGACGAACCCTTGATCGCAGCTTATGAAGTGAAGGTGAAATTGAAGGAAAAGACGGCGTAACGGTACGCCAGGTGTTGCCAGCGAGGGAGGCTATGGTCGACCAAGGGATGGGTTAAGGATAAAGTTGAGGGGGCGGGGAGGGGAGGTGTTCGAGGCGGGGGTTGCTGAGGGATGAGGGTAGGGAATGGGATCGGACCAAATGCGATACCTACGCTCCCGCGGCCGTATCCCCTCCCCCTACCTGAACAAACCCCCTCTCCCCACTCCTCCGCCGACACAATCCTTCCCCCTCTCGCGCAGTTCCTACAAGCCTTAATTCCCCTCCCCAAACCCCCTTCCTCCCGCCGACTCCCATCAAAACTTCCTCTCCCCTCCCCCCCTCCCTTAAACCCCTCTCCTCCCCGCCCAACCCCCCCCCTTTGCTCCCTTTTCTCCCCATTGTCGCGTCACAATCGCACAATTGTTACTCGGTGCTAATGGAATATCCACACGCAGAATTAGGGAAGGGAGAAGGGGGGTGGGGTGGCACGGAAGGGGGAGGGGGTGGTAGCTCCATGCGGAAAGACGACAATAAAGGCGGGGCAGACAATGGGTCGGAATGGGGAGGGGGGAAGAGCCAGGAGGGAGGGAGTTTGGAGTGCGGAATGGAAGGAGGGGACGGGTGGGGTGGGAGGAGGAAGATGAGCGGGCCTTTGTCGGAGGCAGCGTGGGACGGTCTCCGCTACTCCTTGTCTCTCTCTCTCTCTGTTCTCTCTCTCTCACTCTCTCCCCCCTCTCCCTTCCTTCCTTTTCTTCTCCTGCCTCCTCTTCACGCTCGCTTCATTTGTCCTCCCTCCTCCGAAGCGTTCGCGCCCTCCGGAATGGTCGTCCCTCCATCCACTTTTCTTCTATCCTCCCCCTACCGACGGTTTCCGACGATATCTTCGGCGTTTTCTGCGATCGCGAATGAGGAAGACGACTGCTTCTGACCACTCAGGTGATTTATCTCACTGCCATCCTTGGTGATCATTAATGCACCGCGACATTTTTGCTTGGGGAACGTCACAAAAGCGTAGGAGAGGAAGAATGAAGAGGAGAGGTATGGGGTTTTTTTTTGTGGACGAAATGAGCACAGTTTTTGCCAGATGTCTTTTGATGAAATGTTGGACAAAGTTAATTTAAACATAAGAATTTCTCTCGTAGGAAGAGGACGCTTTATATGTATCATATAAATGTGCATGATATATTTACGTAAAAGGAAAACAAATGAGGAAGTACTAGAGATGGTGGGCGAGGAGAGGGGATTGTTGGGAGAAATCCTATAGAGGCGGGAAAAATGGATGAAAGGCGTATTGTTCGTCAGTGGGATGTTGAAGACTGTAATAGAGGGGAGAATGTTAGGCAAACGAGGAAAGGGCAGGGACAGGATATGGATGTTGGACGGGATGAAGGGAGGAAAGAAGAACACAGAGATGAAGAGGGACCTGATGTAGAGTAGGTGGATTGCTGGATTGGGTTTTGTTTGGAGGTACATAATATTTATTTGATAGTTGTGTCCATCCAAAAACCTACCTCAATCGGTAGATTACCTAATAATAATATTGACGTATTTTTTGATCCCATGGAGATTAACTGACATTTAATTAAATCAAGGTTGGTCTCACTAAGAGGACAGGTCTTGGAAAACCACAACGTGTTGTAGCTACAAGAATGATGCTTATGAAGTGTGAAGAGTCGGAGAAGTAGAAACAAAATGGAGGGCAAGCGACAGCTTATGTTGGAGGTATGGTGGAAGTACACGAGGGTATGTAACTTTTGTTTGAGATCGCTCATGCCTTGCCTTTCACCCGGAAGACGGCCTTCATTTTCGGCGAAAGTCGTAATCTTTCTTTCGATTATCAGCAAATAAAAATCCAAATACCAGGTGTATATTAACCAACATTTATTGAAAAACTGCAAAAATTAATAAAAATCCAAGCGTGAAAGAGAGACTAAGGCATCGTAAAAATTCAAGCGAATGGCCAAACTGATTAAGTGGGCCGCAAAACTGATAAAAAGTTTCCAAGCAATAGATATTTACTTTTTAGCCACACTAAACAATTTATTTTGTTAATAATGTAAATTGTATTCGAGTACTTGTCTTGGCTGTCAACATTTCTTAGATTTTTCTGGCCAGCTACAAATCTGAAGGTGCCATGAAGGCATGTCGCCAATTAATATACGAACAATCCACAAGGGAAAAATAAAATGTTGTAAACATTTTTAAATTTCAGGTTCATTTAGCTCCGTGGTGATTCATCAACCTGTGGTAATTGAATATCGGAACTAATGTGCACCGTAAGCATAACATATAAGCTTTGAAATGTAAATATAAAATGAACGTACCTACGGTGGTGAAGTAATGAAAAACGAAACAAACGAGACCATAAACTTCATTGGCACTAGGTTTACAAAGAGGGGAGGTAAAAACAAAGTTATAAGGGGAAAGATAGGGAACAAACACTAGGTCACTTGGGTGCGTGTTTGGGAAACGGTGATACCTCACGTATATCTCAATCACACACGAAAATGCACAATTAATACATAATAAAACAAACTTACAACCACTCAATCACTAGGGTGTGTTAAGGAATACCAGTCACTCTCGTGATTCACATTCACACAGACACACACATAATCAGGGTTTGCAGGGATATGTCAGGGACCCGTTGTGCTCACACAGTAACAAAATACAATAAAAATAAAAAAGGAAGGAACAGTTTTTCAGAACAGGGTCAGAACAATTCGGAAACACTTAATCACTCGGGTGTGTTAAACTTTGTGAATCCCCTGACAAACTCGTTAAATTTTGAAATATGAACATTATTGAAGTTTATTTGAATCCTATTGGCGTGGAACCTGTTTTGGTCTCCTTTAAAATATCATTATATACGAAGCGGTATGGATATAGGTGTATGGATATGATGGGGTAACTAGTAGCTAACACTGACTGATTCATAGAGAGGAATAAGCTAGGATGCCTCTTGCATCAGTCCCACCCGCATTGCGTACGGTACAATTCTATATGGATTATGGATGTTAAATAGAATTCATCTATACATGTCACAGCGTAGAAACTGATTTGATTATTTGAAGGGAGTCAGAATATACATGTATCTCAAGAAAGAGTTCTATATTCTATACAGTTAATTGTAACCGGAGGCCAATGTAATGATGGATTTCATGAATGCGTAAAGCATATGTTAGGCATTGACTGGGAATTATCTTAAATAATAATTTCAAATGTCTCTACAACGTCATATATCGATGGCAAAATTCCGTCTTCTCAGACATAGACACAACTTGACCTTTTGATTCTTACCCAAGCTGTCAAAAATATTGGCCTTATTAAAAAGGCGGCCAAATTTATTGCAATAATCCTACTATTGGAGAAAAAACTAGGAGATTGTCCTTATTTTCAAAATTAGAATACATTTTTCAAGATTTCATGTGCCTTTACTTCTCTAATAATCTAAACAATTGAAATGTTTCCACCTCCCCTGTATTATCACGTAATTACACACAATATGTTAACTATAGCAATGGCTTCTGAATTATTTGATATACAAATATTTCTATATAAATTGCACACAAAAATACTCTGTATTTTTCGAATAGTAATTTTTTTAACACTTTTGGTGTGCATTTTCAAAATTAAATTCATTTCGAGGGTTCTAATTTCTCAACCTCTCAACTAATGACCCATGGTAAAAGCAAACCGTTTAGAATATCTTTCGACGTTTTCGAAAATATGGATTTCTCCATTCCGTTGATCTTCTCGCAAATGTCGGTGGGCCATAACCTTTCAAATTCCCTCCAGTCCAATTCTCCTTTAGTGTTTCTCTTCTCCATAGGAATATAAACATTCTTACGTTCATTTCCTTCTTCGTGCGACGACTATTCCACGACACTCCCGCTTCGGGACGGATTTGTTTCCCCCATGGCTTATTAAGCCATTAGTACCATCTCCCTTATAGTATTACAACCGTGATCTCGCCAAAACCAATATGACTTAAACAAAGCCACAGTAATGACGGGGTACAAACCCATTCCGATTCTCCCTCACCAACCCTTTCTGTTGGGATGATGAATGCAGTATTATAGTGAGCAGTATTTTTAGGAGGAGGCAAAATAGAAGGCAGTATTTTTAGTGAGCCGAAAAGAAGAAGGAAAAAGATACTTTTTGAATGGAATGAAGACTTCTGAAAAGCATGTGGAGGAATTGAAGAAGGAAATAGGATAAGGCATGCGAAATTTTAAGCTGGAGAAATGTCGCGATGATGAATTTTAGTTGTTGGGGACAACCCGTTTCTAGCCCACGTACGTATTTCCCATTGTGACCTCTTTATTCAGTAAGCCTGCCCATATTTACTAAGCAACAGCAAACTATTAATAATCACGAAATTGATCGTTAATTGATCGTAGGACTTTTTCACTTGATAGAATTTATTTTACGACCGGGTTTCGATGTATTACCCAATCATCAGGTAACAAAATGAAGTTGTGTGCCGTTTAAATATATTTAAGATTCCCGAAGGAGGGGAGTGAACGTGGTAGGAAACTCGGGGAGGGAGGTAGAGAGAGGGGTGGAAGGGAAAAGAAGGTAGGAGCAAGGGATAAGGGTGGGGGGAAGGGAGATGTTACCAAGGATAAATAAATAAAGAAAGATAAGATGTCAAACAACTTCATTTTGTTACCTGATGATGATGTAATACGCACATCGAAACCCGGTCTCGTAAAATAAATCCCATCAAGTGGAAAAGTTCTACGACCAGTTATTCATTATGTTCGACTTCCACCACAACACGCCTGAAACTACACAATTTGA
This sequence comes from Hetaerina titia, assembly GCA_037158775.1. Lineage (NCBI taxonomy): Eukaryota > Metazoa > Arthropoda > Insecta > Odonata > Calopterygidae > Hetaerina > Hetaerina titia. Next base: position 39,425,924 of record CM073778.1, read on the forward strand.
GATTAATCGCCTTAAATGTTGGACAAGTACGTATGATATCATTGAATTCTTCCTTAAAAATGGCATTATAATTATTTTAAGCCAGTAAGCATGATGAGATGGCCCAGTCTATTCGGTAGAGCTGTCTGTCATTGCAACACTCTGAGAAGGCCACTGGAGAATTGACTTAATTTATCTTAATTAAGAGAATGTGTCAGTCTGCTCCATGGATACAAATCTAGGCATTCGGTTTCATTCCGAGTGTTGCGTAAAATTAAGGTAATTATATTAAAAGCGTCATCCCGATTGCAATCTCTAACCTTCCCGATTCAATCAAAAACGAATTGCATTCACCGTTCGCGCTTCAGGACCCAGAACACGTCCATCGTGCTCAAATCTCCGGATCTAAAATTTTCCTCAACGTGTCCACCTCCATATTCCTTGTAAAAGGTATTCCCTTTCTGCTGATTGCTAGAGCGCTGGGAATCGGGTTGTTGTGGTGGCTAGAGTACTCGCTTCCTACACCTAGAAAAGCCGGGTTCATCGAATCTCGGTAGTGGCAGGATTTTTCAGTGGTATCCTGATCCCTAACTTAAGTTCGATGGTAGGGAGCGCTTAGATTGGCGTAAGTCGACCATCGAATTGAACATTCATTTGCCTAACACTCGTTGGCGCTGTTCGTCATTAGCGTATAAGTTAAGTTGTGACCGTCAGTAATAAAATATGAATGTAAATGAGAAAACCTGACCAAAAAAGTTATGTTGTTCGGTGTTATTAAAATTTCATTGGTAGATATTTATTTAACTATCCAGCTGAAATCGATAACCAACTTTTGCCGAAGACTTCTATAACATAAGCTTAGCTGCGCAATATAATGCACACGTAGCGGATTACTCCGTTAAAAAGTTACAGTTGCGGCATCTCCCGCAGTTTCTTGAAAAATTAGCTGCGCAAGATTAGACCACGGAAAGTGGAATCGCAACTGAGTTATGCCACCCGCAACGAGTAAAATGGCTCTGGAAACCAACAAAAGTTATTTTTTCTCTAATGAACGGTGAAATTGAATTAAGTGATAAAGATTATTTTGGAAAACTTTATGTTTACATATATATGATTTGAATGTGACAAAATTGTAACGATAATGTTTTCATCTTTACTCCACCGTAGTTTTAATGTTTCCTCGAACATTGAATGTCCTTAATTCTTATAAATACCTAAAAATTCAACATTCATACTCAAACAGGTTATTTCAAAATAGATTATAAACCTGAAAAAACAATGTAAATAGATGAAAACATGTTTCCAACGCCAATATTACGGGGGGATTCCTGAAATTCGTTTGCCACAGCGTCGAACTTTTCCCAATTTGAGTCAATGGTGGTAACCAAGGGGGGGTTAAATATCATCACAAGTCATCCTACTCTTAGTCAAGTCAAGGCTAATTTAAAGGGCGGGTTTCTACCTTTCCATTCCTTTTCCTTCATTCCCTAAACGTTCTACCCCCAACCACATTACTCAAATATCTTCAATTGGAGAAAATGACTTTTGGCCGTCGTTCGCCTCCCCTTAATAACTACTAACATTACTAGTGCAAAGAGCGGATGCGTACCAGCGTCCACAAATCCATTCTAGACTGTATCTTATCCAATTACGCTTTCAAATTCAAAGTGACTGCAGGAAATGAAGCCAAATTAACTTAGACGGAGTCGCTCGCTCAGGTGAAAACAAAAATTCAGTATCTTCGAAATATCACTTCGACTCAACCAGTAATCTTAGCACAGATTTTCCACTGTAAAATGACCTTCTCGCACATACGCCCCGAATGAAGAGTTAAAACCTTCACATTCCTGCAAATGAGCGACATTGAGGTATTATGTAACTAATATTTGCGTCACGACTAATTTAAAATTGGTAAAAAGAATGTATGTCAACTTTTCGTCCGTTTATATATCCTTTCATGAAACTTAATTTTCCTCATGAAGCCATCGTATATTCTTGTTTTTTTTATAACCTCCAAGTTTTCTTTCACTGTTGTCATATTTCCGATCATCATAGGAAAAAACCAATTTTCCAAATAATACCGTTAATACATTCTCCACGCTGATTTTATTTTCGGAGAGTGGAGATTGGAACAGAACCCAGAAACTCCTCTGACCAAACTCCTTCCTCATCCATTCTACGAATAAGCCCTCAGAAAAAAACTGTAAAGATATCCTAGAGCATGGAACTAGTACAACGCAAGAAATGATTAACAAATTGAGATCCAATGAATCGTATATGGGTAAATTATACGCTAGTGTTTATTGCAAAATGAGGAAATTCATCCTGCCCTCAATCGAATAATAAACATACTGTTATAAATAATATAATTATTAGTAGTAATTCCTAGGGTTCATTCTTGAATACTACGAAATGATCAAGGAGAAGAAAGAAATCCCACATGAACATTGGAAAGGTTTAGTATTTCGCTGCTTAACAGGTTTATAAGAAATACTATGTATAGATGAAAAAGCCTACTTAATACATTTAGGCATGGTTTTACGATCGCCTAATGCTAATCCACGTATTAGTTAATGTGAACGGACTTACTTTGGAGATTATTCACAAATTGAATAGTATAAACAAATTATATGGCTCATTAGTGAATAATTACATTGTAACCGTAGCAACGCCGTTTGTCAGTCATTGAGAAGCTTAACGGTCGGTTTTGAACTTATCTAGCAGTCATAAAGCTTAGTTTTGTTCTTAAGAGGTGATCAAAGTTAACCTACCGTCTAACAGACATTATATAAAACCTAGCCCTAATCTATCTGATGACTGTTCAAATAATTGTTTAGCTTTATCCATTATTTTGATACCGTGAATACTATTTCGTCTGCAACGGTCTTAAGAGACGACGGATATTGTAAAGAACATATAATGAAATAATTCAATTAGATACAGCCTAAAACTATTGATATTAAAAGCTACCTGTACATACGAGTGAAAGAAATGGTTATGAACGATCGCCGAATCACAATTAGAGAGGTCGCTGACGATCTTGGCATATCGATTGGATCATGTCATGACAGTTTTTCCAATTGTTTGGGTATGAAACGCGTGGCAGCAAAATTCATTGAAGCTCACACTTCATTTCTTGTTCGTGAATTTTTGGCCAAAAACAATACTGTAACGATGCCCCAGCCTCCATATTCGCCAGATATGGCTCCGTGTGACTTTTTCCTATTTCCAAAAATTAAGAGAACCTTGAAGGGCCGTCGTTTTACAGCCGTAGATGATATGAAAAGCGCATCGCTGAAAGAACTAAAGGCTATATCAAAGATCGAGTTTGAGATGTGTTTCAGGGATTGGAAGAAGCGCTGGCACAAGTGCATAATCTCCAATGGGGACTACTTCGAAGGTGACAACATCAATATATATGAAAAAATACATATTATTGTCCGAAAACATAAAATTCCCGTTAATTTTTTAACACACCTCGTATACTCGTAGTTTAATGAATCACTTTTAACTCTTTTAGCATATTTAAGTAACATATCTATCAAATCTATCAAGCGTCGTTATCCCTACTAGTAATAGGGGGTGGTTCCGTAGTGTACGTGGCTTACTTATTGGTAATATATTCCCATTGATGAACTTGGTTGAGGCAAGCAAACTTATAAACAAGTTAAATTTCGCGCAATGATGACGGTAAAACCTTGAAACAAATAGTTGTTGCTGATAAATAAAACTGTAGTTCAATTTTACTTTGCAGCAATAGATATTTGCACACATTTAAGATTGACAAAATTCATTCAACTATATTAAACTTCATTTAATCAAAACGCAACCATATGAAACCAGCTTCGGCCAGGTAAAAGACAAAATAAAGCCCTCCGTCGTTCATACACATTGTCCTGGCAGGAAACGTCTCACAAAAATACTCCCCTTTCGTGGCTGTGCAAGGCGGAGAGTAAAGGCAGTTGATGAAAGATTAGGTGGATACGTGATGCAGAAAATGATGAAAATCAAATGTGATTAGGGCGTGACTAATTAAGATCTCCTTTCAGGCGTGACCCAAGGAACTAAAAACAAAAAAAGGTGGAAACCTAATTAAGCGCAATCTGAAGGACAGTGGAGGACAATGTGGAGGAAACGATTAAGGAGGCTTGGGAAGAGTTGGAGGTGAGAGTGACAGTCGGATTTCGTAAACGCAGGTAGGTTTGCTGCGTATGCGATTGTATGCGATTTTCCAGAAAGAGAAAGGCTAAGCTAAATATTAAAATAGGAGGGGAAAATATAGAGCAGGTAGAACAGTTTACGTATCTCGGAAGTGTTTGGACCAATACGGTCAAAGTAGTAGGGACGTAAGGAGAAGAATTGCGCTAGGCAAGGAGGCTTTCTCAAGGAGGAGGGAGTTGATGACGGGGACGTTGAGTAGGGAGGTTAACAAAAGACTCGTAAAAATTTTGATATGGAGCGAAGCGGTACGGCGCGGAAACGTGGTCGCTGAAGAAGGAGGATAGACGTAGATTGGAGGAGAAATGTAGGTGCGGAGAAGAATGAAGAAGGTGAAATGGACCGAAAGGAAAACAAATGAGGAAGTACTGGTGATGGTGGGTGAGGAGAGGAGTTTTTTGGGAGAAATTCAAAGGAGACAGGAAAAATGGATGACAGGAATATTGAGCGGCAGTAGGATGTTGAAGAAGGTAATAGAGGGGAGAATGTTGGGCAAACGAGGAAAGGGCAGGGACATGATAGGGATGTTGGACGGGATGAAGGGAGGAAAGAAGTACGCAGAGATGAAGAGGGACCTGATGTAGATAAGGTTGCTGGATTGTGTTTTGTTTGGAGTTGCGAGTTATTTATGTGATAGTTGTGTCCATCCAAAAACCTACCTTAACCGGTAGATAACCTTATAATAATACTCTAATTATGGAGAGGATGCATTTAAATAAATGCAATTCCAAAATAAATGGAACACATTGGAAACTTTAGCTAGTCTTTGAGATCATTTCTCAATATTCTGCTCTTGCTCAATGATGCGTTGGCCAATATTGTTTTACCAATTGAAAAATATTGTTTTACCAATTGAAAACAGTCTTTGCTATTGAGGAATGATGCATACAGTTGTACCCATAGTTGTATGTATTCAAAAATTGTAGCCAAAAAAATGCTCACGGAACTTAGAGAATTTATCAAACTAATTATTTGACTATTTTAATGTATGTAAGAGATACACTCAAACCTTGCAGAGTACACCAGACTCGATTTGCTATCAACAATGTCTCATATAATCCCCGATTTAGACGCATCGCATATCTGAAGGGCATTCGCCATTTAATCGGTTAAGGAGCAGTCACGTATGGTGCCCTACTGAACCAGCACTAGCCTTTGATCGTAAAAAAAATGATAATGTAAAGTATATCATGGCTAAAATGCGGATAGCCATTGTTAGCACGCTTTGAAAACGGAAACACTGCCCATGGACTTTCCACGAAATAAATGCTTTGTGATGATACGTGAATGAAAGGAAAACAAATGAGAAAGTACTAGGGATGGTGGGTGAGGAGAGGGGTTTGTTGAAAGAAATCCTATGGAGGCAGGAAAAATGGATGGAAAGGCGTATTGAGCGGTAGTGGAATGTTGAAGAGGGTAATAGAGGGGAGAATGTTGGGCAAGCGAGGAAAGGGCAGGAACAGGATAGGGATGTTGGACGGGATGAAGGGAGGAAAGAAGTACGCAGAGATGAAGAGGGACCTGATGTAGATTAGGTTGCTGGATTGGGTTTTGTTTGGAGTTACAAAATGTTCATTTGATAGTTGTGTCCATCCAAAAAACTACGTTAACCGGTTGATTACCAAATAAAAATACGTGAATGGTAATACAAAGAAATATCCCAATTAGCGAACAATAACCTTTCTATCATAAAGATCATAAATTTTACATCCCATGATCACTAAATGGATGAAGGGAAAAGTGGGAAATGGCATAGATGAAAATCGATAGACTAAAATTTGGAAATAGAACAGCAAGAGGAATAGAAGTAGAAATTAAGGATCTGAGTTACATATCAGAAAGGTGAATTTTAACTAATTATTAAATTATTACTGGGCAATCTACCGATTAAGGTAGGTTTCGCATGGACACAGACTGAATGGTTTGAGCTTATTTAGCCTCGCCCTACGAGACAAAATCTGACACCTCTCACTACAACAAATCTTCTTTCAACTCGGTATAATTTCTAACTCACTCCATTCCGTCTTGTAATTATAGGAAAAACATATTGCTGCTATGGTTTCGGAAAACCATTCCATAAAGCAGACGAGAACAAATGCATTCAAAACACAAGGAAAATTGAACTTTGATTGGACAAATAGAAGACTGATGTTGAAAATTTACAAACTATTGAAACTTTTTTAAATGGGAAAACGGAGATAGTCACAATTAGAAAAGGCGTTAGGGAATAATATTGCACCATTCCGCTAAAAATTATTTATCTGCTGTAGCTGTAGAAATAATTAAAGAAAAAAGATTAAATTAAATGGAATTAAAGATCATTCAAATGATTGGTCTGAAACGATTGATCGTTTGAATGCCTTTGCATATATATATATAAACCATAAACACAGTAATCAACCCGAAGATCGGTTTAGTAGGTGATGGTAGAGCTCACCCATGTACCAAGCCCGACAGCGTGTGAATATTCACACATCAGGGTAGGGGGGCCAGTTCCTTTCACTGTGCCGGTTATGGTTCCCAGGAAGATCTGGTACCCGAAAAATCAACTAGCTTGGGTGGAGCTGCAGGTGCCCAAAGTGCCTTGCCCGGGCATATATATATATATATATATGAATGTGGTTTATATATATATATATATATATATAAACCGTAAACACAGTAATCAACCCGAAGGTCGGTTTAGTAGGTGATGGTAGAGCTCACCCAAGTACCAAGTCCGACGGCGTGTGAATATTCACACATCAGGGTAGGGGGGCCAGTTCCTTTCCGTGTGCCGGTTATGGTTTCCCAGGAAGATCTGGTACCCGAAAAATCAACTAGCTTGGGTGGAGCTGCAGGTACCCAAAGTGCCTTGCCCGGGAATCGAACCCGGGACCCTCCGGTTAATAGTCCAACGCTCTACCCACTAGACCACCGCGACCCGCATATATATTAGTATATATATATATATATATATATATATATATATATATATATATATATATATATATATATATATATATATATATATACACCTGTATATGCATATCCGGGAATGTTCGATTCCCGGATTCCCGGGCAAGGCATTCTTATCATATATTTATCGAAATACGGTGTAGTAAGTGGAAAAAAAATTAAGGGCAAATTGAGGTCAAGAGTAAACCTGACAACCATCCATTTAGGCTCAAAAGAAAATGTCCTCTTAATCACGAAAATATCACCAAAAATCATCGTCTTTGATGAAGGATAATTGCACATGTAGGACTTCGTGAGTAGAAATCTGTATCTTCAATAAGCTTACACAATCTGCACTGAATGATAGAAATAAACACCCACCACGCGACTTCTCTATTTTTGTCGCACTATTAGATGGGACGCCATCCCATCTAATAATCGGTCACCATGGAAATTGTTTCACACAACTATTCTTGACTCGAGATGGAGACGGAAGCTCACTGAATTCAATGATGACCCAGAAACTCGATCCTTAATTACATTTTCATTGTTTAGAGGATGTTTAATTAGCAAATGTGTACCTGAGCTTTGGTTTACCAATGCCTCGAGTTCACCTATGCCAATTATCTTTTTTGCTGGGAAAACTAAGGAGTATTTGAATACTCCCTCAATAACATAGTTCACTCAAATTTTCGTCAGACTACCATTAAGTATTTTATTAGAGGGTTTCGCTTGTATTTAAATAGTCGGGGAAAAATACTCGTTTTAATAAGAGGTGATAATCAAATAGTTGTAATTGTTTAATGGATATATTTCAATGAATAACTAACATTGCCATGTTGATGACAGATAAATTATGTCACAGAAAATTTCTAAAATCCCATTCAAAAAACGTAAGTCTATGTAATCGACGTCGCTCGGTCTTTAGATTAAGGAAAAAAGCATTACAGAGAATATTACAACGATTTACGTACTCACCCTAAGGGGATAAAGAAAACTACTAATTAAATATAATCAAGAAAGCACTCCACGGTTTTTATATATTAAATAGAAAACCGAGAACTTTAAAAATTTCATACTGCTGTGATTTCAGAGATGCCAGGTATTGAAATGTTGTAAAATCATCTGTAATACATCATTGAAGTTAATAATATGATTTGGTAACTCACAATATCAGAGAATCATGAAGAAGACCTGCAAGGGTCATTACACATAATGAATCCAATCCTTCAGAAGTAGGATATAAACAAGAAACGTTAAGGGAACTAAATTACTTGAATGCCGGGAATTAGAAATATTTGCAATGCAATCTTTCTCCTTTCTCAAGAAAGCATTGAAACATGGGATGGAAGGATCTAGAGGGATATCTAAAGGAGGACGCATATCACGAAGAGGGAGCTGTCATCTTAAACGAGGAATACAATGATACTAGATTAAGAAATAAGAAGCAATACGTAAAACGACCGATCGATCAAAAAGATAAAAATGGAGAAGCAATTAAAAGGTTTCGGGTGAAATATGGTATTAATATGAATCAAAGACGCGGACAATCGGGATAGTAGAAAAAAATAAAAATAGGGGTCTCGGAAACCTGGAATTGAAGGCTATTTATGACTATTAGACGGACGGACAATAAATTAAGCATCAAGCAGACGAGAGAAGGAAAAAGGCAATACGATGTCATAAAATTAAAATAAAAACCGGGTGCAACAATTTCAGAGCGTAAAAATCATTCGCCTTGACCGGGATTCGAACCCGGATGCCTCGCTGGGATCGATTTCGATCAAAATTGTTGCAATGAAATGTATGTTAGCGGATGACTCCGTTAAAAGTTACTGTTGCGGCATCTCCTGCAGTTTCTTGAAAAAAAACGGGTGGATTGGGTTAAATTGGAGGCATAATGAACTTTTTTAGGAAGATAATATCAGGGATGTTAGAATGTAAGGCTTCATGAAGAACGCTGAAAGACAAATACAGGGTTCGTCCGGAAAATATGTGTCATTGTCTCATTGTCTTTTTTGACAAAAGGGGAGTCGTCCACTACGAATTTGTACCTGAACGACAAACTGTAAATGCTGCATTTTACGTCCAAGTGCTCGACAGGCTTCGAAAACGAGTCGCCCGCGTCCGGCCAGCGATCAAAAACATCTGGCGGCTGCATCACGGCTATGCGCCGTCTCACACCGCCCTTGTCGCGTCGGACTTCTTGGCCAAGCACTGTGTGGCAACGCTGCCGCACCCGCTCTACAGCCCGGACTTGGCGCCACCGGACTTCTTTCTGTTCCCGAAGATAAAGAGGAGTTTGAAAGGAACGCGATACGGGACTTTGGACGCCGTCAAAGAGGCCGTGACGACGTGTCTTCGAGAGGTTCCCGATGATGCCTTCGCGGGAGCGTTCCAGTAATGGGAACGCCGCTGGAACAAGTGTATCGACTCACAAGGGTCCTATTTTGAGGAATATTAGCTTAAGATATGTAAAAGTGTAATAAATTTTTTTTCCTGAGCTCAGTACACTTATTTTCCGGACGAACCCTGTACGTATAATCCATAAATGTAAAGGAGAATGCTTGACGGAAGAACTGCTAAGGTGTGTATTAAGAGAGTTATCATTATAGAAAGGGAGGAGTAGAAGACAAAGTCAATCTTCGGGTTGAAATACTCATTGAGAGTATCTCACTCGAGGTTCCAGTAGTAAAAAAATCACCGCATCAGTGCAAATTATAATTATTTGCAGAGGAAATGAGGGAAGATTATCATAAATTTATTTTTCGATACTGATGAGTGGAGGTTCTAAAAAATGGTTCACGGAATATTTTAAGAGAGACCTTTTAAAATGAGCAACCCGTAACTAAGGATTTGGTTGAATTGAGTCCACATTAGTTAAGTGCCTAAGAGTTCGCCGAGACTAATTGAAGCAAAACACTAGCTTTTCAAGCACGGTGCGGGTGTGCCTTCTCATTTCGTGTTATTTCATTTGAAAAGAACTTTTCAAAAAGTTTTAAACGTATATCATTTAAGACGTTAACGTAGTCCAGTTGGTGGAGTGATGGACTCGCAGAGAGAAAGGGCCCGGGTTCAATCCTGGTTCATTCCTCTCGGCAGCGTCAGTTTCACCCAAACTGTAATTTTTCGAGTGCTAAATCTTTCTTGGGAACCCACAGAGGGTCCATAGGGAATGAGGAACTGCTCCCGCTCACCCTGTTATAATTGTAACTTGTGAATTTCACACGCAAATAAGCTTAAGATTAGGTAAACTCCTGTCTAATCAACTTACGAGTAGGAACAGGAATAATGGTATTACTATTTGGCTGGTGCATTTTAAGAAGTCGAGGGCATCATTTAAGAGGACGAATGCTTGGAATGTTCACTATGGAGCTGCATGCCAGAAAGTCTGATCTTGGAATTGATCCGGTTAAAGCGCGGTTTTTGTTCAAACTTTCCTGTTCCAAAGAATTTAATTAGCCCAATTCGTTTCATTAGCAATTAAACTTTAGATCTTATTTGAATGTAGAACTCTACAATATCCCTAGTGATGTAGGTACTCTATCTGAAGAGGAAACTACTACGAGCAATATTCTGGCCTATAAAACGGCTATAATTCTAAACTAAAATTTTATAGTTTCCCATAGTGCATTGTTTTACTTATTCAGTTCAGCCTGAATTCATTCTGAATTTTATGTTGATCTCGTAAAATCGGTTTATGAAGATGAAGAAATTACCGATGGAATGGTTTTCCGCTGGCACAAAACGTTTTGGGAGGGCAGAGAGGATGTTGACGACGATGAACGAAATAGACGTCCGTCAGCGACACGGTGGGAAGTGCACAAAGTAAAAGACATGCTCAATTCCGATCGACGCCTAAGAGACAGAATATTAGCATAAGAATGCAATATTCAGAAAACCACAGTGCAACTTACAGAAAGATGATTCCCAAGGTGCTGTCGGGAGATCCGAAGGCTTTTCATGTGACAATCTGGCTTGATCTCTTGGACCGCAGAGAAAGTGACCTACCGTCATGATGTGTCACTACCGGAACTTTTTTTGTTCCCAAGAATAAAAATGAGTTTGAAAGGCAGCCATTTTGGAACGCTGGATAATGTCAAAGAGGCTGTGACGAGGTGCCTGAACGAGGTTCTCGTCGACGCCTTCCAGGAAGTGTAGCGTGACTGGCAGAAGCGCTGGCATCGGTGAGTAGATGAACAAGGAAATGAGCTTGAAAGGCTGCCATTTTGGAACGTTGGATAATGTCAAAGAGACTGTGACGAGGCGCCTGAACGAGGTTCTCGTCGACGCCTTCCAAGAAGTGTAGCGTGACTGGCAGAAGCGCTGGAATCGGTGAGTAGATGAACAAGGGAGTTTATTTTGAAGAATTTGAGTAATTTATACTTTGATCTGCAATGAATTTTTCCCGGATTTATTCTACTTATTACGGACCCCGTATTCATCGGAGAAATTACTCCGATACAGAGTTATGGATGATTGGATGAGCTGAATTTCATTCCGTGCTCACAGCCATGGTTCTTTAAATAGCTTTTGAGTTGCAAGTATTCGTCCACGGCCGTCATATTGTGAGATGTTAGACACGCTTCAATAATTTTTTATCTACAGGATGCACCCGACATTTTAAAATAAGGAAAAGAAGTAGGTTTATTTTATAATAATGGTGTGATAAGTTTTGGGGAGATATTGTATCCACGACATCTATAATTTCTGTTTTTCCTATAACAGATGAACAACCAAAAGGGGAACTTTGCGTGACAAAATGGGATATGAAAATTAACAACCTAAATGAAAAAAAATTTATAAATTTCCATGCAAAAGTAGTTCTACGTACAAGACCGTCTCCATAGCGGAAAAATAAAGAAAGGAAAAATTCTAAAAACGGGTGATACTCTTACCACTATTTTGACATACATGAAGTATGGAATGAGGCATATTTACAGCCGCTTAAAGTGTGAATAAATTAAATTACAGCGAAGAGAGTTGGGCACAGAAGTTGAAAAACAGAAAAGTTTAAATTACCCATCGCGAAAAAAAACGAAATAAAATAATTAAAAGTAAATAATTGGTTTTTCAACGCCACTATCATTGATTGAAATATCATTTCCTACAGGAAAACCTACTTTGAACAAAACAATAATGCATATATACCCCAAAAATATTGCTTCTGAAATCCGGTTTCACCGCTATGACAAACAAATTCAAATGATGTCATAAATTCGTTTAAAATTGTTCAACAGGAAACAATTGATGAGAATTTTCTTAAGAAAGAATGATTTCACGAAAAAATTTGTGTATTAATTAATCAGGAGGGAATGACATGGATACGTGCACCTTTATATGTGGGCGAAAATAAGTTAATCGCAGGTCCTCTTATGAGTAAAATTTAAGGGAATGACGACTTTATCGCATAAAATTGCCAAACTTAATGTCATGCATCCACTAAAGGACAGTCGATGGTTTCATCACATTTAGCCGATTAATTAAAATTGGCAATTTTCCACAAAAATAAAACTTTTATTAATACGACCGGTTTCAATGTAACTACATCAACCAGAAGATGATGTAGTTACATTGAAACCGGTCGTATTAATAAAAATTTTATTCTTGTGGAAAATTGCCAATTTTAATTAATCATGATATTCCACCATAGTGGGTCGCGGTGGTCCAGTGGGTAGAGGGTTGGACTACGGACCGGAGGGTCACGGGTTCGATTCCCGGGCGAGTTACCTGGGCACTCTGGGCACCTGCAGCTCCACCCAAGCTAGTTGATTTTTCGGGTACCAGTTCTTCCTGGGAAACTATAACCGGCACAGGGAAAGGAACTGGCCCCCCTACCCTGAAGTGTGAATATTTACACGCCGTCGGGCTTGGTACATGGGTGAGCTCTACCATCACCTACTAAACCGACCTTCGGGTTGATTACTGTGTTTACGGTTTATATATATATATATATATATATATATATATATATATATATATAAACCACATTCATATATATATATATGCCCGGGCAAGGCACTTTGGGCACCTGCAGCTCCACCCAAGCTAGTTGATTTTTCGGGTACCAGATCTTCCTGGGAACCATAACCGGCACAGGGAAAGGAACTGGCCCCCCTACCCTGATGTGTGAATATTCACACGCTGTCGGGCTTGGTACATGGGTGAGCTCTACCATCACCTACTAAACCGACCTGCGGGTTGATTATTGTGTTTATGGTTTTTATTCCACCATATCACGCCTGAAACGTCTCTTTTTATACATTTAGCCGACTTTGGATACGCAAGCACTTGTACAGGAACGAACCGTATCGTACACGACCTGAATCTCTCCATTGTCAACACCAGGGCTTGCTGAAAGACGTAGATTTATCCATAGTGCCAACGATTGAAATGGCTGAAAGAACACGTACAATCCGCGTTACTGCTGGCCTGCTACAATTTATGGAGGGTCGCTTGATGAGCGTTGGTAGGAAAAACGCCATTTCTTCGAAATATCATGACTTAATCTAAGTCACGCCGTTATAGCAGAGCAATCATCTAAACGTCTTTCGTCCACCAAAGTCGTGCGATGAAAATGCCATTCCTTAGAGTTCACCGCGAAGCCGATATTTTTCGGCCTGGCCCCAAAAAATCATTACTATCTTCGATCTGGTACGGTTTTCGGGAATACCTTCTCTCCGGTAGTTTGGGCAGGAATTGATTTTAATTACGCTGAATTATAATTGCACACCTCGAGATATCACGTAGGTCAACATATCACTGTCATGAATAAGAAAAAAAGAGTTCGATTCATCATCAAATGATCATAAGCTTATCCTAACATCTTATGTGGGGGACAATTGAACTGCGGAAATTTGTTATAGTCAACAAAAAAACTCTATACAAGATCAAATTTGTACTACAATACTACAAAAAAATTATTTTCCTAAACATGCCTTTGCCTTTTGCCTTTTTTGCCTTTTTTTAACTGCAAACAACTTTTGAGACCTCTCCAAGTACGAGTCTCACGATAATCAAGTATATTCACGGCATAATTACCACTTGTGCTTATTGAAATGTTACCTTTTCCGTAATCATTATCAACGATTGAAGAGGCATTACGCTCGCATAAGGTAATATGTTGAAAATCGGAACCTCTTATCATCTCCAGAAGTTAGACAGATTCTCGTTGAGGAGAGGAGAGAGAGGAGCACCCCTTATGCGCCCATACGCCGAGGGCGGAGAGTGAAGGGGGAGTAGGTAAGGGGGGGGGGTGGGTGGGAATGGGGTTAGGAAGGATAGTAGTGTGGATAATGTGGGAAACGTGAAAGATGAGAGGGTGGAGGGTGGGGGTAGGGGAGGAGAGGACGGCGGCGGGTCGAAGGGGAGGCCGACGGGTACGGAGGGGCCGTGGGAGGGAGGGATGACTGTTGGGGAGCCGGCGGTGGCAGGGTTTTTTCGCGTTATAGCTGAGGGAGCGCATCGGATGGATGGGGCGAGCGGACGAGTCTCCTCCGTTGGACGGACAGGAGGGTGGGTGGGGGTGTTTCGGGATAGAGGGGGAGAGAGAGAGAGAGAATAAAGGGAGGGGATTCCAGTATGGAAGCTGCAATGGAGCATTGGAGATGGCGTAGGAGGAGAGAGGAAGAATTGGGGATGGAGGGAGAGAACACGTTACCGGAGGAGGGAGAGAACACGTTACCGGAGGAGGGAGAGGAAGGAAGGGAGGTGAGGGCGATGGGGGTGGGAGAGGGAGAAAGAGAGAGAGAGAGAGATGAGGTAGGCGGGGGAGGGCCGGGGGGGCGCGTTAAAGAATAGAGTTTTAATTACGCAGGGCCGCAATATCTGTTTTTCGCGGGAGGGAAAGGAGAGGAAGAGGGATGGAATAGCAGAGGGGAAGAGGGGTGTTGTGGGGGGAGGAAAGGTAGGGGTGGGGGTTTGGAAGGTTGGAGTGGGAGTGGGTTGGGGTGGAAAGGGAAGGAGGGGAATGTGTGGGAGGGGAAGTCTCTGGCAGTTAAAAACCTTTCGCCATTCAATTTTTCACCCTCAGTAAAAAAAAGAAAGGAACGCTCGTTTACGCTATTCATCCCACCGTCGTGTGGGACAACCGCTTCACTCTGCCCCCCCCCTCTCTCCTTCCCCTCTCCCTTCACCCCCTCTCCCCCCCCCCCACGCACACACACCATCCCTCTCCCCCTCCCCACACGTCCCAAAACTCCTCCGACCAACAAGCCCTCCTACATCGGGGTCCGATCAAAAATGTTCCGGTGCTTCTCCATACCTACTGCTACTGCAGCGGTGGTCTTCCCACCCCCAATCCTACCTCCCCCTACCTATCCCGCCACCATCCCCCCACTCTCACCCGCTCACGTACAAAAGCAACTATCTCTCGAGGCGGAAAAGTTTGCTTTCTTTCCCCCACCCCTTCCTCGTGCACCTCCCTTCCCGAGTCATCCCAACCGTAAACCCATTGCATTTCATCCCTCTACCCCCTACCTTTCTCTCTATCTCACTCTATGCACCACGCAATCCTAGCACATTGTTGAACCTCGCGACGGGTTTACGCACCTCGATATCTTGTTAGCCATTCGTGTTTCATTCATTCTAAGGACCCGACTGACATAAAGCCGTCCGATAATAATTTACGAGGTCTCGTAAGGTCATTTTCCGTTTTTGTTACAACTCCTTCCTAAAGCTCCGCATGACAGGATAGATAAACCCCTCCTCTGGTTACGAAACTATCAGCAACCCAACAACATCAAACAGGAACCTTTTTCCCCAAAAAAAATATAAATGCGCTTGCACGTGCGAAGAATCAATTCAATAACGTGTTTGCACTAAAATCAACTCCGCTACCCAGAAAGACAGCTTTGTATTTTGGTATTAGGATGCATACAGAGAAATTAAACCATAAGAGAAAAATATAGTAGAATGGGCTCGATCCTGATTCAGACATCATTTGGGACAATTAGGACTAGGAATCGCAAATCCCTAGGGTTTAAATAGGCTAGTCGAATATGGTTTCAAAGCGCTTGCTACAGAAGTGAATTTATTTCCCTTTATTATATCCTCACCTCTAAATATTCTGGAGCCATGCATCTAGCTCATAATCAATTGGGCGTGATAGTCTAAGAGGTAGAGAATTCGGTTTCTGCCCTGAGGGCCCGGGTTCGACTGTTGGAAAATATGAACTCTGACACCTTCAACGGAGCCGTGTGATTTTCCAGGTGCAAGATCTGCCTGGGAAACCTTGGATGGCACAAGGTAAGGAATTGACCACCTTTATAAACACCCTGTTTTATGTGTGAATTCCACACGACGTATTAGTGAACTATACCCTCGCATACGGAGCTAGTTAATCTAATTTGTAGTCTCCGGTGTAACTTTATGGAATTTACATAACATATTGAAATGAAATTATTGACTTTGCAATTTCACACACTTTGCGTAGAATTGGAAGTGTGTCAATTACTAATTCAATAATTTCATTTCACTAGTTAATCTAGTTAAATTCTCCGGAGGTGGGTCATCATTATTCTAAGCAATAGCTGTCTTCCTATCAAATTTAGATTTATACATGGGCACAGGTAAATGGGATAGGATATCGTGGACTTACAGGGAAATTTACCGTGGACTTCATTAAGTTTTGAACTCACCATATTTACCGTTAGATATAGATACCATTTGCATTTTATTGACTCATTTTTCTGCCCCATATGTCTAGCTATCCTCATCTCCCTTCATGCCGTCCCAGATGTCTACTTTTTTCAAACTCTATCTGCTTCGCTTGCCCAACTGTAACTGTAGTTTGACAAACAAAGAAGAAATTCTACATAACTTCGATCAAATGTCCCCAACAAAGGACTCCATGATAATATATCCGAAAAGAGAGTGAATGAGTAGAGAATTCTATGGAGAATGATCAAGCAAAGAGCAGGACGTAGATAATTTAGGGCGTTAATTTTGGAAGGGGGTGAGGGGGGAACGAGCGACCCTCGGGCGTCAAGAACAGACGAATCTTGCCGCGCACCGGCAGGAGTCGTCCCCGATGCCTGCTGTTCACCAACGAGCGAATAACGATGCCTCTCGCTCGAGTTCGCACATCTCGTCAGCCTTCATGTCGGAATGGCCGTGCCGCCCTCGGGACATGAGGAGGCAAACGAAGCCCAGCTCGCCCTGAAGCCAGGTTCACGCGATCCGATTTATCCCGCAGCGCTCAGAATACGAAGTCCCGGACGACAACCAGCACCTGTGTTTGGGGCGGGGATGTAGTTTTCCCCGCGTGGAGAGATCAAACAAATTTGGAAAACGACAAAACACGATTATCGATTAGATGCGATGATCTACGCGGAAGGGAAGAATAGAGGACCGCAATATTCTTCGTAGGGTACTTTTTCGATGTACGTAAGTCTATGGATATGTTCCACTTTTCCCAAGTATCATCGACCAATCCACACTTCTGCGTCGTTTTAGTTTCTACACCTACATGGTAAACTGCAAGTCAACGTAAGGGCGTGTGGTAGGGGACGATTTTAAACCAGATAACACGTATCAAAAATTAACAAATTGCGTAAGACACAGCGGGAGATACCGCAACAGTAACTTTTAACGGAGTCATCCGCTAATATGCATTTCAATGCAACAATTTCAGAGCGTAAAAATTATTCGCCTTGACCAAGATTCGAACCCGGATCCCTCGATGTCCGGTCGAGTTCTTTAGCCACTTAAGCTATCGAGGCCTCGATAGCGAGTTAAACCCCTCGAAACATTTAACCAATATTCTTTCAATAAATCAAATTTCTTGCTAGCTTTACCATATATTTTGACTAGTATGTTTCACCCAGGAGTGGTTCTAAGGATGATTCCGAAGTATTAAATTGAGTCTAAACTTTCTATTTGGGTATTTTGGACACAGTAGACGTTCGTGAGGGAGCTAAGTCCTTCCCAACACCTATCAATCAATACACACCTATTCAATAATAATTTTAATTGAAATGTGACGCAGCAAAGCTGCATTTTAAGGTCGTCTGCACTTTATCCTCAGGACTACGTATATCTTTGTACACCAAAGTCTAACCTGGAAATAAGCGTATCTTACCATCAAACACGGATTTAATGTCGCTAACATAAAGAAGGAATAAAATAGGTCCCATGATACTTCCTTAGGGAACAGCCGATGGGACTTCGTCTACAAGGGGATCGGAATGGTGCAGTGGCCTCCTACCCAGATGCCCCGGGTCCGAATCCCGGCGGCGATAGATATTTTTCAGTGGCCCAATCCCTACTTGAGGTGCTCAATTGAGGGCATTTTAAGTACGCCGTCCGTCGAATGGGACGTTAAGCTCCGGACCCCTTGGCGCCCTTCTTTAAGAGTAGGCTAATGCCGACGCCGGGTTTCTCTCCACCGTTCACCCTTCCAGTCCATTTTTAATGGTGTAAATGACCTTAGCTGTCGGTCGCCTCTCCTAAAAACTCTTGCGTGTACTTCATCTGCAGTGAAGCCAATACCATCTACGACTACCCTTTGTCGCGACCATTCAAACGATTTTAATCTAACCTAATATATTTTAATCTACGTCATATACCTCTAGCTTTGTAGTTAGTTTGTTATGTTACACTTTTTCGTCATATCAAGAGTTTATAATCACAGCTTTGCATTGAATGTGTCTTCCATTCCGTTTAGGATGTCGTCCATTTCTTTCCCTGTTCTCGTCGTGGGTCTTTTCATTCTAACGGTTCCACATTCAGTATCCCCCGTCTGATTTCACTTCTTAACTATTCTTGCAAAGCTTTCATTAAAAAATGAGACATTTTATCGCTGTTGATTCGAGTCCTCTGGTGTTTAAACGAACCTATTGACTGAAACACTGATGAAAGAGGAAAAGTAAGATAGAGAAAATATTTTCCGCCTGTAAGAATCCAGAAATTTTGTGACACATTTCTGGGAGATGATGAAGTGATGACCAAGCAAACGAAGCAAACTCATCAGTATGATCCCACATCAAATATGGTTAGTGAATCTTGGACCCATCTAATATAGAAAGGATTTTTAAGTTGAACCACGTATGGATAAAATGTATCCGATTCGTAGAAAACTGATCAGAAAGGACACGAATGTTAGTCATATAGACTACAAGGTGTAATCAGAAAAAGACAGGACTGATTTTATAACTGGTTTATTTCGACGGATACAGCTTAATCGAACTTGTCGCCCTCAAAGAACATGCCTTGGCTGACGACACACTTTCGCCAACATTTCTTCCAGCTCTCGGACCCTGCCTGATAAGCCGCCTTAGGGATCCTCTTCAGGTCCGCCGTACAATTAGTTTTAATGTCCGCAATAGAGTCGAATCGATGCCTTTTCAAGGTTGATTTTAACTTTGGAAACAAAAATATTTCTGATGGAACCACGTATGGAGAGTGGGGTGGTTGCGGGATCACGGAAGTTCCGATTCTGGCGAAAAACTCATGTTCATCAATCAGCACCCGCGGGACGAATTTCGATGCGACGAGCATCATGCCCAAAATGTCTGTCAAAATTGTCTGACAGGATCCAAAACTAATGTTAACTTCCTCGGCTATCTCCCTAACAGTTAATCGGCGATTTTCCCGCACCAAATTGTTCACCCATTTGACATGGTTGGGGTCTGTCCAAGTGGAAGGCCACTCCGTTCGCGAATCTTCATCTGTCGAGGTCGGTCGAGGAATACTAAAGAGGGATTGAGCGTGAGCAGGAACCCCCTCAACATATGATGCTATTATTATTATTAGGTAATCTACCGGTTAAGGTAGGTTTTTGGATGGACACCACTATCAAATAAATATTTTGTAACTCCAAACAAAACCCAATCCAGCAACCTAAGCTACATCAATATCATGCTATATATTTTTTATATGCTATTTCTTTTTGCATTTGCTTCTGCAATAAAAAAAGGAAAGATGTGATTGGGGAAACTCCTTCACCACATTTCCTTATTGTTATTGTCGAGGTTCTGCCCGATTTAAAACGACTGTATCACTCAAAACACTGGCTTCGACTAATAGCTCCAATAACAAAGGCTTGCTGAATCATTCCAAATGTCTCACTTTTGCCAAGTTCGAAACAAAATTTCACGCACACACGCTGTTTCTCTACCTTATTCATTGCTGCCGTTGCACGCGGAGACGAACAGGTTAAGACATTTACCGCTGCTGCTGTGTAACGACTCGACGTAAACAAACGCAATACCTATCGTTTTAGTCGTCAGATGTGTCGCTAGATGGCGCACTGTGTCTCGTTTCGATCCGTTGAACTGTTTGCGCAGAATAAAATCAGTCCTGTTTTTTTTATCATACCATGTCTATGATCTGGGATGAGAATACTCGTACTCTAAGACTCAACGTGTCCCTTAGAGTATAGATCTAGGCACGAAGGAATAAATTGAAAGAATATACTAACAATTCCAGGCAAATGATCCAAGTCATGACAGGTGATATAATAGCGGTGCAGAGATAGGTTGTCGAGAATATATTATTAATAATCTGCCACTCTACAAAATGAGTACCACGACCACGAAAAATGTTTAAACTAAAATATTTCCAATACAACTTCTCCTTAAGAAATATTCTCCCCTTCCTCTCATGACCGGTGTCCATATACCATCATGCAACATGTTCTTACGATGACGCGAGCGTTAATGGGTAGACATACGAGTAGAAACATGGGTAATTCAAAGAACTGCAGCCCCAACCGTCACTCTCACGAAGTCAAACCCCAAGTGCAACAAAATGGAGACATTTCGCAATGGGAAATGATTCGCCTTAATTGGGATTCGAACCTTCCGACTTTAATTTCAATTTTAATAGCCATTTACTTAAATTAAGTAATATATACAATCAAATGTTCGGTAGTTCAAATGGTCAGAGCACTCGGCTGAAAATTGAGGGACCTGGGTTCGATTCCTGTCCAAAGTGAATGATTTGTGGGAAATGTGGATACGGCTATTCTTTAATTCCGCCTTTAAATTGAATTTTGTTTCCGCATAGGTAAAGAAGGAATGAAATGCCATGTGGATACACGAGCCACGAGGATACAGGGTTCGTCCGGAAAATAAGTTTATGATACTCATTGTCTTTTTTGACAAAAGGGGAGTCGTCCACTACGAATTTGTACCTGAACGACAAACTGTAAATGCTGCATTTTACGTCCAAGTGCTCGACAGGCTTCGAAAACGAGTCGCCCGCGTCCGGCCAGCGATCAACCGTATGACTGACAACCTGAGCGACAATGCGCCGTCTCACACCGCGCTTGTCGTGTCGGACTTCTTGGCCAAGCACGGCGTGGCAACGCTGCCGCACCCGCCCTACAGCCTGGACTTGGCACCACCAGACTTCTTTCTGTTCCCGAAGATAAAGAGGAGTTTGAAAGGAACGCGATACGGGACTTTGGACGCCGTCAAAGAGGCCGTGACGACGTGTCTTCGAGAGGTTCCCGATGATGCCTTCGCGGGAGCGTTCCAGGAATGGGAACGCCGCTGGAACAAGTGTATCGACTCACAAGGGTCCTATTTTGAGGAATATTAGCTTAAGATATGTAAAAGTGTAATAAATTTTTTTCTCAGTACACTTATTTTCCGGACGAATTCTGTATACTCGCATATTGCCATTTTTTAATCTTGAAATTTAACAAGTGAAGGATACTCCAGTACGAGTGTGCTTAAGTCATTTGCTGAGGTTAATTAAACAATGCTTCTATCTCTTTCCATGAGGATGCATCTGCAGCTCGAAACATCGACACTTCAGAGAACTAATTACTGGCCAACAGTAAACCAAACTCAACCAATCCGATAGTTTTGGTGCCGGGAAAGTTAGCATTTTAAATACTATATCATTGTGGAACTTCCACTCGTTTTCCATTCCTAAATTTTCCAAATATTCTCTGGCAGGCATTCGCAGATTAGAATTATTTAAAAATAAATGTAAAAAGTAATACGATACATTTTGTACTATTCATTTGAAAGTACCTGAAGTAAAATATTTTAGAAGAATAATGAAAACTTTAACATGAAGCGAAGACTAACACAGTAGGGTGTTAAGATTACACAGGCCAACAGTGTTTTTGGTGCCGGAGCTTTTAATGTTGATTTAAAGAACAATTGGGGTGCTGAATCTAATTATGACACTAGTTTTTTCCTATCAGCTATAGTTTTCAAGATATAGATATGTTGTTACTTACGTAAAAAAACTTCTACATGATGATATGGGAATATTATATTAATAACACAGGCCAACAGTGGTTTTGGTGCCGGAGCTTTTAATGCTGATTTAAAGAACAATTGGGGTGCTGAATCCAATTATGACACTAGTTTTTTCCTATCAGCTATAGTTTTCAAGATATAGATATGTTGTTACTTACGTAAAAAATCTTCTACATTATGATATGGGAATATTATATTAATAACACAGGCCAACAGTGGTTTTGGTGCCGGAGCTTTTAATGCTGATTTAAAGAACAATTGGGGTGCTGAATCCAATTATGACACTAGTTTTTTCCTATCAGCTATAGTTTTCAAGATATAGATATGTTGTTACTTACGTAAAAAAATCTTCTAAATGATGATATGGGAATATTATATTAATAATTATCTCATTGGCCTACAATATAGAAATATACATAAAACTTATTGACAGTTTATTAAAAATAAAAGGAACACCGCAGAGTGGTTATAAATTAGTATACTTATAGATTTATTTAACTTTGAAAATTATTTTCCGGAATATATCAAATATTAAAACAACTAATCGTAAGATGTGCCATATCTAAAAAAGTAGAGCTGTTAAATAAAAACGGATTTCATATTTGGATTCAGCTCTACAAATATAGTTAAAATCATTACAAAGATTCCCGGCACCAAAAAAAAATTTTTTTTGTAGGCCTGTGCTATTTATATGGTGTCGTGATGGGTGGAGTTCTAATACTAGTAAATTGGTGCTAGTGGGTCAGTTTCTGGATCCATCAAAAGTTTATTTGGACCGTTTACCTTAAAAATAATTTGAAAGGTTCATTACTCGCAACTCTAATTGAATTCTAAAGAAAAATATTACGATTTAATGAATTAAACTTGAATTTCCCAACCACTTATTTGGATAATGCTAAGACATAATTATGGCCGTCTAAGGGCACATTTCATTATTATTCAGCGACTTAATAACCTAGTCACATGTCGTCTTGCTGTCATTAATTCTGGTGTACGAGAAGCATACATTAATCACCGAGTGCTTAATTTCCCTAAACCTACATGACAGCTTTGGAAGCCACCAGAAGTCAAGGTCTGTGGCAGGGGTTGTAGCTACACTGTGCAACTCTTCGCGCAAATTGAGGAGAGTTTTGGTCACGCACAATACATGTAGGTCTGGTAACCATAAAGCATTTGTATCACATGAGACATTGATAAATTACGTACGTGACATTCATTTAGAGAACATCGCTATTAGTATAGAAATCGTGCAAATAAAAAAATAAACTATGTATTACTAAAAATGTCCATTGTGCTAAGCAAGAAAAAAACAAGTTTCAACAAAATGATGAATATAAGAAAATATCGGGACGAATCAGGCGATACGCCACACTTCCTCTATTACCCATTACACCGAAATTAGTGAAACTTACTGAATAGAAACTGCAATGAGTGGTATAAGATATAGCGGTCGTTTAGGATATATACTATACGTCTTACGACGCTGTTTTGTTGGCGCAGTCGAAATAGCGTAAAAGGAGAGTGCATCTGAAACAGACTTCAGACCGAGTCCAATTGTGTATAGTTCACCACGGACTCCCTAAATTCAACTTTCCGAGACGGGTACAACGGGAAACTTTAAAGGTTTCCGGAAAACGAGGGAAAAACGCTTAAAATGCAGTCAGTAGTGACCTTACGCCCATGAAAAAACAATCAGCACATTTAGGAACAAAAAAACCGTTGCAAACAAAAAATGTCATGTGCTTCGACATGGCCGTCAAAATTAGCGAATTAGGTACATACCATATTGGGGAAAATTGTTCCTTTTCTCTCACATCCCAATGACATCTCAGACAAATTGAAAATATATCCTTCAAGGACAGGGTTTTAAACAGTAGGTGATTCTACTCCCGTTTTGTCACCACGTCAACAATCTTCCTTTTATTTATGAAAATGAAATGTACCAATAAAAGATAGGTTTCCGCTGTCTTGAATAGTACAAAGTCGTAGTAATCAACTTAGCAATTACAAAGCCCCGAATAGCATTGATGAATTATCCCACACACTATTCCCTCAATCAACTCCCCATACTTTCTTCCTTTTTCTAAACGACTGAAATGCTTCCTAACTTCCTTTTTAACCACTGCCTTGAGTATTCGCGCGTTTCTAAATATTTCCGCTACCCCCTTCCTGTCTTCTCCCAATTTTCTCAGCATATTGCACTGTCATGTATAAATTCATTCACATCATACCTAATAACATTTCATCTTTTACTGCGTTAACATAATCCTCTCTTTATACTGTTAGTATCTGCCGCTTACACTAGCTATATTGTCCATCCTTCTGCATTACAACATTTCATAATATTCGTGTCCGCATTTATCCTCTTTTAGCAAATATTACGTTTAGGGCCCACAAAAAAAATGAAAATGTTGGAAATTCCGATTCTAAAACACACCATCTTTTTTTCTGGAACTCTGTAACATCTAGTATTGTTACTCAAATCTATAATCAAATCAAAACATGTTTTACTCATAGAATATAAGAGAGACAGCTCTACTACAATCACTGAAACGAAGAAAACAAATTGTTAAGTGAAATTATGAGTTGGAAGCAAATTTATAACATATATATGTATATATATACATATATAATATATATATACTATTATTAGGTAATATACCGGTTAAGCTAGGTTTTTTCATGGGCACAGCTACCAAATAAATATTTTGTAAATCTAAACAAAACCCAATCCAGCAACCTCATCTACATCAGGCCCCTCTTCATCTCTGTGTACTTCCTTCCTCCTTTCATCCCCTCCAACATCCCTATCCTGTTCCTGCCCTTTCCTCGTGTGGCTAATATTCTCCCCTCTATTACCTTCTTCAACATTCCACTACCGCTCAATACGCCTTTCATCCATTTTTTTTGCCTCCATAGGATTTCTCTCAACAAACCCCTCTCCTCACCCACCATCTCCAGTACTTTCTCATTTGTTTTCTTTTCGGTCCATTTCACCTTCTCTATTCTTCTTCTGTGGGTCGCGGTGGTCCAGTGGGTAGAGCGTTGGGCTACTGACCGGAGGGTCACGGGTTCGATTCCCGGGCAAGGCACTCTGGGCACCTGCAGCTCCACCCAAGCTAGTTGATTTTTCGGGTACCAGATCTCCCTGGGAAACCATAACCGGCACAGGGAAAGGAACTGGCCCCCCTACCCTGATGTGTGATTATTCACACGCGGTCGGGCTTGGTACATGGGTGAGCTCTACCATCACCTACTAAACCGACCTTCGGGTTGATTACTGTGTTTATGTTTTTTATTCTTCTTCTACACACCCACATTTCAAAAGCCTCCAATCTACGTCTATCCTCCTTCAACGACGCGCCGTACTTACCTGTAGCTACGATCCATATCAGAGTTTTTACGAATCTTGTCTTAACCTCCTTACTCAACGTCCCCGTCATCAACTCCCTCCTCCTTGAGAAAGCCTCCTTGCCTAGCGCAATTCTTCTCCTTACGTCTCTACCACGTTGACCGTATTGGTCCAAAACACTTCCGAGATACGTAAACCGTTCTACCTGCTCTATTTTTTGCCCTCCTATTTTAATGTTAACCCTTTTCTTTCTGGAAAATCGCATAACCTTTGTTTTATTAATGTTTATTCTCATCCCATATTTATCGCACTGACCCTCCAATTCACTCAACAATGCTTGCAACCCCTTGGCTGACTGAGCAACTAATGCTTGGTCATCAGCAAACCTAACCGATTTTACGAATTCCCCTCCGACTTTCATTCCTACCTCCAGTTCTTCCCATGCCTCTTTAATCATTTCCTCCACATATATATTGAACAGCACCAGTGACAATGGGCAGCCCTACCTTACACCTCTTCCTAACATTGCCCATCCTGACTCTCCGTTCCCCACTCGTACCTGAGCATTCTGAGACATGTACAGGTTTCGGATCAGTCTCCTGTCCCTCCAATCCATTCCTAATTTCTGCAATACACGCATTGATTTTCCCAATTCACTCTATCAAACTCTTTTTCTAAATCTACGAAACAGGCACATACTTCCAGATCTCATACATGTAGAAATATATATACATACAGTACCTGTATATAAATATATATATATATATATCTACACACACACACATTTATTGAACTCACTATCCAAATGTATTTTATACTCATCGTATACACTTATCATTTTCAGGTCTTTACGTATTTGCATTGTTAATAATTGGAATTTTACGAACTTCGGTTTAGGGAAACGCATTTCCGCACATAATGACTACACAAATCCAAAATTGCTACCTCATCAAGAACTGAAAATAATTGAAAAGACTAAGCATTTTAGATGTTTGAAAAGTTTAAAAAGTCACCGAAATTTCAACCAAATGAATGAAATAAAACAATTCCAACGAGTGAAATAAATTCGGTAAAACTAACAAGCAACCAAAACCATTGAACTCTTCCGAATTAATTTCATTTCAACTTACAGCGCGGACGGAACCTCAGCTTCTCTCTTGAGCGGTATTATGAAGATTTATGTGTTGATCGACAGTACTTGCACTTATTTCAACCTCAATTCATCGCAAAATCACGTATTCGTTCAAAGAAATCAGTTCCCGTGCTTTTAACTTACAACAGATAAGAGCCAGTTGTAAAAGAGCAGCACGTGGGGTTAGGAGAAACCTTTGAAACGAGTTACGTCTACACCGAATCTACATGTGTATTGTGAATTACCACAACTGGAATTTTCATTTTGAATAAAAAGTTACTTATTAAGATATAGGCTTCGGTGGAATCATCTTCATTTCATTGACTACACTCCAATTCCACCACAACATTCCTGACTCTCGAATATTCTACACACTTGTATACGTGATACAACTCAACGGTTAACTTGCCATCGTGTTGACATATTTGCAGTCGTAAACAGGAGGCTCGCTTCGAATAAAATAAATTAAGCAATAATAGCAAACTTATCCAAAGATTATTAACGCAATACTTAAAACAAATGAGGAACGAGGGAAGGATGAGCTCGTAAAAATCGCTCCCTCGTACTTTTTCCAAAACCTTGATTTGTCGAGGTCCTCAAATGACAACACTCTCGCCTACTTTGGCCAAACGAAGGAGAACCCAACAAGAATAAAAACCCAGGTGCATTTTAAGCCCAACTTAATTATAAACATAGGCACATTGAATAGGTTCTCAATTCTAGAACCGTTTGATGGTACACCGATAGGTTTAGAATAGGTCAATCCGATAGGTGACCGCGTCAAAATCGAAGCGACTTCAATGCCCAATGCGCGGAATAACGAGGCGGAATGAAGTTGTCGAAAATTTTTCTACGAAGTTAAAGGTTACTCTTTGACAGATTCATAGTGTCAGAAAAAGTATCAATGGCGTGGTTTTATTGGTTCTAACCGAAGAAGCGTAGCACCGCAATTTACAATCGCATTTCTCAGAGAATCCTCCAAAAAGGTATACCTTTATTATTACCATGTGAAAATTGAATCCCTCTTGAGTTAATGTCTATAGTTTAAAAACTCATAGGCTATCAACAGTAATGATAAAGATCTTACAAGTGTTATATGTGAGTGAACGTAAATTTATATTAGGTTATTCAACGGGTGGAATCGATCGAGTCGAGTCTATGCTGAGTACGAGCCAAAAAATATTTTCCTTCTCATCCCGGTATTAGACACACGTCAACCCGCAATAATCTTCATTTACATGAGCTGGATAAAATATTTTCCGAAATTTCGCTTTTTCCTTTATGCCTTAGAGGTCAAACAAGTACTCTGGAAATGCCATTAAATCTTAGGTTAATTACCGGAGTAGAAAAACTCGCCGAACACCACAGGAATATGAATATGAGACTCGAATACTCGTAAATATGATTTACCTTCTATCCATGCACAAAATGAACCATTCACATTATTTCAAACAGATAATAGTGAACTACTCGAAAATATTGTTCTTTCTGGATTAGCAAATTACTCTCATCCACTTGAAACTGATTTTTTATATTTAAATATTGTGTAATGGATAGTTTTAATTCTCCCTCTTCATTGAATTATGATTGAGGCTCCCTTTTTTTAACACGCTACAAGAAGCTAGTTATCCATGTAGCCAAACAAAAATGTATTAATATCGTAATTATGATTGAAACTTTCCACAGAAAATAAAAGTAATCCCATACAGATCGATGGCTATTTATAAAAAAAACTTAATTTTAAAACATTTACGAGGAATAAAGAATGGGACCTTTAAACAAATTGATCCAATTAAATCCTTAAATTCATCGGCAACCATAAAAATACCCCAAAAACAGCCACGTTGTTATAAAAATATAGGCAGTATATTTGTGCCAAACAGTTGTAAACGTACCTCGCCATGACTGTCAATATAGCCTTCAGACTGGATTAAATAATTTTTAAAATTTTCCAACAACAAAAATCATTACTTTTCTATGTGAGATTAAGAAAATGACGGTACAAGCATTTCCAGTGAAATTCGTGCACTTCTTCTTCGTAATTCTTCCATCACCTTTTCCAACGGTATTTACTAGTATATCATATTACTGATTTTCTTGAGATTTTATATCTTGTATTTCACATTATCATGTTCTCATATATCATGATCATATTATATTTCATGACCTTGTGTATCACATTATAGATGTTCTTGAAATTGTGTAACTTGTATTTCACATCATCTTGTTCTCGAAAATCACATTATAGATTTTTTTTGGGATTAACAGGAAACTGTCATCGAAAAATCCAAGACATCTTCCAAAGTGAAACTAAAGTGAACTTTTTTTTTCCTGAGTTCTGCTCCAGAGGCATTGACAAGAGAAAACGAAAAGTAGATTTTTTCCTCCAGAACGAAAATAAAACAGCCTTACGTTTTATTGAACAATGACCAACAATTTCGTCAATCAAAAACCGTTGTTTTCCACGCAATTCCCGTGATTTGAAAATAAAATATACAAAATTTACAGGGCACAAGTCCCTCTGGGAAAATATGAGGTTGCCTTTGCTTTATCTACGATTTCCATACATATATCTAGGAGAACCTAGTTTGCTTGCATTTAGCACTCAAAATTCAGTTGGAAAAAAGGGCATTCGCTCCTCCCAATCCCAACTTCTCCTATGAATAGGGGATAAATAGATAAAATCATCAACGCACTGAGATAATACGTCAGACGAATCCGTGACCATATGAATGGCAAATATAGAAACAATTCCCACTAAATATGAACTTCGCAGTGCATATTCTTTTGAGTAGTTCCTCATCCTTATGAATCCAATGAGAGATTACTTGAAGAAGAATACGGCTTAGCCTAAAATGGAAATATTTCCTTTGCAGTTTTTCGTGCAGAAATGTTTACACTTATTCGCGCAATATTAGCGGTAATTCAATTGATATTTTTCTGCGAAATTTATGTCATAATATATTTATCTGCACCGAAATTCCTTAACACTGGCTTGGAAATAAATGCAACGGTGGTCTGCCTCGTATTCTTCTCCAACTATCAGGATTTCTTATTTGAGTTGATAATTCTGCTCCATCCATAGTCAAAATAATGTTATACGTTGACAGATAAGAAGATAATCCAATTATTTGAATTTCTGAAGAAAAAAAGACCATTCTCCAAAATTCTTCGAAAAACGTATCGAACACGAAATGGGAGACGTTACCAGAAACCTAAAAATATGTGCTAAACGGAAAACATACAAAATAATATGAATGCAATATTTTATATAAACTTTTATAAGAAAAGGCAAATGATTTTACCAATTGGTCTTATGCCAATTAGCTGCATTGACAGTTAATTGAAGTGAAGATTAAATAAACACTAAAAGATAAACAAGAGGACACTATTGTATTCGCAAATTTAGACTACTCCCTTACCTTTAATTAGGAGGCTATCTCAATAATAACTCGGTTATTATAGCATATTTTTTCTTTCTGAAAATAAATTTAACAATAAGCAACGAGCCTAACTGAAAAACACCGCGGCAGAAAGCATCGTAATTGAGTCCCATCAATATAAGTCCATCCGGAAGTACCTTGATTCAAAACGAGCTTCTTCAATCGTAACATTCGTCTATCTCCATCTTTCAAAGGAAAGTATTCAATTTACTTTCACTCAATTACTCTTCCACGTCTTCGAGTTCCATCCCATCCGTAACCAGCACCCCACCGTCACGGAATTAGACGCACGTCATATCCACGGAAAATAAACCTGTCTCATCATCGAATCCAAGGATATGTTTAGGTCGGAGCTTGCTGAGAAAATTTCCATTTTCTCTCATGCTACTTTATCTTGCGTGAAAGTCAGTTTAGTTTCAGAGAGCGACTTTAAACGCACACTCGAAAAAAAAATCTTTATACCCGTGGTTCACCTCAAAAGAATCCCTTTTATTATTTTTTTTTTATATTATCGGTTTGTTGGAAACATGGGGCACTATGGAAACCACTTCTGGTGCCTATGAGGCCTCTCCACTACTCCCTTCCGTACCTCCTCCCTTTTGCCGCCTTTGAGGTTAACCTCCCTCCGCAAACTGACTGGAGGTGGGAGAGACCTTTTCATGGGGCTCATAAGTCCCCCGAAGTACATGCCGCACCTACATATTTGTGTGTGCACGTTTTCACGTTCTAAAATGAAAAAAAAAAAATGCGGAGGGCAAAAGTTCGAGGAGTTAAGGGGAAGGGGACGAGGGGGGTTAAAGGTGGGAGGTCCCAGTTCGGTTGTATAACCTGGCTTTGGCCCATGGGCGAGAGGGCTTTTGAGGGGGCGTAACCCAGGGACTTACTGGCCAGGGGAGAGGGGAGGGGAGCGGTGTTGGGGGGAAGGGGGGAGGGAGAGGGGGATCGGGCAGACACGAGAGAGTGGGCACGTGGGCTTCAGTATGTACTCACCGAGTCGACGAGCGCCGTCGAACAGCTCTCTCCCTCTCTCTCCCGCGTCGAAATAAAAAAAATAGGACGAGAGCGTCATTCTCCCATTGCCTCCGTGGTATGCGTGGGTTAAAATCCTCACCTCCACGAACACGATGGATGAACGTCTCGAGGCATCTTCGAAAGAATCACTGGCAACTCACACAGAAACACACACGCAAACAACGAGAACATAGAAGAAAACACAACGGTGACACACATCTATCCAATTAATCCAGAACCGCACGTGAATTCCCGACGGAGTGAGAATGATTTGGCCGCGCACTGCCTTCGTGAAATTTTTTATATGGTTCACGATCAATTTAACGATATATTAACTCCAAATCGGTAAGCCTTCTTCGAAACGCCACACGTATAGCACCCGCGTGATTCCAGGAAACGTGCGCGTTTTATTTCCCGCTAGAACCACGACGAATCGCCGTACTCTGTCTGCCGACTGGCTCGCTTCTTGTTTCCTCGCCCGCTTGCACCTGTGAACGTGATAAATCCTTTTTGTTTACTTCGGAAGCCGCGCGAAGGACCCCCCCCCCCTTATTAACTATGGGGCCATTCCTCCCGAGGATCGTCGCTGGAGTTTTGCGACTCCCTGTTGGTCGTTTGCCGCGCAAACAATGGATGCACAATTCGTTAGGGGTGTGAGGAAGAGAATGGGACTCACCCAACAACACACGCGTATCCCACACAAGGAATGGAGCAGGCACTTCCTTCGACTGATGAGAAAGAGACGAAAGAGTCCGACGGAAACACGCACACACACACGTGACCGAAAAGGGGAAACCTCTTCGTGGACGAGTCAAAAAAAACGGAAGACATCCGATAGCAAGGCTCACTTTCAAAAATCACTACGAAATAGAACGGACACACACGGGATAATTTTGAAACTTGGTCGGATTGCCATTACGGGAGGGTTGTGTGGGGACGGGGGTAGGAATTATGAGTTGTCGTAAGGGATGAGAGAGAGAGGGAGGGTAAGGGAAGGGGATGTGTTTTATGGGGAAAAGAAGAACAGTCTCACTCCCGCGATCGTGGCCAAATGGCACGGCCAATCACGCGTCGGTTTCCCGAGGAGATAATACGCAGGCGACGACAGGCCCGAGAGACAGAATGGGGCCTTCCTTTCTTCGTGGGGCGGGGTGTCCTTTGAGGTGCGGCACGGCAGGAAGGGTGCGGGGATAGGGGATGAGGGATCGCCGGGCGCGGAGCGAGGGCCGTCCGACATCGCATTCGACGGCCGAGGCGGGACTGAGGAGTGAGGCGAGAGCGCTGGAGAGATGTCGGCGGAGGGGGGAGCGATGTCAGAGGCGAGGGAGTGGGGCCGGGAGGGGAGGGCGATGATAGGGCGGCGGGAGGGAGGAAAGGAATAAGGGGGTTCTTGTGTGCGGGGGAGACGGAGTCCGGGAGGGGGGGTGGAATGGGGAAGGGGGAGAGAGAGAGAGGAGATGAATGGGACGACGAGAGAGGGGAGGGAGTGTGTGTTGTGCGGGGGAGGGAGGGGAGAATGGTCGCGGGGAGGGATGAAAATGAAAAGGTGGGGGGAGGGTGGCAGGAGGCGGGTGGGGGGGGAGTGGGGGTGTTACAAAAGAAGGGGCACATGGGGGGGTGGGAATCGGGTGGTGTGGGAAGGAGGGGGGAGGAGAAGGGGGTGAAAGGGATAATACTGATGCAGGTGGAGAGCGGACTAGGAAACAGATGCATAACTGAAAAGCGCAGTTTTTTGCGAAGATGCAATATGTAGTAGCTCGCTTCTCGTTATCTGTTCACTTCCTCCCTTGCTTCGGAATTCTGCATCTTTCGCGCCAGTTTTTCGCTATTTCATTAAATAGTTGCAATGAAAGATGCTCAAAAAAACTAAAAAAAACACGATGTAACATTTCCATATTTATTTTACGAGTGTAATTTGTAAATAAAAAATTGTGGGTGCTATTTGTGTTTGTTTTAATGATATAATTATATATTTCAAAGAAGAATCATGGTATAATGATAACTGTAATGATTATAATTGATTAAAAAGAGTAATCCGCATGGAAAAAGTTCTATTAAATCACCACAGGGTATTTCCATATTCATAAATACATAAATGTATTTTTTAATAAATGATGACATATTTCACCTGAAACATAAACAATATTTGCAGCTAGTAAGTGAACTTGGGCCCGTCATGCCATTTTACCAAAAAGAAAAGCAGCGTATTATTGGTAAAGGAGTTTTAAGTAACTCACATTCCTTCGAGAATTCGTTCTTATCTGATCAACGAAATATAACTTAAAATCCTTATTAGGTGCTTAAACTTTGATCGTCTACGTGGATGAATAAGCAGATCCTGGTGCGTTGAGTTTGGCAATTCACATAATGTGCAACATTTTTTTATGCATTAAAAGGTAACATGAAAATTGAAGAAATCAAAGTTAACAGCATTGTTTTTTGTGCAATTCGGAGAAAAAATAGCGACAAATTACCTCATTGTAGTCTCTAGCTCGAAAATGTAATTACCATTATAAGTAGTCCTTGAACTAAATGAGACGTTAAGAAAAGCGTACTTAGGCCTTAAATTCCGAGAAAAATGTTGCAAAATTAATCTCTACCAAAATTACGACATGTACACAATGCTGTACTACCTTGATCAAAACGTTCCCGGAATTTATTCAGAAAATTAAAAATACAAGTTTATTCATCTAAATCTATATTGTCCCCTTCAAAGTAATCCCCATCGACTGCAACACACTTATGCCAGCGCTTGATCCAATCCTCGAAACATTTTTTATATTTGGTTTTCGGTATGTCCATCAGTGCTTCCTGCGATTTTTCCATTACTTCCTCTCGGCTGCTAAAACGCGTTCCCCGTAATGGTTTTTTAACTCGATTGAACAGAAAGAAGTCACAGGGAGCCAAATCAGGTGAATTCGGTGGCTGTTGGATGGTATTTGTTGCATTTTTCGTCAAAAAATTACGAATAATGATAGCACTGTGCGACGGTCTCGACGCACTGTGCGACGGTCTCGACGCACTGTGCGACGATTTCTGGTCTCTTTCGGCGAATTGCTTCACGCAAACGTCTCATAACGCCCAAATAATACTCTTTGTTTACTATCTGGCCTTCTGGCAAAAATTCATAATGCACTACACCGTTGTAATCCATGAAAACCGTCAGCATTGCCTTCTTTTTTGACTGAAAACGACGTGGTTTTTTTGGTCTCGGCTCATATGGTGAACGCCATTCACTTGCCTGATGTCTGGATTGCGTGTCGTACTCATAAACCCACGTCTCGTCTCCAGTAATGATCCTTTTGATGAATGTGGGATCGGATTCAGCCTCGCAAATCATGTCTTTTGCGACGTCAACACGGTCTCTTTTTTGCATGAAATTGAGGTCTTTTGGCACCAACTTTGCTGCTACACGACGGAAACCCAAATCATTAACCACAATGTCTTGGGCGGATCCATAGGCAATGTTCAAGTCCTCCGCTATTTCTCTGATGGTTAATTTGCGGTTATTGACCAACATTTCTTTTACTTTATCAATTTTTTCACCGACTTTCGATGTCGATG
Source organism: Hetaerina titia (assembly GCA_037158775.1). Classification (NCBI taxonomy): domain Eukaryota; kingdom Metazoa; phylum Arthropoda; class Insecta; order Odonata; family Calopterygidae; genus Hetaerina; species Hetaerina titia. The sequence goes on from CM073778.1 coordinate 39,460,778, forward strand.
GTCTGCCACTGCGTTCATCATCTTCGATTGACTCATGACCACTTCTGAACCGCTCGTGCCACTGGTAAACGACCGTTTTTTTTTAGAGAATCGTTGCCGAAACACTTTTCCAACATTTCCAACGTCCGTGCGCCACTAAATCCGTTTTTTACGCAAAATTTAATACAAGTCCGTTGTTGCAAATTTAAATCCATTTCTGCAATTGTAAAAAATCGCCAATACACAGAGATAGATGTACTCTTGGCTACGTAACTTTTGCAATGTCAAGTTATGACACTAAGATTTAAAGGGAATATCAACAACAGATGTACCAATTTAACAAAAAGAACAGAACTCAAATCGGTACGATGGGAGCGCCACACGGTGGTTATTCCGGGAACTTTTTGATCAAGGTAGTATATTGACGATATTATTCAACTTTAATCTAACCAGTTAAAAGGTTTAAAAACCTTAATCCTGTCATAATGGCAAATATGTTTTTGTTCCAAATTTTGAGTTTCCTCTCCGACAGTTTACTTTAGCTAATATTTTAATTTTCTGTCCGCGGAAACAGGGAGAGAAATATATGTTGGGAAATTCACTGTGACTATCCTACAGATGGGAGCGGATGAATAAATATAATGTTATGTTACATCAAAAATGAAATAAAACTTTCAACGATAGATACAGAAGTGGAATGGGAAACTTTATGAAACAGCTAACGTCTATAAGAAACCCAGAAGAATACAAAATTGTTTGCATAGTTTGCGAAAATAATTTAATAAGAGATGAAGAGTACAATACATAGATGTTAAAGGAATAAGCTTAGATAAGATGGCGTAACTCAGCTATCATTGTGACATTATAGATGAGAATGACTGCTGACAAATTCACTTCATTCTAGACCCCATTCCAAGTAAATAATAAAATTTTTACGTGGAGTTTCAACAGAAACAATCATTGAAGGCATCGTTTTTTGACTGACATGAACGTCATTACTCTAGCACACACAAATGAGTGTCGGTGAATAGACTATGACAACGCATATCTTAAACCTAAGAAATAACGAGAAAGATTTCAGATCTTAAAACCGGCTACTGCATTCTAGAATAAATGAGCATCATCTGAATTGGTGTTAATCACCTTTCTAGACAATAAATGCAATTATTACATGCCCTGTTTAATACTTAAAATAATCACATTTGTCATTAATCCAGCCAATCCATGGTGCGAGCCAGAATATTACCGGATTGCAGCTCTCTGAATTTCTGTCGCTTTCAACGTGCCCAATATTATGATAAGTTCTTTGCAAGCTGCACATATAAACACACACATATATACATATATATATATATATATCCATACATATTTCATATATACTATATATATATATACTATCATATATTATTATTAGGTAATCTACCGGTTAAGGTAGGTTTTTTGGATGGACAAAACTATCAAATAAATATTTTGTAACTCCAAACAAAACCCAATCGAGCAACCTAAACTACATCAGGTCCCTCTTCATCTCTGTGTACTTCTTTCCTCCTTCATCCCATCCAACATCCCTATCCTGTTCTTACCCTTTCCTCGCTTGCCCAACATTCTCCCCTCTATTACCTTCTTCAACATTCCACTACCGCTCAATACGCCTTTCATCCATTTTTCCTGCCTCCATAGGGTTTCTCTCAACAAACTCCTCTCCTCACCCACCATCTCCAGTACTTCCTCATTTGCTTTTTCTTTCGGTCCATTTCACCTTCTCCATTCTTCTCCACACCCACATTTCAAAAGGCTCCAATCTACGTCTATCCTCCTGCTTCAGTGACCACGTTTCCGCACCGTACATAGCTACAACGTATTACGGTCGAAGGGATCACGAATATAAGACTAGAGAGATAGACTGCAAGACTGACAGGTTTAAAATGTCATTTTTTCCAAGAACGATAAGGGACCAGAATGCTCGTAGTCGAAATTCCCCAGGACTTAGTTCATTACAATAAGTATTAACGTACAGGTTAGGGACTTCGCGAGGATGTGTATACATGTGTGTATGTATGTATGTATATATATGTATGTGTGTATATATATATATATATATTTTTTCCTACAGGTTCCCCCCACCTTTCCTCACCTAACTCCCAACCCCCTCAACCCTTACCCTTCCCTCATGGTGCTACACCCCCTGCCACACACCTTTTTGGTGGCTCGCAGGGTACTTATGTAGATGTAGATGTAGATGTACGCTCCATATCAGAGTTTTTACGAGTCTTGTCTTAACATCTCTACTCAACGTCCCCGTCATCAACTCCCTCCTCCTTGAGAAAGCCTCCTTGCCTAGCGCCATTCTTCTCCTTACATCCCTACCACTTTGACCGTATTGGTCTAAAACACTTCCGAGATATGTAAACTGTTCTACCTGCTCTATTTTTTCCCCGCCTATTTTAATATTTAGCTTAGCCTCTTTCTTTCTGGAAAATCGCATGGCCTTTGTTTTATTAATATTGATTCTCATCCCATATTTATCGCACTGAACCTCCAATTCACTCAGCAATGCTTGCAACCCCTTGGCTGACTGAGCAACTAATGCTTGGTCATCAGCAAACCTAACCGACTTTATGAATTCCCCTCCGACTTTCATTCCTACCTTCAGTTCTTTCCATGCCTCTTTAATCATTTCCTCTACATATACGTTGAACAGTACCGGTGACAATGGGCAACCCTGCCTTACACCTCTTCCTAACACTGCCCATCCGAACTCTCCGTTCCCCACTCGCACCTGAGCAGTCTGAGACATGTACAGGTTGCGGATCAGTCTCCTGTCCCTCCAATCCATTCCTATTTTCTGCAATACACGCATTAATTTTTCCCAATTCACTCTATCAAACGCTTTTTCGAAATCTACAAAACAGTCAAAAACGTCCTGGTTGTATTCTATATTCCTCTCGATTAGTGATCTCATTACTGCAATGGCATCACGCGTACCTCTTCCTTTCCTAAACCCAAACTGATCTTCCCCTAAGTAATCATTTGCCTTACTCTCTATCCTTTTGTTGATGATCCTGAGAAAAACTTTAGCTGCGTGGGATATCAAACTTATTGTTGTGTAATCCTCACATGATATAGACTTTGCCTTTTTTGGAATAGGAACTAACACCGATCTCACAAAATCTTCCGGCCAGATTCCTTCCTCATAGATACTACGAATCAGTCCATATATGGCCTTCTTCCCACCTTTTCCTAGCCATTTCATCATTTCTACAGGAATGTTGTCCACCTCCACGGCCTTATTTGCTTTCATCTCCTTTAATGCTCTTTCTATTTCACCGTCGAGTATGCCTGGACCTAAGCTATCTTCTTCTACGCCATGTTCCTTTTCTACTATCATATATATCATAAACATAATACACATTTTTCATAAATATATATATACTACTTTCATATATATATATATATATATATATATATATCGATGATGCGGAAGTACTCACGAGAGCAATATAACTTTTGGACGGCACAATAGAACACAGAATAAAACAGATGACACGTAAAAGGACACTCACACTGTAGATGATTTGAGCTTTCGGCCTACCCCGAGGCCTTCTTCAGTATATATGTGTACATATTTCACCATAAACACAGTTTTCAACCCGAAGGTCGGTTTGGTAGGTGATGGTAGTGTTCCCCCAGTACTAAGCCCGACGGCGTGTGAAATGCACGCATCAGGGTAGGGGGGCCAGCACTTTTCCCTGTGCCGGTTATGGTTTCCCAGTAAGATCTGGTACCCGAAAAATCACCTAGTATGGGTGAAGCTGCAGTTGCCCAGAGTGACTTGCCCGAGAATCGAACCCGGGCCCCCGGGTCAGTAGTCCAACGCTCTACCCCCTGGACTACCGCGGTATATATATATATATATATATATATATATTTATTTATTTATTTATTTATTTATTTTTATTATTTATTTATTTATATGAATATATTATTATTTAGTTTCAATCATGGCTACACTTAGCGCTGTAACAGTAATTTTACTGAATCCGCCTACATCCCTTAAATAATGTGTTCAACCAATCTTTATAGGAAATTAAAATATTATTATTGAATAAAGTTCTATAAATTAAGAAAATAAGGTAAATTTAATTTATAAACTATATATTTCGTAAATATAGAGATTCATATTGATAATGGGGGACCCGTGTCGATGAAACAAAAGAAGGAACTAAGGGTGTTTGTAGCGCGATTGAAAGTATTTTTCAGTTGCTCACACGACAATTTTTCTAATGATTTCCACCTTCGAAATTGAAAGATTTATAAATCGTCCACATAAAATGGACAATCTTGAATCATATATTTGAAAATAAAAACCATTTCGCCTATAGGGTGCCAAACATTTCACCCGATTTCAACGAATGCATAGTTAACATTTACTTGGTGAGAGATTGTATGGAGATAGATATAAAGTATTGCAAGAGCATTTTAAGGAACTAAACATTGTTAAAACTATACGACATTACTCGCTTGCAGCCTGATTGATTATTTCATGGCACTTAATTTACTATCGTAAATATTTCGGAAAACTCCTAATCCCCGCAGTAAATTCTAATTACCAGTGTATTCGATATCTTCTTTTAGCATATGCCATCCTCTCGAACATATTCTAAGAGTTGGAAGCCCGGCCTAGGTGAGACAGGGTCAGAGAGGAGTGAGTGGAGGGGGAGATAAGAGAACTGGGGGGGGGAGAGGGAAGGGGGTGTCGAGTTAGGGTGAGCGTAGGGTGGCTGCGAGAGCGTGGAGGCGAGGGGCCGGGGGCGGGAGGGGACTCTGAGGAAAGGGGTGACTGCATATAAAGAGGGCTGGCGGGTGATGGCTTTGCTTTTATAATGCGCCGGCCTCGCAAAAATATTAGAAATATCGCCGAAGAATGCGAAGGAGACTCGAGGAGACGATGTCCCTTTCTCGGGAGTGTGGAGGCGCCTCGGGCGGGTCCGTGTGCAGGGCACGGGTGTCTGTGTGAGTGAGTGTGTTTCAGTTCTTTTGCCATCGATTGAAAGGAATTGAAAGGAACGAGAGTGATTTCGGTGCCATTTGCACTCCAGGAAAGGGAGAGATGAAAAACATCTGCGATTTATGTGCAGGTATATTATGTATTTATATGAAGGTATGTGTAGCAATGTAAGCATATATGTGTGCATATATGTACGTGTGTGTATACATATAAATATACACATACATCATTACATATTCGCTTTCCGATATTTTTCCATAATTACGAAGAAAAAAAATTCGAAGGAGCAGTGCAGGTACTTAGTGAGAATAACACGTAAAAAAGAAACAGGCACCGTAGGGATTTTTTACGGCCACAGCTTTGCAAATAAATATACATATTTATTATTCTACACACATATATATATATATGTATTATATAATGAAACATATAACTTTTGGACGGCACAATAGAACACAGAATAAAACAGACAACACGTAAAATAACACTCACACTGTAGATTATTTGAGCTTTCGGCCTACTCCGAGGCCTTCTTCAGGTCACACTCTGAGAAGACCTAAGTATCTGAGTCTGACCTGAAGAAGGCCTCAGAGTAGACCGAAAGCTCAAATAATCCACAATGTGAGTGATCTCTTCGTGTTATCTGTTTTATTCTGTGTTCTATTGTGCCGTCCAAAAATAATTATACATACATATATATATATATACACACACACATAAACACAGCAATCAACCCGAAGGTCGGTTTGGTAGGTGATGGTAGAGCTCACCCATGTACTAAGCCCGACGGCGTGTGAATATTCACACATCAGGGTAGGGGGGGCAGTTCCTTTCCCTGTGCCGGTTATGGTTTCCCAGGAATATCTAGTGCCCGAAAAATCTTGGCTTGGGTGGAGCTGCAGGTGCCCAGAGTGCCTTGCCCGGGAATCGAACCCGGGACCCTCCGGTCAGTAGTCCAGCGCTCTACCCACTGGACCATATATTTAAATATATATACATATCTACATATCAGAATATTCATACACATTTTAGTGTTAGTATTCCGCATATATATATATATATAAAGTATATAGTTAATAGAAGAAATATATATATACATTTATACACGTATATTTGAGAGGAAATCCATTTAAAAAGGAGTCGAATCACAAGGAGAGAGATAGCGGGTCTCGATGGTGGTGGGGAGGGTCTTTAATGTGTGCTTAGTAAAAAAAAATATATATATATATACTATATATATTTTATATATATAGAGAGAGAGAGAGAGATGGTGGAGAGGTTCTTTATCGTTTGTACTCTCTCTATATAGATATGGCTGTGTATGTTTGTATGTATTGATGATGTAACAGCACTCACGAGAGAGAGATAAGTCTTGGACTGCACAATAGAATAAAAAAATGAATGTTATGTAGAAAACGCGTAAAATATCACTGATATTGCAGATAGTTTAAGCTCTCGGCCTTTCTCTTAAGACTTCTTCAGGTCAGACAATCTCTCAGAGTCCGACCTGAAGAAGGTTATATACACACACACAAACGAGTAGATATACTCGTATATATGCACATATATATATATATATATATATATATATATATATATATATATATATAACTTTTGGACGGCACAATAGAACACAGAATAAAACAGATAACACGTAAAAGGACACTCACACTGTAGATGATTTAAGCTTTCGGCCTACTCCGAGGCCTTCTTCAGGTCAGACTGATATATATATATATATATATATATATAAAATATATCTTATTTCCTCATAATTATGCGGTACATCGAAGACAAGACAAAATACAAGAGGCAAAAATGAAAAACGCACAATAAATACACCTTGTAAATGCCTTTTTGGGCCCTCCCACATTCATAATTATCAGAGGAGTGACTCCTCAGGTTATAAAGTGTATCACCTGAAAACTATAATTGTATATGATCAAATTTGATATCAGATCCAAACCCGCAAAGCACCATAAGAGTCCGGGCAAGAAATACAATTCTTGCAAGAACATATGATTATTCGTATTCAAATCAATCGGAATATTTATGTTTAATTCGTCATTTGGATAAAAAAACTGGTCAACCTGCCAGATTTTAAATTTAACTACTGGACTTAAAAAGAGAAACATTGGCATAAATCCTATCAGTTTCATTGTCATCGAAAAATATTCCAACGACAATACCTTTCGGAAAACATCGGGAAAGTTTCCGTGGTTAAGGAAAATTAACCTATGACACTTCGTTTAAAATCCGCGAAAGTATTAGGCTTAAAAAAAAAAACGCGGGGACATCAACCCCATTAACGGCGGCGGAATAAAGTAGTTACACGTTTTCGACGGTGATGGAGCGGCGGCAAAGATACCCTTATGAAATAAATTTAGGGATGAGGGAGAAAATAGGCAACTACAGCGTGAGGAAAAAAAAGGAGAGGCTGTAGAGCGTAGGGGAAAGGTGGGAGTGGAGAGGGGGGATTTGGATGAAATGGTCGAAATGAAAGGGAGATGGTGAGGAAGGGGGAATTTGTGTTTGTGTGCGTAAGAGGTGGCGTCTTTGTGTGGAGGGGTTTGGGAGGAGGAGGAGAGGTGGGGGGGGGCGGAGGGGAGAAGGGCAACTGAACACCTTCCAGTATTCGAATGGAAAAGAAAGAAAGATTCGCATTCGCTTGCGCCACTCTTCGAGCCATTGGACAATGGGGGAGTAAGGTCTGCTGCTCCCTCCGTCTCCTCCCCACCCCTAAAACTTCCCCCCCTCTCACACTTCCCCACCACCACCTCCCTACCCTCCCTCTCCCACTTTCCTCTCCCCTCCCTCTTTCTCACCCTCCTCTCCAACCCCTTTGTGATCCCTTTCGCGGCAGGGCTCCACACCGGGCGACCGATACTCGTTTTTTTTTTGTATTCGGCATTCTCGCCCCGTTGATGCCATAAGCAATCGTAGCTCGGCATTAGCATGCGTCCGTAACAATCATAAACGCACATGTTAATCCCTACAAACTATAACTTACCTGGCGAGAAGATAAAAATACTCTTTGTCGCTTTGACGCTTTTTGAACATAACGGTCCCTTGCGGGAGAAGGAGAATTTTAGAGAAAAACAACTGGGATGATAGAGGACAGGTGGTGAGACGAATAGAAATTATTAATAAAACGGGACCCTAAGTTACGAATGTGTTAAATGAACTTGGTTGGAAGTCCATCCGATACACTTGATTGATAGGATTTTCATTTAATGTTTTCTACCTGTTACAACGCAACAATTTCAGAGAGTAAATATCATTCGCCTTGACCGGGATTCGAACCCGGATCCCTCGATATCCGGCCGTGTGCTTTAGCCAGTTAAGCTACCGAGACGTCCTCTTACACTCTGAAATTCGGGTTCGAATCCCGGTCTAGGCGAATGATGTTTACTTTCTGAAATTGTTGCATTGTAATGCACACGTAGCGGATGACTCCGTTAAAGTTACTGCTGCGGCATCTCCCGCAGTTTCTTTGAAGTTTTCTACCTGATTAATTTAGGTTTTGCAAGATTTCCAATTCATTAGTTCTAATTATCATGCGTAATTCTTCTTGTTTGTCTTAAAATATTCCTTCCTTAAAATCCTCGTGCAGCAATTCTCTTCATTCTATCTACAATCCCTCCCCTTTTCATCCACACTCTTAGTAACTTTCTCCCTTTGAATACGACCTTATGAACACCCAAATATCTCTCAATATATATATCCTCCTTCCACTTTGTCTGCCTTTTTCCGATTTTACCTAAAAGTTTCTCTTCTTCCATTAACACTTAAAAACTTCATCGTTAGTCTTCCTTTCTCTCCGACTTACTTTTCCCCACCTATTCTCAAAAGTCTGAAATTTAACTTCTCCCCTGCCTCGAATACTTGGTTTTGGACCCATACGGCGGCACTCTACATATTAATTTAGTTTGCCATTTAGTTTTGCTTATTTACTTATTGCACCATCGATCAATTCCCTTTTTGCAAAATCTTCCTTCTCCAGCATCATTCTCATCACACTGTCCCGACTCTTATCCTCATTTTCATCCAAAATACTGCCGAAATTCTGCGAAACTGCTATGATGCTACCGTACCTTGGAGCTGTCGTAACTCTGCGAATTTCATTTTTGGTACTCCTGAGGTAGATCGACTTACGACTCTTCATTTTGGAACTCTTCGCCTGAGGAGCGCTTGTGTTTTCTCTTTAAATCCAATTTGGTGCATCTCGCCATCGTTATCAGCTCTTTGCCTAGCCACGCCCTCTTTCTCCTGCTTTCAACCCCCCCCCCGCTCCTCCGCCTATACGCACGCACGCTTACAGCCTCTTCTCTAATTTTTCGCCCCATGAATTAACACCCAGCTCCTCCTCCTTCCCTCTTCAAACTATCCCGATCCTAGCCCCGTGTTTGTCGAACCCTTCAATTCTTCTTCCTTACACAGCTTCCCACGAGAGGACACACCCTGATCCCTAGTCGTTCACACACCCCTCTCCCCCCCCCACGTTCCAACTGCCCCTCCCGCACACTCTCGCAAGTCCCTCCGGCTTCAGACCCTTCACCTCCGACCCCAAAATTCACTTTTCTTGGGTCGCCGACGACATATTTATGGGGTTCGCTGCTTTGGCAAGAATTATTCCTTCGTCTCTTATTCCATTCTGACGGCATTACACTGGATGAACTGTAGAATTCCGCTTATCTTTTTGAATGAAATAAGCGATTTAGTAATTCCGCAAACAATTTATGAGGGAGCCACCTGATGATGATTACGACCAACATCGAAACATAGGTCGTGTTCTAAAGAAATTACGCGTGGAATTACAGAGTTACTTATTTCACTTCAATATATCGTGTAAATTCCATAAAGCTACGCCGGAGACAACAAATTTCGCAATATCTTTGATAAATGGAATCGGAAGTGATCCATATTAACGCAAATCCAGATAAGAGTGAAAATTAAAAAATAATAACAACAATAAAATACCTAATGTTTAACGTTGAACCAACATTTTTAAAAACATCAATCAATGAGTCATCCTGGTACGATGCGACATCTAATCACGGTGAAATATCTAGTTAAGCAGGTAACTGTTGCAGCGTCTTCCAATCTGATTCCAAGACACGGTTTTAAGAATTAAACTGTTCAGAAACCTAAAATACTTTATTCATGTTATATATCAAAAGTATTTTCTAAAGCAAATTATTTATTAGTTAATAATTAACTAAAAATTGCCGTCTTTACTTTTTCAGTTAATTCTGGATAAACTGAATATATGGATATACTAGGCTGAACGGTGAAATTCTCTAGCGGATATAATACAATTATACTAACTGCATTAATAGGAGGTCGTCACATAACAAATCTTGTGACGACAGACCAAAGGTTGGTTTGTTAGGTGAGAGTAGAGTCCACTCGCATGTTAATCCATAAGGCATGTGAAGAGTGAATTAGGAGGGATCCACGGCTTCACGAAAGATCGAACTCGGGTGTCACGGTCAAGAGCCTAACACTCGATCCACAAGCATACCATCAAATTGTATACAGGGTTCGTCCGGAAAATAAGTGTAATAAGCTCATTGTCTTTATTGACAAAAGGGGAGTCGTCCACTACGAATTTGTACCTAAACGACAAACTGTAAATGCTGCATTTTACGTCCAAGTGCTCGACAGGATTCGAAAACGAGTCGCCCGCGTCCGGCCAGCGATCAAAAACATCTGGCGGCTGCATCACGGCAATGCGCCGTCTCACACCGCGCTTGTCGTTTCGGACTTCTTGGCCAAGCACGGCGTGGCAACGCAGCCGTACCCGCCCTACAGCCCGGACTTGGCACCACCGGACTTCTTTCTGTTCCCGAAGATAAAGACGAGTTTGAAAGGAACGCGATACGGGACTTTGGATGCCGTCAAAGAGGCCGTGACGACGTGTCTTCGAGAGGTTCCCGAAGATGCCTTCGCGGGAGCGTTCCAGGAATGGGAACGCCGCTGGAACAAGTGTATCGACTCACAAGGGTCCTATTTTGAGGAATATTAGCTTAAGATATGTAAAAGTGTAATAATTTTTTTTTCCTGAGCTCGGTACACTTATTTTCCGGAAGAACCCTGTACGATAGAAATAGACATTATAGCTTGAAAGGCATTGCTTCACCATCAAGAGCAAATAAACATGAACAAGTGAGCAAACAATGTGTCGTTTTGTTGAGCATAATATAAGTCGAAGTGCAGACTGATTGAGAAGCCATTGAGTGGAAGCCAAGACTTCGGATCGGAACGTTCAAATATAACTGCGGAGGAAAATACGTTTTTGAACAATAGCAATGATCAAAGAGATACTAAAAAATATTCAAACCAGCGATAGATTACGGTAAGAAGTTTCGGATAGTATTTAATAAACACTAAAAGTGAGACTTAAAATATTTAAGAAGTATTATTTATGAAGAATATGTGAAACAAATTTTAAAAAATATTAATTTACCCTGGGAACAAGTCGCACAACGAAAAAGCATAAGAAGTTACGTGTATAGTTACAGGTAATTTTGGAGTCAACTTTAAAATTCTTTTAATTCGTTCTAAAAAGAGAGAATTTGATATTTATAATGCAGAGACCAATAATAACAGTATCAAGGCTATCGACTATCGAAGTTACGCCAAAGAAAATATATTAGCAACAAAGGCTTAAACGTAATTTTCGTTTTTTAAAAACAACCGAAAAAATAATGGCATATACTACGTTTTTTAGAAGAAATCAGGGATATTTTTTTATGGAATGTTGTTTCAGAAAATTTAATTTAATTTTAGGTAAAAAGTTTTTCATTTTCTGTCACTGGCATATTGCTACGGTTTCAGAAAATTTTTAAGGTACTGGATATTAAAAGATATACTGACAACCAGATACTGATGTTCTTGTTCTGGTTAATTTATGGTGGTCTGGAATTGAGTTTTTGATCCATAACCACCATTATAAACGCGTATTTACGAGTATACAGTCAATTTAACATTACATCTACCGCATTCTACATTTTCAAGAGACGAATCAGCATGAAGGGACCAATTTTTACAACTCACTAGTTTGAAATATATTTATAAACATCCATTTTGCTAAATGTTAATTCTTCCTAACTCGCGAACATCATCACATTTGGTACTACGGAAGAAACAAGCTTAAACAATGATTTAATAAGATTCAAATGCCAAATTGTCCAAATGTTTGAAATTAATGCTGAGATCTTGCAACTTTTCTTCCTCCATCATACACATTCACACATCTAAAACATATCTATTATATAGAAACACATACCATATCATATTCCAATACGAATCCAAAAGAACTTTAAAATTCATTTATTATTTTGATTTAATAAATTCATTCAAATCAATTTTATTTAAAATATTTATCTATACGTATCATTATTATAGAAGAATTGCGCTAGGCAAGGAGGCTTTCTCAAGGAGGAGGGAGTTGATGACGGGGACGTTGAGTAGGGATTTTAAGACAAGACTCGTAAAAACTCCGATATGGAGCGTAGCTATGTACGGCGCGGAAACGTGGTCACTGAAGCAGGAGGATAGACGTAGATTGGAGGCTTTTGAAATGTGGGTGAGGAGAAGAATGGAGAAGGTGAAATGGACCGAAAGGAAAACAAATGAGGAAGTACTGGAGATGGTGGGTGAGGAAAGGAGAATGTTGACAGAAATCCTATGGAGGCAGGAAAAATGGATGAAAGGCGTATTGAGCGGTAGTGGAATGTTAAAGAAGGTAATAGAGGGGAGGATATTGGGCCAGCGAGGAAACGGCAGGAACAGGATAGGGATGTTGGACGGGATGAAGGGAGGAAAAAAGTACAGAGAGATGAAGAGGGACCTGATATAGATTAGGTTGCTGGATTGGGTTTATTTGATAGTTGTGTCCATCCAAAAACCTACCTTAACCGGTAGATTACCTAATAATTATTATTATTATACTTTATTCCGTAGACGAACCCACCTGTAAAATAATGCAATTGACTCAGCTGTTTTTTTTATTCAGAGATAATTCAAGCAGAAGTCCCACTCTACTGAGACCATGACTTGAATATCGTATATATGCTAACCCCGATGCATTACATTTGAAATAGTTATGTACGAATTTCAAGTAATTACGAACCATATCCATAGTAATTTGACGTATTTCTTATTTATTTAATCTTCTCACATGATGTCACCATTGCTTTTAATGACGCTCCATGTTTTTCTCTTTGTCTCCCTTTCCACTTGATATTTCCACCACCCAAAACCTCCAGGAATCGTCCCTCCTGCACACTTTATTTTTCCGCGTAGAGAGCAATGAAACCCTTTACCTCATTTTTTTAGTCTTCTAGGGCTAAAAAACTGGCAAGTGCACTCCTCTGCCCGACCGACTATCGCTACGACTGAACACTACCCTTCTTCACGACTTCATCCCCCACTCTCCATCTCCCCAACACATATCAATCCCCTATCCTTCGCTATGTCAAATGGTAAAAGAGGAATTTCCTACCGTGCTCTCCCATGGAGTCCCAGGTTCGATACTCGGTGGGGGAACATGTAAAGGGTCGCGAGAAGAGACAAGGGAGGGAAGGGAGTTGAGATGGGGTTAGGTATGGCTGGAATTTATGATATTTTTCGCCCGTAAAAAAAATTTATATATATATATATATATGCATATACATATATAAAATAATAACAATAATATGAAAACGCATGGGGACGAAAGGAGCGTGGCAGATTCATATAAAGCGTCCGGGGTTGGAGGGAGTGAGTGAGTGAGTGAATAGGTCGGAGAGGAGGGGGTGAGAGATAAAAGAGGAGAGTAAAAAATAAGAATGAAGATGAAGGGGGAGGGAAAGAGAGAGAGAGAGGAAACTGGGTAGAAAGTGGGGGTAGGAGGGAAAGAGAGAGAGAGAGAAAGGGGGGAGGGAGGACGCGGAGGAAGGTGTGTGCGGGGGAGGGAGGAAGAGGAGGAGGAAGGGGGAGGCTGAGGTACTCCCGGCGAAAAGAATACAATTCATTCTTTCGCGTCGCCAAAATCCAAAAAACCTTCCCCCCCACTCCCCTTTACCATTCACTCCTTTCCTTTTACCGCCCACCCCCACCCTCTTCCTCCCTCGCAGCGCTTCAAAAACCCCCCATCCCCACCCCCTGTCCTCCTCCTCCTCCTCTCCCCCCCCCTAAACCACCCTCCCGCCCTCCCTCACTCACCCACACCTCGCGACCGCCTCCATTCTTGCAGTAACAATGCCGCCATTCGACAATGGCTTCTTTTTTCCCATCCGCCCTCCCCCTCTCTCATCCTCCTCCAGCTACCCCCCCTCACACTCCATCCTTCCACATCCACCCACCCACACACACACACACTCACTCAGACCTACACGCTCACAATGCTTTCCTCCTCCCCCCCCCCCCGCATCAACCCCTCCACCACGCTGCTATCTTTCCCCTCCCTCACTCCACTCCTCTATCTCCCTCACACACACACACAAAACCATCCCCACAGCACCTCACTCCCTCCCTTTTCTTCCCCCCTCACCCCTCCCCACACCCCCGATACCCCCTTCCTCCTCCGGATCGGTGTAAGACAGAACTCCGCCAACCACGCCAAATATAGAGAGAGCCCCCTTTCCCACCTCCCCCACCCCTTCGTCCTCCCCTCCACACACCACAACACGTCCCCCATTCCCTCCCCTCGTCCCTCACCCCATTTTTTTCCCACCCCCTCTCTCTCCAACTGAGCTAAAACCCCTTTCTTCCTCCTCCACCCCGCGCACCCCGGCCCTCCTTCCCCTCTATCCTTCACAACACCGCTCCCTTCCGTCCGCCGACGGGATTCCACAGATTTGACTTGAGTCTTCAGCGCCACCTCTCTCGCTGCCGCTCCCATTGTAGCCTCCTCACCACCCTCCCCGCCTCTCTCTCTCTCTCTCTCTCTCTCTCTCTCCTTCTCCCTCTCACACACTCTCATATCCTCTTCCCCTCTCAATGCAGATGGCGCGTCAAAGACAGATGACTGTTGTTTAAGCGAGTGACGGCCGAAGGGAAGAGGAGTCCCCCGGGAAGTAGGAAGCTCCCATCCCTCTCTCGCTCCCTCCTGCAAGCTATCTCCTCCACTCCTACTCCTCCTCCGCGAAAAATCCCTCCCTCAACCCTCCTCCCGTCCCTTCCTATCTCCTCCACTTCCAACCCTCCGTGGTAGTATCTCCTTTCTTCTTCCAGCGTCATCCACCAACACCCCCCCTCCCTCCGACTCGACCCTACCTAACCCCCCCCCTCTCCCCGCTTCCCTTATTGTCTCTCCGAGTCCCGATGATCCTTCCCTCCACACCCCTTCCCCATCTCGTCATGCCCCCGTCTCCTTCCTCCATTCGATAACTTTTCCCCCGATTTCCTCCTCCTCACACCGAAGCCCACTACCTAGTGCTTCGCCCTCTCCCCGCTACTCTCCTTCCCCCTCCCCAACACCACCCCCGACCCTGTTGGCTCCTTAAGGAATCGCTCGGGTCGCGAGAGCTCCACTCACTCGCTGAAAGGTTACGGGAGGAGGGGAGAGGCGGTGTGGACGTGGGTGTGTGCGTGACGGTGGAGTGAAGGGGAGCGATTTGTTGTCGCGATCCCACGCCGGCATTGTCCGGGATTGTTTTGCACGCGACATTATTCCCTTTGCGGGTTTCGCTGCTAATATGTCCGCGGTTAGGCAGACCTACGAGTTGCGTTCCCACGCCGATAAACCTCATAAACCCACGGAGGTGCTGTGAGTTTTCCTCAAAGGCTCCCGAATCGTGGATCTCCGGCGCGCATTTTCGCACGTGAAATGGCGAATCCGTGAATATATATTTCTCATTATTTTTTTGACTCCTGGATGCAGAGTGTATTTTAAAGAAGGGTGAGTTAGTCTACGGATGAGCAAGTTTGATCTCAAATACAAATGTACCGGAAGAAAATGTCAGCTTCTGAAAAAAATGTATGTTGTCGTCCATCAAAATTTCTTTTCTCCCGCATAACTTTATGGAATTTGCATAACATATTGGAATGAAATGAAATTATTGACTTCGTAATTGCATACACTAAATTGAAAAACAAGATCCAGGTTTCGACGCTGAACGTCATCAGGTTGGTATATACGAGCATACCTTCTGATCGGGGAAGGGGAGTTGGTCAGAGAGGGAGTTAAGTAAGGGTGTAGGGTTATAAAAAGGTTAAAATATGGCATGGGAGGAAAAGAGAATGACATCTTTCGGTGTCAGTCGTTGACTTGGAAGAGTGGTAGGTCTAGGACTGGGGGGTTGGGGGGATATTAAGTTTCGTTGGCAAGTTCATCCTTGCAACGGACGCATTTCCAACGCAAAATTTCCATCAGCTCCAAAGCATCAAGTCTTTATCCTTTATTTTCAAAATGAAGAATTTTAGTCACAAAGTCACTTTTATGCTTATTCCCGATGAGGTTTTTCGCGAAGAGTGATGTTATGTTCTTATCCTTCACACATGCTTGATGTTCTTTCATCCAATCTTTAAATGTTAGTCTTGTTTGCCAATATACTCGTACTTCGTGTTGCATTCCGAGCACTTTAATTCATACACTCCACTACTCTTGTCATTGGGAACTTCGTCTATAGTGTGAGAGATCACGTTCTTCAGGCATGAACGACTGTAAAAGGCACATTTAATCTTTTCATTATACATAGGTAATATTTTGATTGTTTTTTAGAAATATTCCCTTTATAGTGTATTCGTCGAACAATTTTATTAAGACCCCTTATCGTTCGTGGAAAAAATGACATCTTAAATCTATCTGTTCTACGTACACTTATTCTCTCTAATTTATTAGCATAATCTCTCCTACCGTCGTACGATGGGGGTAATAGTACATTTTCAACATCACTGCTAAAGAGACGTCCTTCCAATGCATGTAAGATCTGTAATTTAACCTTCGCTTCGTGAATGATTCCCAGCCTAGCTGCTCTAATATTTTGGATACGCTACTAAGTTATCATAACAACGTTTTACAAATCTAGCTCCTCTACGCTACACGCGATCCAATCCGGCAATCAATCCAATTTCGTGAGGATCCCCCATACGTACTTGCAGCATATTCTAAATGAGGCCTAACCAACGACAGATGACATTTCTTTTTGATTCTTTCATCAAATTTACCAAGTACACTCCTAATAAAACATATTTTTTGTTCTCTTGTCCACATATCTCTCGTATGTGTCTCGCCCAGGAGAGATCGTGTGTGAGGGTAACCCCTAGGTATTTAATTGAGTCTACACATTCAATTTCGGTGTTCCTAATTCAGTAGGAGTTCTGAAGAGAATTGCTCTTTTTCCAAAAATTTATGACTATGTACTTTTTTAAGTTCAATTCTAATTGTCAGCAGCTAATCGCACCAGCGTGAAATATATACGAGGAATATGTGGACAAGTTGATTTCAAATTTCAAACTAATTTAAATTTTTTTCCTTATAGGCTACTTACTTCGGACCCCATATAACGAATACTTAACATTTACTGCCCTATGGTTACCGAAATCTTTTATAGTTTCTATAGTTAAGACTTTTTCGGGAATACGTCATTCGTTGCCAAAAAATCAAGAATATTGTCGGACCTAGTTGGTGAAGTGAAAAGTTGAGTCAATGAGTTCAACGTAAAAGAATTCACCAGCGATTTGCAGATATCTTTTCCGTCTTTACATCCCGTTTTAAGACAATCTTTGCTCAAGTCAAAAGATGGGACATTTTAATATCCACCGATTATAACGTCGCGATCATTGTGCTGGGATAAGAAACATTTGATTTTCTGATCTAATTCTATTATTTAACTGTCTCTGTCGACTGGCATTCTGTACAATTCGCCCACATAACTTCTTTTGGATTGAGGACTTTTAATTGAGCACCAAACGCTTTTCAAACCATTACCCGGAATTACTTCAGCCCTACTGACGCAAGAATTTTTAACTGCAATAAATACACCGCCCCCGATTCTATTTGTTCTGTCATTTCTATAAATGGAAAAGGATTTTGGGAAAATTTCACCGTCGACAATATCAATGGATAACCAGCTTTCTTCTCCAATAAGTAAATCTGCGAATTTGTTTTTTAAACTTCGGCACTTAACTACCAATAGAGATAATGTTCCCTTGCACATTACTGTTTGTTTAATTTATAATAAGGTTGTCTTCTTATTAATATTGAATCCCTTACAAAATTTTACGCCCGATACTATCGGATTGGTGTCAAATGAACTATTGTTAGCACTGAAACTCACCATATTTAAAGTTACATAAATTACCAAAGAAGGCTTTATTATTTAACACCATTCGACCTACACGCTGACCTACACTTTTATCTAAAAAATCCCGGTAGTGCTCGAATATCCTACCCTCTGCCCACCTGGCGGCCTCAGATGTGTAGTGAACACCAGAACGGTTCAGGGGGTTCCTGCACGATTGGATCGCCGTTTGAAGGTCCCGATATCCCTGCAGAAAGGACACAATCTCTGATTGATGTCTTCCACTCGGCTCCAAACCAGAGGTCCACGATCAATCCTCGGGACAAGGCTACAGGTCGAGAGCGTCACATAAACCCCCTCGGCACCACCCACCCGCTTCACTTCCGAGTTCAATTCCCTGAAGGAATTCTGAATCTCTTCATACCCACGGTCCACGGCATCGTTGACACCAACATGAGCCACGACCCACACCTGGAACAATTTGTGCCGGCAGCCGTCCCTCCAACCGCCTTCGTCACCTGGGGGACGCCGCTACTAGGAATACTCTATGCCGTCAGGCGCTGGCTCACACCCTCGTGGTCTGCCCTCTTCCGCAATGGGACCATCATACGTCTGACATTACTGCTCCCTATCACTAAAATCCCCCCTTCCCTCTCTGACGATTCCTTCTGGGTGATGGGGCGGAGGTAGAGGCTGCAGATGCCGCTGGGCTATCCACCGATAGCACCTAATACCTGTTGGAGACGGGGATGTGGTTTGCCTTTGCATCTCCCATCCCTCACCGCAGCGGTAACTTTCCCCCGCTACTGCTCGAGACAACCTCACATGCGGCGGCCTCTCGAACACTCCGCCGCATGTTGCATTTGGACGAATCCGTGCGACCTAAGAAGAATATGCTGTAACTATATGGGATCCTCACGAAGTTGGATTAATCACCGAAATGGCTCGCGTGCAGCGTAGAGGAGCTACATTCGGAAACGTTATGATAAACTTAGTAGCGTATCCAAAATATTAGAGCAGCTAGGCTGGGAATCACTCGCGGAGGGAAGGTTAAATTACAGATTGAAGCTGTTACATATATTGGAAGGTCTCTTTAGCAGTGGTGTTGAAAACGTACTATTACCCCCATCGTACAACGTTTGGAGAGATCATGCTAATAAAATTAGAGAGATTAAGTGTAGAACAGATAGATTTAAGATTTTATTTTTTCCATGAACGATAGGGGATCATAATAATATTGTTCGATCGCGGTAGGGTCATGATCGGTTAAAATTATTCTGGTGTGTATTCACCCCCTGCCACACACCCTGGCGGTGGCTGGCAGGGTATATATAAATAAAATAATTATCATTGGAATTCATATCGAATATTAAACTTTTTCTAAGTATCAAATGATTATCCCTGGTAATGAAAATGTCTTGGCGTGAAAGTTAGCAATTTAACTGCGGAAATTTCAGTACTGATAACGCTTATCTCAGCGTCAGTTTCTCCATAACCTTGTAACTTTTCGAAGTAATAGCGTAAACACCAAGTCGTCTTGATCATGATTTCAACAAATAACAAATTCTCCTAGAATATTTACAGCTAAAAATATGCCACGATATCCTCATACTAAGGCTGTAATCTTGAGAAATGGGCAAATAATCTGGAAAATGAGCATGAAATTTCCCCAATGATATGACGATAGATCGAAACGATAAAAATCGCAGATTAATCGTTACAGCCGTCTAGAATTATTAGAATCTAAACCTGCACCTAATCCCACGCAAGACTTGCAGAGGGTGTGCGATAAGCGTTGTTATGTACCGGACAGTGTAATTAGTAATACTGAGCATTCGGCAACATTCGATTGCCATCAGTCAAATGTTATACGTGAGGCGTGTGGGTCATGAAGTTCGCGAGGGAAAAAAGTACCCTTACATCCGCTTTCTTGGTAGTCAGTTACACTTAAATGGGCACCGCGGTCTCGCATAACGATAGAAATAGGCTCTAGTATTATTTCTTCTGTGTAAGAGTTTCATTTAATATGTATTTTCCTAAAGTCGCGCATACAATCACCGATCTGACTGTTACTCCGAATTCAGACTATTCGTTAAAGATTTATACGCTTCCATTTACGTGCGTTCATGACGATTCTTAACGCAGAACGTGCAACTTTTGCCCCTGTATTCCGAAATAAAATCCTCCTACTCAGTGTACCAAGTACTCGAAGCGTATTCCAAGATGAGATCTGATCAACCCGAAATTAAGCCTCCTTCAATATTTTTAATTTTGATATCGCCCCACAGTTTGTGTGATTATTATTATTAGGTTATCTACCGGTTAAGGTAGGTTTTCGGATGGACACAACTATCAAATTAACATTTTGTAACTCCAAACCAAACCCAATCCAGCAACCTACTCTACATCAGGTCCCTCTTCATCTCTGTGAACTTCATTCCTCCCTTCATCCCGTCCAACATCCCTATCCTGTTCCTGCCCTTACCTCGCTTGCCCAATATTCTCCCCTCTATTACCCTCTTCAACATTCCACTACCGCCCAATACGCCTTTCATCCATTTTTCCTGCCTCCATAGGATTTCTCTCAACAAACCCCTCTCCTCACCCACCATCTTCAGTACTTCCTCATTTGTTTTCCTTTCGGTCCATTTCACCTTCTCCATTCTTCTCCACACCCACATTTCAAAAGCCTCCAATCTACGTCTATCCTCCTTCTTCAGTGACCACGTTTCCGCACCGAACATAGCTACGCTCCATATCAGAGTTTTTAGGAGTCTTAACCTCCCTACTCAACGTCCCCGTCATCAACTCCCTCCTCCTTGAGAAAGGATTGCGTTGATTTAAATTTCTTCGAAGAATATGTGCTATTAAAAGAAAGGGTAGCTCATGGCAGAATAGGAATACATCTCTTGGAACTAAAATTCGGTTTGAAAATATTCCTTGCTTGAAATGTGAAATAAAACTTGAATTCGCACACTGCCTAAGTGGCAGGTGCTGTAGAATTGATCGCCGCCGACAGAGACTTAACAGTTTTAAGGGACTTCTCAACTGATTTGTTGATTTTGGAAACAGATCCAGCGAAGGATATTTCAGCTTCGTGGTCGTAACGGGAAATCCCTATCAGCGTTAGTTCAAATGTCCGCCTATCATTTCTTCATCTTCTCCAGCATCCATGTCAGGTTGTTGATTTTACTTCTGAACATGTCAATAAAAGAATCCGATTTTAGCTGCGGAACTGGGCGTACGAATGAAATTTCAACCAAAGCTAAACTTTATTCACGTCTGGGATTCCCAAAATGTAAAATAGATCTCCCATGCAATTCACGAAAACCAACGGCTCTTTATCTCTCTATTCACAGTTACGAGATTCATTGTCGGCTTTTTTATCGTAACAATCGAAGTTAAACTGATCTCTCTTGAGAGATCTTGTGGCATTGCTACCAAATGATCTCTGCCTCCACACAAGACAATCTAACCGCAATTTGTCCTAGACGATAAGGAAGATCAATAGCCAAAAAATATTACAGTCACCGTAATTCACCTCTGGGAAATATTTTCAAACGAGTTCAAATACCAATGGAAAAGATAAATACTAAAACGTTTTTGTGACTAGAACGAAAGGAATTCGCCGTTTCAAGTGCACCATCACATTACGGAATGGTTACTTATTATTTGTGAACGAAACAAAACACTTAAACTGGTCACATTATTGCATTAAATATATAAAATTATTTGAAACGAATTTATTGTATGCTCCAGACGGTTCGTTATTTTATATGAGTAATCTGCATAAATTTTAATGCAGTATAGGTATGGTGGGCGAGGAGAGAGGTTTGCTGGGAGATATCCTATGGAGGCTGGAAAAATGGATGAAAGGCGTACTGCTCGGCAGTGGGATGTTGAAGAATGTAATAGAGGGGAGAATGTTAGGCAAACAAAGGAAGGGCAGGAACAGGATAGGGATGTTGGACGGGATGAAAGGAGGAAGGAAGTACACAGAGATGGAGAGGGGACCTGACGTATAGTAGGTTGCTGGATTGTGTTTTGTTAGGAGTCACAATATATTTATTTGATAGTTGTGTCCATCCAAAAACCTACCTTAACCGGTAGATTACCTAATAATAATATTATGACAAGCATGACGAAGTTTCTGACCCGAATGTGAGAGCTAATGTGGAATATGAAACATGAAACTGACGAGCACAAAAGATAGAATCTGGAGAGTTTTTGAGGGAGATTATCCCCTGCTAGAAGTTACGTATGTAGAGGGAAAAATTCTCCGCCAACGGTGCGTAGCAACCGCCACATCTGCCATTTTTTTATTCACTATCTCCGCGACTGCGAAAGAAATAGCAATTTTATTAGTGTACACACGCAAATACGGACGTTTCGATATCAAATTATAACGTCCGAGGCTGGAGAATCCAATGGAATTATTATCCCGAAGAGGTGAGGTGTAAATATTTTATTATTTGCCTTTTCGGTCTATTGCCTTCCGCCTTTCATCTCCAACGGCGTAAATGATAATACTCGACCGCTCCCTGGCGTCGTCTACATTTAATAATATCTAGCTAAAAGAGAAAGAGAGAGAAAGAGAGAGAGAGAGGCGTTGCGTGATGGGATCGACCACTAGAGCCTTTTTCTTTCACTTCGCCACGGTCGCTAAAAGCTTTTCTGAGTCGTGCGTGATCTCGGCACGAGGAAAACAACAGCAGCACGGATCCCGTGGCTTCATTTCAACCACCGGACGGAATTTGTACGTGGTACGCACCCACCCGCCCACCCCTACTAAATTCGTTATCCCAACGCCCAAAATTGAATATTTTTCATGGAATCACGTGGTGCGCTTCGAGCGGTTATTTTTTCTCTCTCTCTCTCTTCGTTTCCCCTGCGAACAAAGGAGCCTGGAGCGCAACGTTATCGGAAGAGTAACAACAGTGGTTCCTAACGGAAGGAATGATTTTTATATACCTATCAACGGATTACGGTAAGCATGGCTAAAAAAAAACGCTACGAAAACGTACAATTTTGGTGAAAAAATTCACCGGACGGATAAAGGAAAAAGTTTTGTCCTACAATACGATATTCACTATTGTAGTAGCCCTGTTTTAAAAATTGTTCTTTAAGTTTGGATATGCGACATTCATTATTAAATATCGACCGTAAATGTAATAACATTAACGAGAGAGAAGAAATACTTCAAAGATAATC
This sequence comes from Hetaerina titia, assembly GCA_037158775.1. Taxonomy (NCBI): domain Eukaryota; kingdom Metazoa; phylum Arthropoda; class Insecta; order Odonata; family Calopterygidae; genus Hetaerina; species Hetaerina titia. The sequence continues at coordinate 39,484,208 of CM073778.1, forward strand.
AACGCCTCTAGCGAGAATCATCAAATACATAAAGTAGCATTGAGCATAAGAGGGAGAAACGTAACCAATCGAATATCGAAGATATGTTCAGATACTATGAGGAAAAGATGTCCATTTTTTACATGTAAGGCTGCCTCTTCAATTCTAATAACTTTTTGCGCCTAGAATATTAAAAACATCGACATAGTTCGTATCTTTCACATCCTATAGCGATATAAGGTCCATACAGTCAAATCGAATATGATACAACCTTGGATACATAGGTTCCTTAAGATATAAATATCGACTTTATGAAAGTAAAAAATATATCGATAATGTTTCGATTTTTGTCTTATTGCAGATGTGTTTACGATACAGAGAAGTGTATTGAATCAACAGTGTTGTTTGCAAATGATATCGAATAATTTCCTCTATTTAATATTGGAATAGCTTTTCCTTTACGGCCTTGGACCTCTTTCCAAATGTGATTACCACTCGAGATACGAAAGGTGACAATATTCCTTCCATTTTTATTGGTACCCATATAAATAATTCAGATTCTAATTCACTCACCTATTGTATATAAAGGGTGTACCACAGTTAACATTTAGGAGTTATTGACTCCAGACCAAAGTAAAATTGATTGTCAAACAGAGGAAACTATATGAAAAATTATTTTTTTCCACCCACAATCCGTTATGGAAAACATCAGGATAACTTTTCAAAAGATGTACTCGAAATGAAAATGTTACCATATACTCCTGCCCAATTAATTTACTAATTATCCCAATTCCCGGTGACCTAATAACCCCTATCGCACTCCCTTGAGGAGGATAATTTCGTAATCGGTATATTAAAAACATATTCTTCACGTTAATTTTAGTCAATCAGCCGGTTCGTCCAATTTCCTCCGTAGCACAACATTTCCAATGATGCCAAATTTATTTTACTTCCTCATCCGTCCATTACTGTCAGTCCTGGCTGAATTACTTTATCCCCGATGTCCTGGAGAAGTATGTCCTAATTTCAATATGTATGCCTCTGTGTTTCGATATATAATTGAAATTGGTATACGTAGTTCGAGCTATTTTGCGAAATCTTTCCTTGATTTTTTTGTCACTGAAGACCTCAGATTTTCAATTTATTTTGTAAAATAATCAGTTTTAATTCTTCCTTCCGTTGGGAAAGGTAGTCGTGCTACCGAAATATTTCAAAAACATAACTCTGAGAGTGGCTTTATTTTACGTTTTTAAGTTTCATAATCCAGCGTCAGAGTTGGAAATTCAGTACGATAGATATGGGATGAGAATCTATATTAATAAAACAAAGGCAATTCAATTTTCCAGAAAGAAAAGGGCTAAGTGAAACATTAAAATAGGAGGGGAAAAACTAGAGCAGGTGGAACAGTTTATGTATCTCGTAAGTGTTTTGGACCAACACGGTCAAAGTAGTAGGGACGTAAGGAGAAGAATTGCCCTAGGCAAGGAGGCTTTCTCATGGAGGAGGGAGTTGATGACGGGGACGTTGAGTAGGGAAGTTAAGACAAGACTCGTAAAAACTCTGATATGGAGCGTGGCTCTCTATGTACGGCGCGGAAACGTGGTCGCTGAAGCAGGAGGATAGACGTAGATTGGAGGCTTTTGAAATATGGGTGTGGAGAAGAATGGAGAAGGTGAAATGGACCGAAAGGAAAACAAATGAGGAAGTACTGGAGATGGTGGGCGAGGAGAGGTGTTTGTTGAGAGAAATCCTATGGAGGCAGGAAAAATGGATGAAGGGTGTATTGAGCGGTAGTGGAATGTTGAAGAAGGTAATAGAGGAGAGAGTATTGGGCAAGCGGGGAAAGGGCAGGAACAGGATAGGGATGTTGGACGGGATGAAGGGAGGAAGGAAGTACAAAGAGACGAAGAGGGATCTGATGTAGATTAGGTTGCTGGATTGGGTTTTGTTTGGAGTTACAAAATGTTTATTTGATAGTTGTGTCCATCCAAAAACCTACTTTAACCGGTAGATTACCTAAAGAAGATATATATATGTGTGTGTGTATATATATATATCAGTTATATGTAATATTTTATACATATATAACCAGTAGATTACCTAATAATTAAATATATATATGTATGTATGTATGTTTGTGTATGTGTGTAAAGCGTTTAAGCTCTTTTGTGTTAGAATTCGTAATACATGTACAGACTATTGATAGATCAAACAATTTCCAAAAAAGAAATGAAAAAAATAATTAAGAATACCACTGTTTTAAAGCTGTTTTTTAAGTGAAGTCAAAGATTTTTTTTCATTTTATCTGAGGAAATAATTTATAATAAAATTTTTACTAGTTTTATAAAGGTGGAAAACTCCTGGATAAGTGTCTAAAAAACGTATTGATGTTTTGTTTTGAGATTCATTACCAACTTTTTTTACTTCATTTTTGTTGAATATCTTTTGCGTTCTATCTATCTAGCTCTGCAAATTATGTATTTAACTGTATGTTTTTAAGAATACATTCCCATAATTATATTACGGTGACACCAATAACGTTTTTTCAAAAGTGGAAAACCTATAGGTTTCTTTTTTCTTTAAGGGGTTATTGCATTACTTTGCTCTCTACTTTTGGAAGCAATAAACTGTACTTAAACTTTTAAAAAATGTATAGGTAAAAAATTATATTTTATTGTAAATAATAGTAAATATAAATAAATAATAAATATAGTAATACATAGTAAAAATATAGATAAGCCCAATGGCTTCACGTTAGGCATACCTTCTTAGGCGTTACAAATACCTTTCGTCCTCATTGTATTTACGTGTACAATGTTTCATTCACGTTTGTACTCAAGAAGTTCCTTTCTGTGCAAAATTCATCGAGCATATTATTTTTCAAAATTGAAAAAAAATAACTTTCGCGTGAAATTCGCAGTGCGTCCATTTTAACATAAATCTTATGACGTCATCAGCGATATTTCTATACCTCCACTAATACATCCTTTTTCCCCAACACCTATCCGCCGATCGCGTCCACTGAGTTCCAACCTGGTATGCAAAAATTCATTAATGTAATTACTTAACATTTCCATCAGCCCTCGTGCACGAACAATAAATGCTAGATAATGACGTCAGGGAGATCCTTGACTGCCATCTCCGAGCTCAATTCGCTAAACAATGGACGAGGATATAAGGGCCTGGGGTTGGTGGGAGGGAAGAAGGAGGAGGAGAGGGTTGGTATAAGAGGGATGAAGGGGGTGGGGTTGGGGTTAGAGAGGAGAGGGGAGGGGAGGATGGGGTGACGGGAGGGGAGGAGGAGGGTGGAGGGAAAGAGAGAGAGGGGACTCGGGTCGAACTGAAAGGAGAAGAGAACCAGTAAAAAGAATGGCTATGGCGAAGAGTGCTCGCCGAGGATATTTTGTGTGTTTGCTAACTTCTTTTTTTTTTTGCGCCTGAGTTCCAGAGAGAACTCGCAAGCAATTCAGTTACGCGTTCCCTTTGTGCCCGAGCGAGTGCTTTATTGTAGTTAACTTTGGAAACGAAGAATCGCTAGGAAACATTCCTCCCGCTGCTCGTCGCTTTGCATGCCGTTTCCGAGAGGAGTAGGCGGAGGAGTATCCCCCACCGACCCCATCGTCGAGGAAAGGGGGGAGGGAGGGGGAGAGAAGAAGTTGGGCCTCCTCGGTGCTTCGGGAGAAGTTGGGTGGGCCCACGAGGGCACCCTGTCTGGGAATCCCCTCTAGCCGCGGGAATAATGATGGCGGCTCTCAGAGCGACGCGTAGATTTGTTTGGGCTGCAGCATTATCAATGCAGCGGTGCAATTAAAAGCATCTGGGGATCCAGCTCGGGGAACTCCGATCCAAGAAATGAACGAAATGAGAAAAAGACCAGCCTTGGCCCGTGGAAAACTGTCGAGAAAGAACGCTGCTAACTGACGCGTAGGTCATTACAACATCTGCGTATGTAGTTACAGATTTCAGAGATTCCAAATCCCAGAGTTAGAATTAAAGTTTTGACAAAAGTATCAATCGATATGACTTGCAAACTCGATTAAATCATCATTTACCAATGAAGACAAGGGAAGGATAAATTCAAATCGGCCATAAAACCGAAAAATATTCATCTGCACAATATTCCGCAGCTCGCCAGAAGGGCGTGTGGCGGGGGCACCACCCATACATGCATAACCAATAATCCATACACGTATACACGTACTTGGAGGCTACTTTTTTCCTCCTGGTGGCTAATTAACTGCAAAAACACCTATATTACCCCTTACACCACTATATATATATATATGAAAAACCATAAACACAGTAATCAACCCGAAGGTCGGTTTAGTAGGTGATGTAATTAGATGTAGAGGTGGTAGCTCACCCATGTACCAACCCCGACGGCGTGTGAATATTCACACATCAGGGTAGGGGGGCCAGTTCCTTTCCCTGTTAAATATATATAAATATATATATATATATATATATATACATATATATAAATATATATGTATATGTCTTGGAAGTTGACGCTCTCCGGCGACGCACAAACACACAAACACACGGATACAAAATATTCAACGTACAGAAAAATGAAGAAAGGACACTCACAGTATGACGACGGCGGGGCCGTCGAAACGTCAATACATACTGTGAGTGTCCTTCCTTTATTTTTCTGTGCGTTGAATATTTTTTATCCCTGTGTTTGTGTGTTTATATATATATATATATATATATATATATACATTTAGTAGTACAAGGGGTATAAAATATATTTATTTATGGACTTAATTGGGCGAGGTTGAGACTTATTATCCCTTCTTTCACCTAACGCTTGCATTACATTACATTGAAGACAATTATATACAACCAAACCCTAGATGGAGGAAAATCCACCTAGGCGGGAATCGAACCCGCAACCTCTGGGTTGTTCGATGAGGCGAAGATGTTACCCCACCGCCATCGGGATCGGTAACATAGTTTATGCGTGGGTGGTCTGATTGGTTTCCGACCAGAAAAAGTCTTGTATCTTTGTTAGGTCGGAAACTTTTCAAACCACCCTTGTATGTATAAAATAAAAGTCTGACCTGAATATATATACATATGTATGTATAATAAAGTCAGACCTGATGAAGGCCGAAAGCTTAAAAAAAAACTACAATGTGAGTGTTCTTTTACGTGTTATCTATTTTATTATGCGTCCTATTGTGCCGTTATATTGCTCTCGTGAGTGCTTCTATATCATCGATATATATATACATATATATATATATATATATATATATATATATATATATATATATATATATATATATATATATATATATATATATATATATGTATGAATGTATATATTAAATAGACGCTCTTCGGCGACGCACAAACACACCGAAAAAAAATATTTGACAAACAGAAACACAAAGAAAGGACACTGGTCTAGCGGGTAGAGCGTTTGACTGCTGACCAGAGGGCCCCGGGTTCGATTCCCGGGCAAGGCACTTTGGGCACCTGCAGCTCCACCAAAGCTAGTTGATTTTTTGGGTACCGGATCTTCCTGGGAAACCATAACCGGCACAGGGAAAGGAACTGGCCCCCCTACCCTGATGTGTGAATATTCACACGCCGTCGGGCTTGGTACACGGGTGAGCTCTACCATCACCTACTAAACCGACCTTCGGGTTGATTACTGTGTTTATGGTTTATATATATATATATATATATATATATATATATATATATATATATAACACGTAAAAGGACACTCACACTGTAGATGATTTAAGCTTTCGCCCTACTCCGAGGCCTTCTTCAGGTCAGTCTGACCTGAAGAAGGCCTCGGAGTAGGCCGAAAGCCTAAATCATCTACAGTGTGAGTGTCCTTTTACGTGTTATCTGTTTTATTCTGTGTTCTATTGTGCCGTCCAAAAGTTATATTGCTCTCGTGAGTACTTCCGCATCATCGATATATATATATATATATATATATATATATATATATATATATATATATATATATATATATATATATAATGCAGGTGAAAGCAATAAATTCGGGTGCTTGGGTCCCAAATTGTTCATACAAGCACTGCATGTCTCATGAGGGAAGAGCGATTACTTGCATCTGTTTAGTGAGGGTGTCTACCTCTTTTGATTTATCCCGGTGGCCGAATCTTACAATATAAATTGGTGCCTTAATGATTCCCTCTGTGTCGCAAGAAAATTCAGGTGCCCTGCATTTTTCTGCACCTGTAAGTTTTGCCTGTTCGCTTTAATAATCAAAAGGTTCTCGAGCTAATTCTTCCAGCATTATAAGAAAATGATAAAAAACACATAAATGTTTCTTGGTGCTATCTTTTCGTACCATACCAGGTGTTGGAGGCGGATGCTAAAGATCGAATGGGCAGATTAATAATTAATGAAATAACAGGCAAAATTAGAGAAGGAAAAGACGATGTGGATTACGATAAAGAGAGGAAGAAACAAAGGGCTCACCTCAAGAAATAATGGGTTTTCTAATGGAACAAATAATAGACAGGAAGCCTCCTGGGTGAGAAGACCAAGAGGCAAATACGTCTAAGCGAAAGAAAGGGTGATTCGAGACGGAAGAACTTAATAATGGCGTTCGAGAAAGTTAGATGGAGAAAGGGAAGAGTGGAGGCCTGCAGTCGACAAATCTTGGGATTGAAACTGACAATGATCGATCTAACAACCAAGTCCCGTAAATCACCGGCAGGGTACATACATATTTGCGACAAAGAAACGGGTATAATCTGTCGGTCAAAATCGCGGATTCGTTCCTCCCTCACAGAAATACATGACACTGTACATATTAATATACAGCCACCAATGTCGATGTCTGGAGTGGGACGATTTGTGGTGGGAAAGGTAATGGGAGATCTTTGAAAATCAACGCGACACACGTCAGTTAACTGTGGGCATTTACAGCGGAGAATGCTGCTAGACTGGACTCCTGTTCGGCGGCCAAGTCACGAATTCACGGTACCACTTTCCATGGAGCAATGATATGCGTTAAAATTGTGCAATAATCTTGGAAAATTGGGTTCGGAGATCATGATCATGGTTAAGGATACTTATGGAGCTAGAGAAATGTCCCATGTGATGGTTTTCCGCTTGCACAGGATGTTCTGGGAGGATATCGAGGAGGTTGACTGTTGATTGTTGCATTATTCTTACAGAAGATTTAACCATGGGAAAGGTGTACCAAGATGGTGCTGACAGTAGACTGCTTGTGTGACAATCTTGCCTTAAGACCTCTTGGGCCACGGTCAAAGTGACCCAAATTTTGCATAGAATAGGTGGTTACTATTGACGAGACTTGGGTCTTTGTGTATGACCCAAGTATAACCCCTTTGAATACCGTTTTAGACCACTGGATTATGTCAAAGAGACCATGACAAGTTGCCTGAACGAGGGTCCCATTGATCTCTTACAGGAAGCATACATTTAATTTAGGATGGGATCATCTTACACAGCGGCGTTTACAATATAGATTAAACTTATTAAAAACATTTAAAGGTGGGCCCTTTTCCGATGACATCAAGGATATAATACGAACCCCAACGTATTACGGTCGAAGGGATCACGAATATAAGATTAGAGAAATAGACTGCAAGACTGACAGGTTTAAAATGTCATTTTTTCCAAGAACGATAAGGAACCAGAATGCTTGTAGCCGAAATTCCCCAGGAGTTATTTCATTACAATAAGTATTGACGTACAGGTTAGGGACTGCGCGAGGATATGTATGTATATATGTGTTTGTGTATGTACATATATGTATGTATGTGCGAAAATATATATATATGTATATGCATGTATGTATGATATATATTTTTTTCTAACAGGTTCCCCCCACCTTTCCTCACCTATTTGATAACCCCAACCCCCTCAATACCTTACCCTTACCTTATTGTGCTACACCCCCTGCCACACACCTTTTTTGGTGGCTCGCAGGGTATTTTTAAGTAGATGTAGATGTACAACAACTGGCGGAGGCACTGGCATTGGTGTGTCGATAAATAAGATTGCTATGATGAAGAATTTTAGCAATTTATACTTTTATCTGCAATACATTTTTTCCCCAGATATAATTTATATTTTTGGGGCAGACCTTGTATAAATTGACACTGGCAGACGTCACTTTGTGAATACGGAACATCGTCACAGAGTTAAAATGAACGTTATTAATGCCCACAGGTCAATTTAATAAAATAGGAACTCTCTTTTTTTAGTAAATTTAACTGCAACTGTCATTGTATGTATATGTAATATTATAATATGTGACTATTAGATAACCCAGTTTAATTTAATTCGTGGCAATGATAAAAGTTTAACTCGGTCACTACAAACTCACTTCTGTTTAATCCCCGCTGCAATAAGCCACAATGGCGGTTTTGACTAAAGTGAAGTTGTTGATTCAGTTTTCTAATTTTTTTTTTAATCCAATATGACTGCGAGAGCTTTCATTGAATATCGAGAACCGGAGGGAACTTCTATGATAAATATTAAAAAGTAAGTGGTTATTACTATCACCTCAGCAGCCCTCGTCTGCTTCAAAAACATTGGTAACATGTTCTTAGAGCGATGGAGGGCTACTGAAGAGACGGTAATAATCGCAGGTATTACACTCAATGTTACCTGGCTCGAATTACAAGATATCACCGAGTAATGTGAAGAATCTGCCTTGATGAAACCGAAGCTATACCCGTTTTTTTCGATTCACACCCGGTAAGAAGGGGTTATAGAGTATTGAGAAGGCGTGGTAGCGTGATTGGAAATAAATGAAGGCAATAAAAAGCATAGAAACAGCACAATCAGAAATATGAGCAAAATATAGGGAAAAAGTTTCATTGTAAAAGATTTGGTGTTTTCCCGGCGTATCAGCTGCGTAAATTCTTCTTGGGTCCTCCACCTGAATGGGTCCTCCACCTCCTGAATGATAATGACGATGACCGAGTCGGACATCGAAACGTCGGCCGAGATGGACGATATAACCCGGTGGAGGACCCGAGAAGAATTTACGCAAGTTTTCTTGTATTTCAATCAATGAGCCATCAGCGTGAAGATATTCCAAAGCTTCGTGATTCCACAGGGTAAGATAAGATTAAAATAGTGACTGATAAAATTCAGAGCACGCATGTGAAAGTATTACTACCTTTAAATACTCTCGGTTAACTATCCTGTTTTCACTTGAGGAGGAACACCTCTTTGCAAAGGAAATCTTCTTCGAATGTCCGTTTTAGTTCACTAATTTTTGGAAAGATTCAGGAAATTTTGCACCACCCTCAATGCAGGAGATTCGCGAATGCAATTAGTGTAAACTTTGTCCAACAAACCCCTTCGAGGACATTATCTACTGGAAATACTGTCGAGACAATTTATACAGCCCCAACCCCAACGTATTACGGTCAGAGGGATCACGAATGTAAGATTAGAGAGATACTATAGACTGCAAGACTGACAGGTTTAAATTGTCATTTTTTCCACGAACGATAAGGGACCAGAATGCTTGTAGCCGAAATTCCCCAGGACTTAGTTCATTGCAATAAGTATTAACATACAGGTTAGGGACTACGCGAGGATATGTTTACATATGTGTATGTGTGTGTATTTATGTGTATGTATATATATATACATATACACACACACACACACATATATATATAATGTAAATACATGCATATATGTATGTATATATATGTATGTTTTTTAAATATTTTTTTTCTTACAGGTTCCCCCCCCCCTTTCCTCACCTAACCCCCAACCCCCTCAACCCTTACCCTTCCCTCATGGTGCTACACCCCCTGCCACACACCTTTTTGGTGGCTCGCAGGGTATTTATGTAGATAGATAGATACAGTCCGAATTTCCCCATTTCAACACTTTCATCGAAGCGAATTTTTTTTGCAAATCAATGCTTAGAGATACATCGCAGGGGCTACAAAATTAAACTAAACGCAGAGACAACGAAAAATCAACCGCCACGAACCCAAAATAGATATTAAATTTTAAAATCAGATCTCATCTGGAATCAAGTCAAACCAGGAGACGTATTATATGTGGGAAGGATAATATGCTATGCCTATCCTGGACGCTGTTTTAGAATTGTTAAAAATGACGAGGCGTGGGAAGATTAATGGAAAGGGATAGAAAAACCAAACTTTAAGGGAAAAGACGACCACAGTTTTAAAATAAAAAGAAAGAACGCCAGAAAAAAACAAATTTGAAGAAATACTCTTTTTTAAAAAGAACTATTGTTTAAATATACAAGGAACGTAGCTACGGTCGTGAATCAATGTAACCAAAAAATACCGGGACCGCAAACTCAATTGGCACTAAGTGATAAGAAAGAAAAGGGAAAAAAACACAAAAGCCAAAATAAATAATAAAAAATAATAAATAATAAAACAAACTTACAGCCACTCGATCACTAGGGTGTGTTATGAAATAACTTTCACCCTTGTGAATGACATTCACAAACAAACTCAAGGTTTGCAAGGATCCCTCCTATGTCAGTGACCCGTCAATCACACAAATAAATGAAAATTATAAAAGGATATAATGAAACAGAAACGATTTACGTGAATACACAGTCACTCAATCACTCAGGTGTGCTCGAAAACAAGGACCTTTGAGATTCACAAATACTCACATGTTCAGGGTTTACCAGGATTTCTCCTTTGCCACTCACACAGAAATAACAAAACGGAGAACTATTGTTGAATGGAACCAACTGCCTGAATGTTTGTTTGAGCCTTTTTCATCCAATTTTAGGAGCTTTAAGAAGAAGTGTAAAGCAGCCACTGGGTGATAAACCATCAATAAGTGATTTTTAAATTATAGTACTTAATAAAATATTGTTTGTATGTAATGTGGACGGAGTGAGGAATTGTATTGCAAAGGTCAATGATATGTTAATGGTGCGTGATGAAGATAGGTATTTGAAATTGAAGATTCCGTGATTATGGACAGAGTGTGGCGATGGACGGTGCGTAGCATATACTCGTACGGTATGTATCTAGCCCATGGGTGATGGTAAAGGTGCGGTTGGTAATCTAAAAGTGGCATTGTATATAAGAGCAGTTTGTCTCATATCTGTTCTTATAGAGTGTGTATATATGTGCATTGTAAGAGTGACCGTTGACCAGACTTGACCGTTGCTACCAGGACAAATGCCTAATTGCAACGAGGTTTATATATAATAAAAATATTAATAAAAAAGCCAGCAGTACTAAGGTCATACATGCTTCAGTCTGTGATTTAAAGATCTATCCAAAGAAAGATGCTTCCGAGTAGTATTTTCTCTTTCTCGGTAAAAAGCTTTATATACAGAGAAACGATTTTATTTTAACGCATGATAACGTGTACATTCCTTCGTTTCGGCATGCACTGCAATTTCGATTTTTTTTTCTATAAAAGACCGCATTTCACTTAACCTATGAACATTAGTCCCCCGTATTTTCGATTCAACCAGGTTCTCTGAGAGTGTCTCCAGAAGGATTCCCCGCTCTTCCCACCTGCATTCCCAAGAGTTAAATAATGCTCTTCTCGATCAACAAAATACAGAATTCATTCATCCCTCCAATAATCTCGCGCGAAGACATTTCAACCGGCAAAGGGGAAGGGAAAACAAATCTCGGGCAAGGCGGAGACGCACACAAAACTAAACATTTCATACGATATATGTGAAAAGGGATGAGGAAAGTTGCCGTTCCGCCAGGGGCGCCGATATTCCCCGCGCCGGTCCTGCGCGAGCGAGCGAAGGGCGGCCCGGGGAGAGGAGAGAGAGAAAGAGGGGACAGTGGGGAGGGATGGGGGAGGAGAGACGGGAGGATAAAAGGACAAAGCAATGGAGGGAGGCGGAAAAGAGCGCGAGACGAACATGGTGAGAGAGAGAGGGAGGGAAAACGAACGTAGAGGGACGCGGCTTAGGGATTGGGTTATACTGGCGAGAGGGGAACAGGGTACGACAGTGGAAGAGGGTATGGGGAGAGCGGGAGAAGGACCCTGTCCTCCTCCCGCACCCCTTCGCCTCCCCCCATCAACCTCTCTCCCATCCCTACGTCGACACTTGTGATGCGAGGGTGTGCCCACGCAACAATGAGAAGACACCGTCGGCAACAATGCATCCCTAACCACGCCTGAGACTCCCTCCCTGGCCCCCTCTCCTCACACACCCTCCTCCCTCCCACACACACACACACACACACCCCGCACCGCTCCCCTATCGCGCACCCCTTCTCCCTCCGCTCACCATTCTCTCCCCCCTCCTCTCCCCATCTCCTCAACACACTCAAACGATCCGGTGCATTGTCGTGGCATGCCCATTGTTTGGGGCACAAAAAGAGAGTGTTAGGGAAGAGGGAGGGGTGGTGGCGGGAGGGTGGGGACGAGGCTGGAGGGGGGTGGAGAGGGGGTGTGTAAAAGAGGAAAGGTGGATGAGATGGGTGGGAGGGGGAAGGAGGGTTTCTAGGGTGGGGATGGACGAGGGGTTTGGGGGGGGTGTTAAAAGGGTGGGGAGGGAGGGTTTGAGGGTAGCCATCGTTAAATGAGGAAGGGATTCCCTCCCCACTGCCCCTCCTCCTCCATCTCCACGTGGGAGTAGGTAGACTACACAAGAATCTCTTTGCCAACGGTTCAGTCCAACCCCACTCCCACTTCTTTCCCTCCACTCCCCTCCCTCCATCCATCCGTCTCCTCTTTCCCTCGGACTCCTTCGCTCTAATTTTCCACTTCTTTCGCTCCCTCCTCTCCCCTTCCCCCGACCGAAAAAAAACCCTTTCACCACACCCTCCCTTCTCCCCCATCCCCCTGTCGGCTTTCGCTGCAGCAGCGTGTGCATTTACCCCAGGGAAGTCAAGAATTTCAGCAATTCCTCCCACGCACCGCGTCACACCCCTTCCCTCCCTTTCCTCCCCCATCCAGTCATATCGGACGCGGTCCTCGCCAGAAAGCAAACAGTCCCCCTTTAAGGGCCTTTGAAGACGCGCCACTTTTAAAACGATCATTAGCCGCACACAAATTGCCGAGACCCAGATTTTTATGCGAAAAGGATTCCCCTGTCGCGGGAGCGGATGCACAAGGCATTTTGGTTGACTTCTTTGGGTGAATAATTTATTTATGTAAATATTTTCAGATTGAATTTTTACGAATCCTATATTCCATGACTGCCAATTTGTGTTAAACTCATGAGAAGTGTCCGTTTTAAATGCTGTTGAAACGTTCGGTGGGTGACCAAAGCGTCTCAAACATCGAACTTTTTTTCTCGGGCGAAAGATCATGGTTTCTTCCGAGTTTTCTCGAAGCCCTCCCTGAAAAAGTTGTCATTTGTGTCTACCATGAGTGATATTTTAAAATCGGTCGACCCCTTAAGATACCACGGTGACCTTATATATTTATGCGATCTCCTTATGCGGAGGTTGTCCACACGTCGAATTCTAGACGTGTATTAAAAAGGTTCGTTGATGTAGTTTCGTGAAATTTTTTTTAAAAATATACTAAGCTTCTGACAGACGCTTCGTTGTAACTCTCCATATGACAGAGGAGGATGATTCAGGGCTGGAATTAAATCGAAAATATTATTTTCTTGCGTGAGTCCTTAAGTACGTAAGTAAGAGTTCTTTGTTCAGTGACGCAATGAATCGGATCCAGTTCTTTCATTTGACAGGGTCAAGACGTGCTATTCCTCTGAAAGGCAACAAAAGCGCAGTTTTCCTATCATTATGGAACAGTTCACGTCATACTTAGGAGAAAATGAAACTTCTGTTAAAGAAATTGACAGGTATTACTTTTCATTTAAAAATTGAGCAATAATGGCTAAAATCTTCCATGCACATGATTCACAGTAAGTATTTTGTCAGAAGATTCCACAACACTCTGATTTAAGGAATTTTATTCAACTAAGTCGACCACTGAACTTTGTAAGTGTATATCTCTTGCCTCTTTAATCTTAAAATAAAACATAAAACACTATGCAAATGTTTTATACCGACGCTAATTTCATATAATTGTGTTAATTCCGTCCTTTTTTCTTTCCTACCCTTAAAAACAAAAACAAGTGAAAAGCGAAGAGAGACGCCTTTCAAAACTTGCTACCACCTTTCATCACTATTCTTAGAGGAATTAGGCTGGGAGCTGTTTGAGATGCGAGGAGAACAAGCAACATTTTGACATTTAGCAAGGTTTCAGAATACACGGGTTCAATGATGACACCGATATTATGGCCCCAAACTATTTGGTAGGATACGCTATGAAGTTTATCATAACAACGTTTTACAAATCTATCTCCTCCACGCTGCACGCGATCCAATGCGGCAATTAATTCAACTTCGTGAGGATCTCATATACTAGTAGCATATTCTAAACGAGGCCTAATCAGCGAAAGAAAACATTTCTCTTAGACTGCTTCATCACATTTACCCAGTACTCTTCTAATAATTCCTAATTTTTTGTCAGCTTGTCCCCCTAGTATGTGTTTCACCCAGGAGTGATCGTGGGTGAGGGTAACGCCTAGGTATTTAATTGAATCTACACATTCCTAGTTCGTTGTTCCCAATGCAGTAGGCGCTCGGGTGGGAATTCCTTTTTTTCCAAAAAGTTATGACTACGCACTTTTTTAAATTTAATTCTAATTGCCAAGTGTCGCGCCAGCGTTGGATAGCATTAAGGTCATCTGACAAAGCTGCTGTGTCCTCAGGATCACGGATAGCATGGTAAACCACTGCATCGTCGGCAAATAAACGTATCTTACTAGTGACTACGGAGTCGGTCTTTAGCGTAAAGTAGGAATAAAAGAGGTTCGATGACGCTTCCCTGGGGAACACCTGAAATAACTCTATTGCATTTGAGATAACTCCATCTATGTCTACTCTTTCAACCTGACCATTCAAAAAGTCTTTCGTCTAACCCCGGATATTTTTATCCATGTCTTATACTTCTAACTTCGTAAGTAGTTTACTATGAGACACTTTGCCGAAGGCTTTCTTAAAATTACATGAAATTGATATGAAGGAAATGTCTTTATTTGATCGGTTCCTCCTTGTCTCCGTTTTCAAATATTGGCGTCACCGGCGATATCAGTGGATAACTAGCTTTCTGTCCCAATAATTATATCTCAGCCTGTGCTTTGATATTCTGCGACTTTTTTTTAAACTTCGGAAATTAATACAATACAGGTGTTTCCTTGACATTACGGTTGTTTGTTTTTTCAACGAAGAGCTATTAAGGAAGAAAATTTTAGGTGTAAATTAACATGTTTTTGCTAGTTTTGTGTGTGGTTTCATCCTTTTTTACGGTTAGTGTCCTAACACTCTTCTACCACACGCCATTGCAAGCCACTTATGGGGTATTAAGTACATGTAGGTTTTAAACAAGCCACCAAAAATTTGCCATAAAATATTTTAGCATATTTTAACAGAGAATACTGCATTACACGCAGCCAAGGAACCATCAATCCTTGGCTGGAGCATGAATATCATTGCCATCTAGCGATACCAATGATTATGAAAGCCCCACATTACGACTCTCAATGTCTATAACGTAAAATACCACGAAATCTTTTGAAAAATATTAAAACATAAATTGCACACAAAATCACAGTAATCATACAGAATTTTGGTTTAATGAGTAATACTAGACCACGTACGGTGTATGCCATTCACATGATATTTACTAGGAGTAATTGGTCATTACTCTCATGTAGTGCCGCATGTAAGATCCCGGAAAAATCGGGAAAATCAGAAAAAATACACGAGTTTAGTGAAGCTGGAAGCGACCAGAGTAACCCATATACAAAATTTAGCCCCCACCCCAACCGGTCAGACTCGAAAGATCTCTTCCTTTAGGCTACCATACCGCCTGTTCAAATTTCTTATGTGCATGAAAATGATCTTAAAGCGGAATTCTTCTGGGCCTTTGTGTTGCATCCATTTCGTCAATTCACGGTGACCTCTTTCCGGTGAGGTAGAGAAAAAGTAGGGTCACCATTAGGAGGAGGGAGTCAATCAAATGACTTCAAATTCGTGGTTAACTTTCGTAACCCCACTGAGTCAAGTCACTTAAAATCCTGCAAAATAGGGAACTATATGATTTTCGAGAGGAGAGTATTACGTGATGCCTTTTTCCTTTTACGCACGTTTTCAACCTGAAAAGGTTTTTTAAAACTAAATAAAGATCAAGGGTTCTTATGAAAGGCTAAAAGAATTTGGAAAAGGCGGTTTAGGAGAAATGATAAGGTGAGAACGACGGGATTATGGGAAAATAACATGCTTGGAATGCACCTCACAGATGAGGAAATTGAGGCTAACGTATTAATTTACTGAGAAAAGGTACTGTAGGAGTATACAATATAAGTATGCTATTTTTAATCAGTAGTGCCACATTTTCGCAACGGTTGACGTGAGTGGTAGTTCATTATTAAGAGTGGTGACCTTAGAATTTCCCTGCCATACGCCCTTATAGAATTATTGGTGTATGACGCAGTTGTGTATGTTGTTGCGTTAAATGTTGAGCGGCTTCTTTTGGATATTATGCCCCCTCAGACCCCTCGCCTCTTTTGAAAGACCTTAGGTCCATCCCTGAGCATTTACTCAACTCCCAAGGGAGTTAGGTTTCAGTGTAGTCAGGGATTTTAATATCGCGAAAAGGGGAACGTAAGAGGAATTGATCCAGTTCTATGGGTTTGATTTAGAAACCCTGGAAATGAAGGTGCGTTCTGCAAGAGTTAACTCATTTGAGCAACTCCTTTGAGTTGCTCAAAACTTCAGGCAGTGAAAAAAAAACGAGTTCCAACGTGTACCCAATCAAAAAGATTTTGGGTTGAAACTTAAAATTTGTGCCTAGTTTTTGTCCATCACTTCCATTTCCGTAATTCTTAACCTCGTAGGTCATGAGGTGATACGTGGCCCTGTTCACTCAGAGACCTTAGTTACGATTCCTACTTGGATAAGTCTTCCAACACCACCAAAGGTTCGGCTGTTGGTGATTTTCCTTAATGTTTATTCATTTATTTTAAAACAGCGTAAAATTCCTAAAACTAATCATTTTTGGAAAATTGTGATGTAAAATAAAACAGATTCAGCAGTCTGCTATGAAAACAAAACAAAATTGTAGTTTTCCAAGAAAAGATGGATGGCCCTGGTGATCGCCACATTCAAATGTGAAGCAAAATATTGATGCGAATTTATTATTCTCGTCTGAATAACAATTTTTTTAGATGCATAAGATTGAGAGTGGAAAACTAAGAAAAATTGCAATTATTTCCAAACAAAACTATCCAGTTGTCTATCATCATCAAAATTAAATGTCCAAATTTCCAACAGTCTTAATGTTTCAAAAGAAAGATAAATTTGACTCGACGTTGCGTCATAAAAAGATAAAATCGATTAAAAGTTGTAATCCGCATAGATAAAGCACTAATTAAATTAAATCAAACATCTTTTTATTTTCAAAAAATTATTTAGCAAATAATTTGGCTAATTAAATTATAAATAAAACATTTGCTGGCGTAACTTGGTGGAACTTCTTCATATTGACATTTGAAAATTAAACAAATTGGCTTTTCCACTTAAAAGTTTTCATTATCATGACCTAGGTTTCCTCATGGTATAACATCATCAGGTATAAATTCAAGTCAAGCACACAGTATACGATATATACATATCTCTGGACGGAGGAGAAGAGGAAGTAGGAAAGAAAGGATTGGTTGAGGTAGGAAGAGGGGGCTAAAAGTCTATGGTTTGAGGCGGAGAAGGAGGATTGGTAATATTGACAAATTGATGATTCTATACTATAACGTAACCTGGGTCGTGAGAATAAAATTTTATGTGGCAAAGAAAGTTGTTTAATTGAAAAACGTCAATAATTAAATTATATTGATTTCAGTGGACTTATTCATTTATTTATGCTTGCATTGTTTAACTCTGATGAGTAATTTATCTTTCCATTTCTTCTACAGACGAATACTACAATCATAAAAGTGATTCCTCATATTCAAACATGAGTTACATCATCATTTCGACTCCCTAGGAAGCGAGAGAGTTAGAGTTTTGAACTAATTTTAGCTCTTGCTTAGAAATCAAGGTTTGACGGGTCCATATTTTGAGGAATGATTTCAAACTAAGTTTAGCTCACTTGAAAACCAAATTTCATCAGCTTTTACGAAGCGAAGTTTACATTGAGGTGCCTTGGTGAGTAATGTTACTTCAAAATTTATCACGTTTTATTCTCACAATTTGGTTTTCACGAGCGCTAATTTGGTTTCCGTAAGGCAAGGCCTTGTTTCAATCAAGGGCATTTATAGGATTCATCCCTTAATTTATTCCTTTATGCTCCCAAAAAACCTTCGAACTCAATCCTCGCGACCAAATTATTCGGTCACGGTGAAAACTGTGGAGATACTTTTCTAGATGCTTTAAACTATGCTTGTAACTTCGTTAAAAAATAGAATAAAAATCCATTATTTTTGGCACGTACAATCATCGGTGGAATCATTTCAATTTCAATTTAGTATTTTCTTTGTTATTTGAGATTACTACGTACCTACACTGGTATATACGTATTTTGATTTTCGAGGGCATAATACACTATACGTGTTAAGACAAGACTCGTAAAAACTCTGATATGGAGCGTAGCTATGTACGGCGCGGAAACGTGGTCGCTGAAGCAGGAGGATAGACGTACATTGGAGGCTTTTAAAATGTGGGTGTTGACAAGAATGGAGAAGGTGTGAAATGGACCGAAATGAAACAAATGAGGAAGTACTGGAGATGGTTGGTGAGGAAAGGGGTTTCTTGAGAGAAATCCTATGGAGGCAGGAAAAATGGATGAAATGCGTATTGAGCGGTAGTGGAATGTTGAAGAAGGTAATAGAGGGGAGGATGTTGGGCAAGCGAGGAAAGGGTAGGAAACAGGACAGGGATGTTGGACGGGATGAAGGGAGGAAAGAAGTACACAGAGATGAAGAGGGACCTGATGTAGATTAGGTTGCCTGAATTGGGTTTATTTGATAGTTGTGTCCATCCAAAAACCTACCTTAACCGGTAGATTACCTAATAATAATACACATTAGCTGGGAGAGAATAGCAATAAAAGATCACCTTGCTTTTCTTAGTGGGGGACGATGACTCAATACAACTTGAAGAGTAAATCGAACCAAGTACAATGGACGCCGGTAAGGAACAATATGAAAGTTGCCAAAATGTGAGTGAAGTCATTGACCACAGAATAAGAAAGGACATGAACCTTTAATTTTTTGTTGGTTATCTTTAAAAAGTTTTTCATGAAAAATCTCAAAATATCCCCTAGCGGGTTAATGAAAAATGTTTCCGGCGACCTATCGCATGTATCTCGTTGAGACATATTAATTAGGGAGAAAAACAAGCGTGGCGTTTATAAAGTTTTACGTCATTGTTATCAGTGATTTATTATTAAATTTTAACGATCACGTCACTCCTTTATGATCGTGGGTAAACGTGCAGATCTAAAAACTGGATGAAACTTCATGTATATGGTAAACAATTAACTAAAACTGGATAATTCATAAAAAGAATTAAAGGAAGCGTTCGACAACCATCTGATAAGTAGAATAAGCAATGAGGAGAAGGAGAGAAGGAAGAAATAATTAGTGCCAGAGCTGAAAAAAATCGACAAACGTTCCACATGATCCAATATTGAAAGTAATGCGCATAATTTTATTGTGACGCAACTATACATGGTAGCGCGGTAAAACCGGCCTGGAAATGCGGTGGGGGTCTACCTTTTCAACGTAGCCGGTCGCCAGTTTGCTCCAAGCAGTCTGAGTGAAAAGACTTGCCTCCACGTGAAGTGTGTTTTTCGACTTTGTAACACGGCTTAATGGAGCGTTCGCTTGACCATGACAATGCCCCCAGCCACAACGTCCTTCATCGTTACCAACTTCCTGGGCCGGAGCGCGATGGTCCCCTAGCCCCCTTACAGTCCCGACTTGGCTCCGTGCGACTTTTTTTTGTCTCCCCGACTGAAGAGAGAGCTGAAAGGAAAGCATTAGGAGAGCGTGGAAAACATCCAAAAGTTTGTTACAACGTTCCTGAGAGATATTCCCGTCGAGGAGTTCCAGGGTACCTTCCAGGCGTGATGGACACGTCACGGCAGGTGTATTGATTGCAGGAAAGAGAGTATTATGAAAGACTTTCTAAGCATTTGTACAAGTTACGATCAATAAATCTATTTTTCCCACAGACTACATATTACTTTTATAGGAGGAGTATTCAGGTCGCAATGACCAAATAGTGAACGAGATCATCAATTGGTTAACGGGTGAAATGTATGTTATTGCAAAGCCAATAGAGCCACTCTGTGTACGGGCCTACCGACCCGGAAGGTAAGGATTCCGGCAGTTCGAGTCCAGAGGTGCTGGTCTCACGTTCTGAGGTTAGGAAGTCCGGGATGGAATCTCCCATAAGCCAGGGAGGGCTATATGTGCTCCCAATCAGTAAACAACGCCTTGCAAACCATTCTTATGATTGAAAATGGTGAAAGTTTCCAAGTGAGAGGATAAATACACTCTCTCTAAAGGGCGTGTGACCCACGTTTGGGCATTCCGGTGAACCGAAGAGTTGCCCACCGCTACGTCACCACCTTAACACCTGACAGTACGAATCTGGAAGTTGCGGAAGCACTTCCCTATGAGTTACCTTTGGATTTATCAATTGTGGTGAGATATGGATATTGATGGCAGTGGAAATTGCGAAATGTGGTGCCAAGACAAGAAAATATTATAAGTTCAAATGTACAATTTGAATATATAATTAAGAGATTCTCCGAAGAGTAGGAAAGGAAATGAGCCTATTGAAAAACTCAGAAAAGAAGGGATAATATTAACATGAATGCAGTTTATAAGCCTCGACGGGGGTTACAGTCGGCGGGGGAAAGAGCAAACGGTATTAATTACAGAGGAAGACCTTAGATGAGATACAAGAAAAGAATGGTTGACGTCGAGGAAAATAAATATGTGGGAATAAAGCAGAAGACAAAAGTAAGAGTCGAATCTCTGCTTAGTTAAATTCGGACAAATTAATCTTACAGCTTATCCTGTATGGTTCACGATTCATGATGATGATAAAAATGATAGGATATGTGATTACTAATGCATTGCTTTTTTTTGACACCGTATCAAAGAAAAAATGCTCCCAAAAACTGGAATAATGCAAAATTTACCTTAACCTTAAAAAGATATTAAATTCACAACTCGCCTAAAAGTATGAGACGACCGCACAGCGAGAAATAACCTTGAGAGAGAAGTGTTAAATCCAGTCCGATATTGGGTTTCCAATCTAAATATTAAACATTTAGAATTACGTGAAAAACAATGTCCATTACGCACGGAGTCATTACCGCTGGCCCAAGTAGGTCAGAAATTCCAGAAAAGGCGCCTTTTTAGTGCACTTGAAAAATATTCAGCACAGATCTGCTATACTTGTTCATTATTTTTTTTTTTATATTTTGTTATATTGTCATTTTTGGCATTTTTACCAAATGCTAAATGCACTGAACTGCGCAGGAAGTATTTAAATGCAAACATGAAATAAGCGAAACTGTATCTAAATGAGACGGATTTGCCATCTTGAAAGGTAAGAAGAAGGAACATTCAGTGATGTGCCATGGATGTGACATACACTCAAAAGAAAAGTGAGAAATATATATATATATATAGATTCATATAGATTTATACATATAGATTAATAATATATATATATATATATATATTTATATTTTTTTATATAGATTCTGATGACGACGGCGGTGCCGTCGAAACGTAAATATAGTATCTAAAAATCTACTGTAAGTGTCCTTCATTTATGTTTGTGTGTGTGGAATATTTATTATCCCAGTGTTCGTGTGTTTGTGCGTCGCCGGAGAGCATCAATTCCAAGGATATATATATATATATATATATATATATATATATATATATATATATATATATATATATATATATATATATATATATATATAGATGATTTCTTCGAAGTAACACGGAAGTGTTGAATAAAAAACTTAACAGTTTTTTACACTCAAAAAAGTAACACACAGCACGAGAACACATAAAAAGAACACTCACAATAATATCTTGATAATTTCGACGGACTCGAACTCTAAGAATTATCTTCCGAAGAAGACGGAGTTCTAAGGAGGTCTAAGTTTTATATATATATATATATATTTATAATATATTATATGTAATATATAGAAAATATATACATATTTTTATAAGAAAAAAATACATATTATATATAATAAATATTTTTAATATATTTTTTTTATGTATGTTATATTTAGAGTGGGTCCCGGGTTCGATACCTGCGCAAGGCACCTGCAGCTCAGGCCCAATCGGCCTCATCATTGTAGCCATATTGCTCTCTCAATTATTGTTCTTTTCAATTCCTGATAATATGAAACATCTATAATGCATCTTATGTCACCTATAAATTTCTCATCCACTTGGTTCAAAGACTCATCCCATTCTATTAAGTTGTTATTCCTCAGGATACGTCCAACGTGATTTAGGTCATCTCAACTCTTTCTCTAAAATTGCTAACACAAACTAAAGCTTCCAATTAACACTTTACTTTCAGCCTCAAAGATTATATCTCTTTGCCTAACAAAATTATGCTACATATCAATGTTTCCCCTTTTTTTTCTTTTACTTGAGGTCCATATCTCTCCCTTTGGAAATAATTCTTTGCCTAATGCGACTCTTCTTTTAAAGTCCTCACTACTTTGCCGCCTATCTACTTATGAAAACTGTGCTTCCTACTTAGTTTAAGCCCTCCAGCTCTGTTAAACTGCTTCCTGTTTAAACGATAAAATACCTTCTCCTCCTTAAATGCATAAATCCTCCAACTTTGATGCAAAAATTCTCCTACTTTAATGCTTAAATACCTCCTACTTTTTGTGAATCCCAATGCCTTTGTTTTCTTATGACTGAGTCTCGTCCCATAGCTATCACACTGGTCCTGTAATTCACTCAGCAATTATTCCAAGTCTTTGTCTGACTGGCTAAGGAAAACTAGTCGTCCGTAAACCTCACTTAATCAGTTCTCACCTTCTTAAAGTCTTCCTCATATAGTTCTTATAGGTATCCCTTCTCCTTCGTTACAACTGCATTAATTTTTCCTATCCACCTCTGATTGCACTCGATGTTTCCTTCCTCATGGAGTTACATTTGTCTCATCCTCCCTCATCCTCATCATCTCTATTCTCCAGCCCCTTCACCTTGACTCTATCAACTCTACGTATTCTTACATTGCTCTTTCCACTACACTTTTCTCCATCAACCACGGTTTTCTCAACTATTTCCTGATTTTCCTTCCATTTTGCCTCCGTTAAGATTCTAAGTACGATGCATTTACGTACATTGCATTTCCCCATCCGGCTTCACTTTTATTTCATTTTAAAATTGACATTACACAAAAGCAATTATGATCTAAATCCGCATCCAACAACGGAAAACTTATTGAATTGATGATGTGTCTAAACCTTATATTATCTTGTTATTAGCGGTTCGTCTCGCATGCGTAAATAAGTATTTTTGCACTTAGACACTGTAGTGAATATACACCCTAATTGATTCAGTTCGCAGTGCTGGCGAGTATTAAGAATTATCTCCATTACATCTGTTTACAATTGTTTACATTTCTGTTGGTAACTGACAATTGGGCTTAACTTAATCTTTTCGTGCTGCACGTTTTGCGCTGAATCACCCCCAGTCACACAACCTTGAGGTGACGGACAGGAAACCATGCAAAATAAAACACACAAATGGAATACTTTAAACTAAATTACGTACATCGCTCCAAATCGCCCGGAATGTGTTTCGTATGCGTACGCACGTCAATTGTCGTGTTTAAGTCAGGTTTACTTTTGATCAGATGTTATGGTAATAATTACACCATTCCTTCCAAAAACAATCCACTGCGTTTTCACCTACTTATCCCTTGTTTCGTAAGTGGCACTTTCTTCCGTTACTTCCATCTACCCCTTCCCTCACCACCCCATTCCAATCAATCATCGCCATCAAGTTCTTTCTATGCTATATATCCCTCATTCATAGTTATCAATTCTCTGCACTACCCAGTATCTGATGGCCTTTCACTCAACGATCCGTCAATTACACTTTCGTAACTCCTAATGATGGAAAGTTTAGTTATGTACGTAATGATAGCACATGCTCTGTGTAACGTTACAATAATTGGTAATGAATTCAAAAGTAAGTAGTTCATAATAAATGGTACTATCTGAAATAATTTTTCAAAATGTGCATAAATTTAGTTTCCTTAGCTCATAGCTCAAGCGTTATACTACACCAGTATAATGAACCACCATGTCAACATAAAGGTAAACCATTAACCCACTAAAATTCGATTAATTGCTATCACCCTAAAATAGCACGAAAATGTCCAACAAACCAGCGCAGATCATTAAATCTGACAAATGCCGTCAAAAAGAGGTGATTCGGCGAGTACTTCATACGGAGTTGACCCACATCCAGCTTGATGGAACTCATATGATGGGACATAATATATTTCTAGCCTTAAAGTAAAAAAAATCGGATTCTCCAAGAACTCCACATCGGAAAAGTCATTTCCACCCCAACTCTCGCGCGAGATGACCTCGGGAATTTCAAAACTATCGGGATCCCGCTCGTCCTCGATCATTTTGTCCGTCAACGCAAAAGCATAATTATTCCCTCTAACGAACCTATTGAAACAGATATACCGAATTATTATGAAGCTCTTACGCGATGGTGATCAAACGCCTAATCTCATAAGGACTGTCCTAACTTAAAGAGCGAAGGTGCCACAAGAAGAGTCCACCGATTTGGAGAAATATACTTAATACTCCCCGAGACCTAGCACGATCACCCATCTCCCGCACATTTGGAAAAGGCAACCATTTTGGAATTAAGGTGGGAGGGACAGGGGAAGAAGAATCCCAACTCCTTTCTCCCGCCCGCGTTTATAATTCCATTCCATTGCCTCGACTCCCATCGACTAACACTCCACCACCTCACCTTTCCCGCTTCCCACCCGGCCAAGAAAACACCACCCTTGTCCCACCCCACTACCTTCACCTCCCACGCCTATCCCCGCCTCCACTCCTCTCCTTATCCCTCCCTCCCTCCCTCATCCCCCGAAACCCCGTCCGAAGACTTGAAAGGGTGTGGGAGAAAGAGGGAGATCGGGGAGGGCGAGCGAAAGAGAGGACGGAGAGGGGAGGGAAAGACAGAACGCGCGCAACGCCCTTGTTATTATTACCACCCCTCTCTCTTTTATTCGACTGAGGTTCGCGCGGAGGGTATGTCATTGTTTGCCAAACAATGGAGAGACAGAAGGGTGGGAGGGAGAGGAGGGGGGGGAGAGGTGTGGAAGGAAGGGATGAAAGGGGAGGTGTAGCAGATCGGGGCATGAGATGACGGAGGGGGAGGGAGTGGCGGAGTGAAGGGGAGGAAGTGTGTGTGTATGTGTGTGTGCGTGTGGGAGAGAGGGTGGGTTTGGTCGGGTGGGGAGGGGAATCTGTAGCATGTACATCCTTCCACCCTCTCTCTCCCTCTCGAGTCCCGAGGCACACACTCCCTCCGACTCCCATCAGTCCTTCGCCCCGCCACTCTTTCTCCCCGCCCACCCTCGTGGCGTTTCTCCTCTCGAAAAGGTTGATCATGCGACGATAAAGAGAACAGCGTGATTTCCAAGCACTTCTCCCACCCTCTCCCTCAATATTCACCCGTCTCCGCCGCCTCCCGCTTTCTCCTTCCGTCCTCCCAAAGTCCCTCTCTCTCTCTCTTCTCTCCCTTATCTCCCTCGCTCCGCCTACCCTTTCTCCAGCCTCCCCCCCTCACCCACCTTCCTGTCACCCTCGTCCACACCCACGTGCCTATCCCCTTATATACGTCCCCCGCATTCCCACAAGCCATCAAACGTTTGTATATATGTATAAATATATAAATAAATATATATATAATTATATACAATACATACATGCACACAAAACATGATATTAGGATTTTTAGACTGCCCTAAAAAAGTTTCGGGGACTAGGAGGACCACTTCGGATGTCAACGGTGTTTTTTTTTTCGGAATTCGATTCTGATCCCTGCCGTTCCCACGAAATGGAGCACAGGGCCGCCTTGGGTCACCCACTCAAAACGTCCCATCGCGCATCACCCCCAGGTCGCTCGATCGCTCCGATGGAGCGAACGATTCGCTGGATTTCGTAATTGAATTCGAGATGGCGCGCTTGGATTTGGAAACATTTGACCGTGGAATTGGGACCGATATTTTAAATGGGCAAGTGTTTGAAATTAAACGTCAATAGATTGGGGGATGGGAGAGAAGTTTTCGTTTCCTGTTTAGCTCGCGCAAAATATGTAGTTGACTAGCTGATTTTCAGAAATATGTTCAACGTTCGTTCAAAATATTCCACGAGATTCTCCAAGGTATTCATATGTGAGCTCGGTAAGCATATAGTATGGAAAGCGTATTTTCTCGTGAGTCATCTCAATATTGAAATAAATTAAAGGAATGAAAACTTGATAGTATTAATACAGACCTAATAGTTGAATTATTGATCGATTTTCCTCCACGCTTTCAATTGAAATTTTTTTTCGAATCTTTATATGACCCATAAAAACCTAGTTCGTTTCATCATTTCAGATTTCCATTGAATGACGTCTCACTTGATGATAATAAAAGTCAATTGTGATTTTTCCCAGAATTTATGGCAGCCACGCGTTTGAATGCACATGAATCAACTCCAGACACAAAATACAATGTTTCCCCATCCAATCCCTTGTATATGCACACATAACTCGGAGGAGGGGGAAGATGTCTATTACTGTTTTAAGGTAACAAGGTTCACGTTAATTCCACAGCTCCCAAGTTTGACGAGCATCTTTCTACTGAATTTATCCTTAATTACAAGCATGTGACAACATTTAAATGCACAATGAACGTAGCTACGGTCGTAAATCAATAAAAACAAGAAAGCCGAGACCGTTAACCTTTTTTCAGGTCCTTGGGGAAGTTGTCAACGGAGAAGGTGTCTGTGTCAAAAATTGCGAAAATGTCGTCGACATACCTGCACCAGGTGTTGTGGAAATATTTAAAATTTGCATCGGCACTGTTGCTCGAAATTGGACATAAATAAATTAGCTAGGATGGGGGAGAGAGAATTACCCATGGTAGTGCCAAAGTTTTGTTTGTAGCAGTAGTTGTTGAAGGTGAAGAAATTTTGGTTCATATTAGAAATTTCAAATGAAAACAACGTAGATTTACAGCAATTTAGAGTTTCTTTCGAGATTGATTTATATGAGAGCCAATCTTCAAGGAACTTTAATGTTTCGGGTATAGGAACGCTAGGGAAGGGACGGTTTACAGTCTAAGTTTTCTTGTTTTAATGTGACAAAATGTTTAAGATGATTTTCAATCTTACTTGCACATCCATTTTATACTTATTTTCGGAAGTAAATTAGTGAAATCTGGTGTTAATTCGTTAAAGCCTTAAGAGATAAGCATTAGCAACCTACAATATGTTCACGGATTAATCACGCGCCCAAGAATATTCAGCGTACCGCCATGCCGTACCTTACGCCTTAGGCAATTACAATTTTGTCCGAACCGAATTTATTCGAAATTACTACAAAAAGTAGGTTTTCGGCATTAATTTGCAAAAGCGACTCATGACGTAACAGAACTTCAAGGTCAAAATGGCAAGATGATGACGTTGAACGTCGAAACTTAGGTCACGTACATCGTTTACTATTTTATTAATTAAGTAATCTACCGGTAGAGGTAGGTTTTTGGATAGACACAACTATCTCATAAATAAATGTCTTGTCTCTTTCAATCCGAACAATCCAAAACTCTACTCTACAATAGCCTCTCTTCATCACCGTGTACATCTTTCCTCCCTTCATCCCGCCCAACATCCCTATCCTGTTCCTGCTCTTTCCTCGTTTGCCTAACATTCTCCCCTCTATTACATTCTTCAAAATCTCACTGCCGATCATCACGCCCTTCATCCATTTTTCCTGCCTCCATAGGATTTCTTGCAACAAACCTCTCTTCTCGCCCACCATACCAAGTACTTCATCATTTGTTTTCCTTTCGGTTCATTTCACCTTCTCCATTCTTCTCCACACCCACATTTCAAAAGCCTCCAATCTACGTCTATCCTCCTGCTTCAATGACCACGTTTCCGCGCCGAACGTAACCACGCTCCATATCAAGGTTTTCACGAGTCTTTTCTTAATCTGGATCTGAGGTAATTAGGTTATGTAGCTACCTATTCTAATGTCTAAAACGTTCGTCATCCGTCGATAGGGTTTATAAATGTGCCAAAAATCTTAAAAGAGCACTAAAGTAAAAATACCAATGTCGCCTTACACTCAATTTTATTCAGTACAACTAGTTTCTACGCGTCGGCGTCATCCTCAGTTCTGAGGATGACGCCGACGCGTCGGAACTAGCTGTACCGAATAAAATTGAGTAGAAGGACACATTGATATTTTTACTTCAGTGATAATTTATTTTCACAAAGTTGAACCTGAAAACATGGAATATAACTTAGAGAAGCTCTACCTGTTCCACGCGTCGATAGTATATATTACTATTCCATATAATTTATTCAGTGAAGCCATTGTACAGGATTTAATAGTATTTAATTGCATTTCATAATTTAATAAGCCTGCGTTAACACTTGTCTTAATATAATATTACTTTGGGTCTACTTTATCCTTACAGCTTTAGTTCAATGTTTGTAAACCGTGATTCTGTTTTTTGTCTGGAAAATGGGTCAATTAGTTAAAATGTGCAAATAATGAATTTTAAATTGACAAAATGAGTCTGTCATAAGGTAATGCGAAAGATAAAAAATTCCTCAGAGATGCCCAAATAGAAGCCATGTTCATCATGCATTCTCATAGGCGTTGTCTTTGACTTAGCTGTGTCTTCCGGGATATTTATTGTATGGCATGCTGTCATTTTAGGTGAGATCTAGAAATGTAGCGGTGGATAGGTAATGTAGTGTAAGTATACCATTCAAAACCACCTTAACCATACAAGGTGTGTTAAAAAAATAACGAGAATTTTAATTTTTCGGACAAAATATTTCTTTATTCTTATACATTGATGTTGTCACCCTCAAAGTAGTCCCCGTTGGAGATTATGAACGTGTGCTAGCTCTTCTTCCAATCCCCGAAACACTTCCCAAAGTCGATCTTTGAGATATAGTAGCCTTTAGTTCTTTCAGCGATGCGCTTTTAATGTCATCCACGGCTGTAAAATGAAGGCCCTTCAAGGTTCTCTTAATTTTTGGAAACATTAAAAAGTACGACAGGGCCATACCTGGAGAATATGGGGGCTGGAGCATCGTTACAGTATTGTTTTTGGCCAAAAATTCACGAACAAGCAATGAAGTGTGAGATGGCACATTTCGTGGTGCAAAAGCCATTTTGGAACGAATTTTGCTGCCTCGCGTTTCATACCCAAAAAATTGGAAAAAAATATCGTGACATGATCCAATCGATATGCCAACATCATCAGCGACCTCTATTATTGTGATTAGGCGACCATTTCTTTCACTCTTTCCACGTTTTCATCGATTGTTGATATGGCTGGGGCCTCCAGGGCGTTCGTCATCTTCAAGGTCTTCACGGCCTTCTTGGAAACGCTTATACCACTCGTAAACTCTTTGTTTACTCACAGGAGACTCGCCATAGGCCTTTGTTAACATTTCACATACTTTGCTAGACTTTATTTCATTTTTTACGCAAAATTTGATACAAATTCTTTGATCCATTTCTTTTAACAAGTGAAAATCGTCGTCCTCATAAAACACGTCTAACCATAGTGGCTGTCACAGACAAAATCCAAAATGAAAACAGCTGAAAGTTTTATCAAACTTCAAAGGCATGTATACCAGCATATAAAAAAGTTTGACAATCGGACTCTCCAAGCCCGCGAAATGAAAAAATTCCCGTTAATTTTTGAACACACCCCGTAAAGATTCTTTATGTCAATCCTATTACCTTTAACACATCACTGTGGCCTCAATGAAAACAGCTGAAAGTTTTATTATAGTTCAGGTACATGAAAACCAACATTAAAAAAAGTCTGACAATCGGACTCTCCAAACCCGCGAAATGAAAAAATTCTCGTTATTTTTTTAACACACCGCCTAAACCAACATCAATAAATAACATTTTTTAGGATACGTTCAACTACTTCAGTTAACACGCCTCTACTTATGTGCTACGGAAATGAAACAATAGCGAAATCCAATTCTCACGGTTGAAAAAAAGGAATAATTGGTGTGCTGTCACCTGGCCACCCCTAATAAGACAGGTGCCGTTTCCTCACGTTGGCTCCTCGCGCACCACTATCGCAAAGCGACTAACTGCGGCATGTACTCCACGGGGTATGAGGGGGGAAGGAAATGGAAGGCTGAAGAGTTCTAGGCATCCTTTTTGAAGTCGTCGTGCCTATCAACCACCCCCTATCCCCACCCCTCCGGTTGCTTGGCATTGTCCATCCCTATTCAAGTCCAATTCGTCGTGTCCGACGGAGAACGCAAGCTCCCACGTCTCCTTGACGACGGGGAAGGTTGCCCCATCGAGGGCCCTACAATGGGCGCCGAGGGGCCCATTGGGATAGAACCTTGGAATAAAAGGAGACCGTGGATCCGCAAAACCACAAGTCATGCAATCCCTCCATGGAGAGAAAGCGATTGTCATCCTCCCTTCCCCCCTCCCCCGCCAACCAATGAGAGGGTCTTTACTTCGAGGGGCGCCCGGGGTCGGCTCGGAACAGCTTCCGAAATACGCGTCCGCGCCATAGGATCTCTCTCTCTTCCCTCTAATGAATGAATGAGACGCGCATGCGCCGATGGCGGTAGATGAGTGTGCCCTTGAGGCCATTGGAACATCCTGAGTCTGCCCTACCTGGAGGGCGTCCATCATCCGTGAGCAGGGGAGTCTTTTGAGGTAAGATTAAAGTGAATCCTTGAATAAAACACAGTATCGACCCGACGGTAGGTTTTACAGTTGCGGTTAGGTTTCATAAATTACTGAGCCCAGTGACGTGTAGAGTTCACACATTCACACATCAGGTCAATAAGAAGGGTCTATTCCTTTCCATGTGTCGGCAATGGCATCCCAGAAAGATCAGTCACTGGAAAAATCATCAAACGGCTTATCTTCATTTCCACCCCTTTCAGTCAGAAGGTGTAAAGTTAAATTAGCAGAGGAGATTTCTTTTCAGACATTCCTGTGCACTTTTGCAGATTTAACTGAAGACCTTAATCTCGCATTGTTCACTAAAACGCAGCCATTATAGATGAGGAATATTCCTAGCGCCAAAATACTCTACTAGGCCACAGTGATGGGTTAAAGAAAATAGGATCGATATGAAAAATCATTATTTTATCGCAGAATTTGTAAACCACCACAGTGGAGAAAATAACTTGCGACAATTAAAACTTATCGAATACGATTAATAGGGTTAACCCTAGAACGGCAACGGGGGTGAAAAAATACCCCAGAGCGGGTTGAAATCTCGCGCCAAACGAAAACGGTTTACGTCAGCAACTCGGGATATTTACCATAATTCAAGTCAGTTAATATTTCACGTGATTCTACATTAAAAGTCCCCATAGAACTCTCATAGTCATAATGGTGTGAGATACGAATTTTTGAACATTGTCACCCCACGTTGCCAGAATAGGGTGCAAAAAATAGCGGTATCGTTACTAGGGTTAATCACCGATTAATCTAATGGATGGGAACCTATGACTTCATGGCCGATGGCCACACATTATTTCAGTAGGGTAGGCCCACTGCGGGGTAATAAGTAAAATATTATGAAAATATATTTCTTGCGTTGTTAATTTATCCTTTCTCTGCAGCATTAAAACAGTATTACCCAGAAGTCAATAAATTAGTTATGCATATAGCCAGCACCACACAGCTTAGGTGAATTTGAAGTTGCACAGAGACGTCCCAGGGAATCAAACCCGGTCCCCCGGTCGGTAATCCAACCCTCCAGCCGCTGGACTATCACGTCCTCTGAATATAAAAAAAATAGACTTGCCATTTAATTAGGAGCTGAGCAAATGCTCGCGACCGTTCGCGTTGCGCCTTTATAACTCAAGCACAAAGGGAAAGAAGACCCATCTTCAGCTTTTAAAGTCTTTACGTAGTTGTCAAGTAGCCCGAGAACATTTCGTTAAGTTTTCCAATCACGTTCAATATCTAACAAAAAAGTTTTCGAAATTCATGACGAGCATACGGAATGCACCTCTTTTTCACATTTCCACAGTAGATTCGAAGCAAAAACATCAAGCAATTGACGAAATTCGCCTGTCCATCTCCATCTTAACATTTTCTAATTTCCCGCACACTCCCAATGATCTCACGTTCCATATCCCCATTCTGCATTTATTCACCTTAACTTGATGTTCCCCTCCCAGTAGTCCCAACCAGTAGATCCGATTGGGGGACTAGTTTACTTCCAGAATATTTTACCGGGAGATAAGCCATCATTTCATACTTATTTGAATCCAAGGCTGCATATTCTAGGGAGAATAATGTGGTGATTTCCCGTACCAGTAGATCCGATTGGGGGACTAGTTTACTTCCAGAATATTTTACCGGGAGATAAGCCATAATTTCATACTTATTTGAATCCAAGGCTGCATATTCTAGGGAGAATAATGTGGTGATTTCCCGTACCAGTAGATCCGATTGGGGGACTAGTTTACTTCCAGAATATTTTACCGGGAGATAAGCCATAATTTCATACTTATTTGAATCCAAGGCTGCATATTCTAGGGAGAATAATGTGGTGATTTCCTGTTGCCTTCCATACCTCAGTACTTCGACCGATACCATGAACTTCACTCTCGCCCGCAGCTGTGGAGGCTGATGTCGGGCTGACTCTCTCAGGTTGCCTTTCACCATGGGTTCAGGATAGCTTTTCAGTAATTTTTCTCGTTAAATCGTTCCAAAATACCATGATTGTGTTTTTCCTGTTAATGTGTGGTTATATCGTTCCGAAAAACCATTAACAATTTTTTTCTAAGCTGAAAAATGTTCGCCGGTCACGGGAATCGAACTTGCGACCTTCGGGGTTTACCTCTGGTCTACCTCCATCATACTCTACGGCTAAAATCTATACGAAGTTAAAATATATTCTTTTACCCTGATACCATACTAAACCGTCTCACCAATTAGCACTACATTTTTCAAATGGACCTTGTCGGACCCACAAAACAGTACTGGATACAGACTAGCATAAGAAATCCGGGCACGCTATCTCCGGATTTCATTTGTTTGACGTATCTATATTTATACAATGCCCCGCGAGTCTCATGAAGAACGATTGGCAGGGGCTGATAGGGGACTAGCTGTAATTGCATAAATATACAATTACTTAAACTATTACACATTTTAGCAGGCACATAAACATGTCAAACTAGATGTATACAAAGAAACCCGTCTACCCCATGCAATGATTGATGTGTTCGAATAAACCTTTAAATTTTGCTTCTTGGATTCATTTATATAACAAAGCAGTCACAAACGGCGCAAAGGCTTTCACATTGGCTGACAGGCAATACATATAATATACATTAAGAAAAAGAAAGGGTAAAAGCAATAAACTATAATGAAAAATTAACAAAATAGATGCCAAGAACCGCTGTAAGATGGCAGGAGAGCACATTAGCAAGCGGAGAGGACTAGGTTACTATCTGGCGTTTAAGGAAGGAGGTGAAAGCGGTGAGTGAGGAAGAGAAGTCTAAGGAAGGATACTGGATACTCAGGGAATTAAATGTAGCGGGGAGTCGATGGAATAGGGAACGTTGAGAGACCGAGAGATGGAAATTTGGAATCTGCAACAGACTCAAGTTACGTGTTGGCCGAGGGGGAACACGAATTGAGAATAGAGGAAGAAGGTCATTGGTATGGGGAGTTCCGTTAAAGACACTATTAAAAATGTAGGAGTGGTTACAACATAAAAGCTGATGTTCTTTACCATACTAAAAGTCACACATGAATCAGTACGAGGTACGTTCAAAATCTAAGTTCTCCTAATTGTTTTCTGACAAAGCACTTCCGCCAGAAAGTTTATGAGTGTCTGTTACTTCCCAATACACTCTCCCTGAAGATGCGCATATATATTTCACTAAGTGGATTCCATATTTCCACTGCCGCTAAGAACGTTTCCGCAGGGGCAGTTTTTGCCCACATGACAAAACCTGCTGGTCCGAGACAGAGACCTCTAGTGTTATTTGTCACAAGACGTTCAGCCTACTTTGATCTGTTGCGCTTACGAAGGCACTTTTTTTCACATCCATAACACCATCACCGATGTCTCGCTCAGTTGACAGTGAATATCGATTGTTGTTAAACCACGCAAGTGGAGGAAACGGACCATTACGAACTGTTCTTGCAAACCAAACGACGTCATTTTAAGTCATTCAAACGCTTCTCGCTCTACGGGAAGCCATACAAACCCTCTTCACTGTACGAAGGAGCCACATGTGTATTGTATTAACAAAGAATGCCCGCGAACCTTTAATCTATGCCAGATTTTTCTCCCCTGTTCCAAAACGACATTTGGGGGATTTAAGAACTTAAATGCATGTCGTAGTTGTCTGAAGTAGGTCTAATATCAAAGTTTTCGTAGAATAGCGAAAAAATGCTCATTTCATGTGTCTTGACGTGGAAAATAACTCAAGTATCCACGGGGTACCCTGAAGATCACGCCCTAGGACACAAATACTCAAAGTAAATTTCACCGTGCCAGCAGGTAGAGAGTTCACGCAGCTCTCTCTCCTCCAGCTAAATTCCACATTTATGGAATTGTATGCTCATTTCGTTCGATTTCCGCACTTAGCTATCTCTAGAGTAGAACCATAAGTTGATTGCAAGACAAACAGTTCAATAGAATGGTTTGAGGCGTCACTTTGTGGAAGCGATTCATATCGGAAAAGAAAATGCTTTGTTCTTCCACACAAATTTTATTACACACGACCTAGGTTTCGACCTACAAAGATGATGACTTTGCCTGCCTTACCTGATGATGACTTTGCAAGCCATAACCTAGGTCGTGCATAATAAAATATATGTGGAAAAACAAAGCATTTTCTTTTCCGAAACAAACTACGTTCAACCAAGAAGAAAAAAACCACACGCCTGATGCCAAGTGCATTCAATTCACCTCCACAGATGTTTACTGTGTTTTCACCAACGTTATGTGAAGTTCTTATGTGTCGTTCAATGTATTTTATTTCTCCCGCTATAGTACTTATCTTTAGTTCCACCCCTTCCAGTCAGAAGGTGTAAAGTTAAATTAGTAGAATATATTTATTTTCACACAGTTTTATCCCTGTGCACTTTTTCAGATTTAACTGGAGACCCTAATCTCCCATTGTTCACTATAAAGCAGCCATGATAGATGAGAAATAATCCTTGCACCAAAATACTCTGCTAGGCCACAGTGATGTGTTAAAGGAAATAGGATCGACATAAAGAATCCTTACGGGGTGTGATCAAAAATTAACGGGAATTTTTTCATTTCGCGGGCTTGGAGAGTCCGATTGTCAAACTTTTTTTATATGTTGGTATACATGCCTCTGAAGTTTGATAAAACTTTCAGCTGTTTTCATTGTGGACTTTGTCTGTGACAGTCACTAAGGTTAGACGTGTTTTATGAGCTCGGATATTTTCGTTTGTTAAAAGAAATGAATCAAAGAATTTGTATCAAATTTTGCGTAAAAAATGAAATTAAGTGTAACAAAGTGTGTGAAATCTTAACAAAGGCCTATAGTGAGTCTGCTATGAGTAAATCAAGAGTTTACGAGTGGTATAAGCGTTTCCAAGACGGCCGTGAAGACCTTGAAGATGACGAACGCCCTGGACGCCCCAGCCACATCAACAATCGATAAAAACATGGAAAAAGTGAAAGAAATGGCTATGAACGATCGCCGATTCACAATTAGAGGTCGCTGATGATTATGGCATATTGATTGGATCATTGCATGACATTTTTTCCAATTTTTTGGGTATGAAGCATGTGGCAGCAAAATTCGTTCCAAAATGACTTTTGCACCACGAGAAATCACCAGCTCAGACTTCATTGCTTGTTCGTGAATTTTCGGCCAAAAACAATACTGTAACGATGCTCCAGCCTCCATATTCGCCAGATATGGCTCCGTGTGACTTTTCCTATTCCCAAAAATTAAGAGAAACTTGAAGGGCCGTCGTTTTACAGCCGTGGATGACATTAAAAGCGTATCGCTGAAAGAACTAAAGGCTATCTCAAAGATCGAGTTTGACAAGTGTTTCGGAGATTGGAAGAAGAGCTGGTACAAGAGCATAATCTCCAATGGGGACTACTTTGAAGGTGGCAACATCAATATGTTAGAATAAATAAATAAATTAGTACGAAAAATTAAAATTCCCGTTAATTTTTTAACATACCTCGTATTTTCTCGCAGAATTTGTAACCATTAAAGTAGAGAAAATAACTTGTGACAAAGAAAAATTCTCGAATGCAAAAAACCCTAGAATGGTAACGGGGGTGAAAAACACCCCAGAGCGAGTTAAAATCTCGCGCCAAACGAAAACGGCTTACGTTAGCGACTCGGGATCTTTACCATAATTCACATCAATCAACGTGTCACGTGATTCTACATTAAAAAACGAAAAAAAAAACGAGCCCCCATAGGACTCTCATAGTCAATGGCGTGAGATACGAATTTTTGAAAATTGTCACTCCCACGTTATCTGAATACTGTGAAAAAATAGCGTTACCGTTATAGGGTTACCGATTATTCTAATGGATGGGAACATATGACTTCATGGCCTATTACCACACATTCTTTCAGTGGAGTAGGCCCACTGCGGGGTAATAAGAAAATATTTTGAAAAAATATTTCTTGCGTTGTAAATTTATCCTTTCTCTGCATCATTAAAACGGCATTACCCAGAAGTCAATAAATTAAAACGAAAAATCAAGGATATGCATATAGCCAATAGATAGGATAGAATAAAACAACCGAAAGTTGTTTGTGATTCCCTACCCTAACCTTTAGCCCCACCCACTTTTAAGTGAGTTAAATAATGTTTGTAGAACTAATAGACAAAAATCAATATTAATAAAACAAAGGTTATGCGATTCTCCAGAAAGAAAAGGCTAAGCTAAATATTAAAATAGGCGGGGAAAAAAGAGAGCAGGAAGAGCAGTTTACATATCTCGGAAGTGTTTTGGACCAATACGGTCAAAGTAGTAGGGACGTAAGGAGAAGAATTGCGCTAGGCAAAGAGGCTTTCACAAGGGGGAGGGAGTTGATGACGGGGACGTTGAGTAGGGATGTTAAGACAAGACTCGTAAAAACTTTGATATGGAGCGTAGCTATGCACGGCGCCGAAACCTAGTCACTGAAGCAGGAGGATAGACGGAGATTGGAGGCTTTTGAAATGTGGGTTTGGAGAAGAATGGAGAAGGTGAAATGGACTGAAAGGAAAATAAATGAGGAAGTACTGGAGATGGTGGGTGAGGAGAGGGGTTTGTTGAGAGAAATCATATGGAGGCAGGAAAAATGGATGAAAGGCATATTGAGCGGTAGTGGAATGTTGAAGAAGGTAATAGAGGGGAGAATGTTGGGCAAGCGAGGAAAGGGCAGGAACAGGATAGGGATGTTGGACGATATGAAGGGAGGAAAGAAGTACACAGAGATGAAGAGGACCTGATGTAGATGAGATTGCTGGATTGGGTTTTGTTTGGA
Organism: Hetaerina titia; assembly: GCA_037158775.1. Taxonomy (NCBI): domain Eukaryota; kingdom Metazoa; phylum Arthropoda; class Insecta; order Odonata; family Calopterygidae; genus Hetaerina; species Hetaerina titia. The sequence goes on from CM073778.1 coordinate 39,522,008, forward strand.
GTTACAAAATGTTTATTTGATAGTTGTGTCCATCCAGAAACCTACCTTAATCGGTAGATTACCTAATAATAATAGACAAAATCGCCTTATTAAAAAAATTGGCTCTTAAGAACTAACCCAAAATAAGTTTTACAGTAGGTCCCAAAATTAAATAAGAACCCGTCAGAGCGATTAAAAACTACAAAATTTATATTGAATCTGTTTGCGTATCAATGGGTGTTACATTAATATTCATCACATGCCAATTAATTCCGTACATTAACTAAGGTTACACATTGGCTCGTGCAATCACGATCGAACCCTAAATTTGCCATGAAGCAAAGGAAGAAGAATACTCCTCACCAAATCAAACAGCTGAGAGCGGATAAGACTAAAACAAATGAATACCGTAAGGCACTCCTAAATATGGTTTAGAATTATAATTTCACAGGGACTCGAATTCGGAATCCCACGCTAATTTCGCCTTCAGAAAACCCATAAATGGTGACGCTCAATCCCCAGACTGAACGTCACCATCAACGCCAAATCACGTTGAAATTCCACGAGAGACCTCAGGTCAATGCGGCGTTAATGTTTTTCATAAACCAGGCTTTAGCGCCGTGATGGGGCGGGGGAGGGAGAGTAAAGGGAGAAGGAGAGACGGTAGGAGGCTCTCTGAGATGAAGAGTGTTTGGGTGGTGTTTTGGAACGAATGTTGTGCAGTGAATTCGCTTCTCCCGGCGATAAATCGATGGGCGAACTTCTCATCTGTTTGATGGAATGGAGCGTGAACGAAGGAGTAGGGGGGAAGGGAGAGGATGGAATGGGTTGAAAATGGCGTGGCGCTGAGAGGGAGGGAGGAGGGGGGGGAACTGGGTGCAGCGGGTCTGGAGGGAGAATCCGTGGTTGGAGGGATGTGGGGGCGGGGATGTTGGAGGTACGAGTGAGTGTGAGAATAGGGGCGAGGAGGAATAGTAGACATAGCGTAGGGTCTATGCACAGGAAAACGAGGGTCCAGACGAAGACGCGAGTGTGAGGATCCGAATCTCGGCTTCATTCACGCCATAAACTTAAATAAAACTCGAACGACATGTCTTTCAACTTGCGAGGCTTTAAACTTAAAAAAAAGTTAAATTTAAAATCATAGGATTTTGATACCATTAATGGTACTGGTCCCTAGATACCAAAGAATACCTATGATTATTTCCATTCGTGTCGTACCCGAGAGACTGGTATTGAGATACCGCTCTTTAGTTAACTTTCCGTATGTAGTAAACCCAGAAACTTTATAAAATGCTGATATGCAGCAGGGATCAGTACCAGCGCCTGTAATTAATTACTGATAAATGCCAAATGTTCTTGCCTTAGATACCAGTACATAGGATATTTGCCCATGGTACTGGTAACAAGAAATTGGTCCAAGGTACAATTACTTAGTTTTCTTACGCTTAGTACCAAATCTTGTAAATCATTAAAAACTTAAAAACCAAAAGTACGCTTTTTAAAAGAAAGTATTCGTTTTACATACTCCGTTCGGGGTAAGAAACGGACAATATACGAAGGATTGCGAACGATGCAATTAGAAATATATACAAGAGAAGGATATAATGGAATAAAAGCACAGAATTATGTAGAAGGAAGTACAAATAGTTCAAAAAGTGACTAAGACAGGAAACTAAAATGGCGAAAGAAGCATAATGAAGGGCGCAGTGTGAGGACGTGTATAGATTACAAAAGGTGAAATAGGTGCGCCTGTACAGGAAGGTAGAAGTATTATCGGGAAGTAAAAAAGGGAATATCCGTGAACACTAGTAAAGATAAATCGGGAAATATTCCAGAGCTATGGTAAGGATATTAGGCCAGGGAGCTGTTGTTGTTATGGAGGAAGTTTAGGTTATGTGCTAAAAACATGGGAAAAAATATCAAAAAAAGAGTTTGTCGTATTTTGAGCGGTTTCTGGTCTGAAAATGGCAAACCTGATCCCGCTTTTAGAAATAACAAAAATATATATCAAAAATCGTTATTTACTGACATGCAGTTGAGTTTATGTGCTAAAAACATTGGGGAACACACAAAAAAATGGGTTTTTTTCGAATTTTCCGGAGAGAAAATGGCAAATCTAACCCCGCCATTCAAAAGAATGGAAAAAATACACGAAAAATAATTATTAAGAAGTTTGCCAAAAATTACCTACATTACCTAAAAATTTTTTGAAAAATTCCAATGTTTTTCCTGAGCTCAATTTTGATTTGAAAAATCTGAAAAAAATCAGAATGTTTTTGGGCATAAAAATGTAAGTTCAGAAATTTCTTCTGATTTTTTTTAAGCAAAGGATCGCTCAGGAAATTTTTTTTTCTCTAAAATTCACATTTTTTGCGATAGGAGATTTTAGCCCCCTAGGTGCCACCTAGGGGGCTAAAAACTTGGCTAAAGTCGTTTCTAAATATCTGCTTACGAATGCCCAATCCCAAATAAGAATCCAGCCGAGTGCAGATTTCACCATCTTTTCCCGCTATAGTCTTTTCTTGAAATAATTCTTTATATCAGTGTTAGTTCCTATTCCAAAAAAGGGAAGGGCAGCCATACATGATTATTGCAAAACAAAAAGATTTTGCACAAAGTTAAAAGTGGCTCTCAGAATCATCAACAAAAGGATAGAGAGTTAGGCGAATGATTACTTACGGGATGATCATTTTGGGTTTAGAAAGCGGAGAGGTACGCGCGATGCCATTGCAGTAATAGGATCATTAATCGAGAGGAATATAGAATACAATCAGGACGTATTTGCCTGTTTCGTAGATTTCAAAAAAAGCATTTCATGGAGTGAATTGGGAAAAATTAATGCGTGTGTTGCAGATTATATGAGTAGATTTGAGAGATAGGAGACTTATCCAAAACCTGAACAAATCTCAGACTTCTCAGGTGCGAGTGGCGGATGGAGAGTCCGTATGGGAAGAGTTTGGAAGGGGTGTGAAGCACTGTTGCCCATTATCATCCGTCCTCTTCAATGTAAAAGAAGAAGAAATCGTGACAGAGACAACGAAAGAACTGGAGGTATGAATGAAAGTCGGTGAGCAATTCTTAGAATCAGTTAGGTCTGCGGATGATCTAGCTTTCGTGAGACAGCTGAGAGGTTACATTCACCACTGAGACCATTGCAAAATCAGTGCAATATGTATGGAATGAGAATCAATGTAAACAAAACAAAGTTTAAATTTAACTTTAAAATAAGAGGCCATAATTATTTGAAATACTTGATCTATCTAGGCAGGGATTGGGACGAAGATGGTCACAGAGACATACAAAAAAATGCTGTTGGGCAAATACGTGTTCTCAAGGTGGATTGGTGATTGGAGTAGATGATAGGCGTAGATGGGAGGTATTTGAAACGTGGGTGGGGGCAAGATTGAAAAAGTGAAATTGACCGAAAGAAAACGAACGAAGAGGTTCTAGGCAAGGTGAAGGAGAAGAGAGGATTGTTGGGAGAAACCCAAAGGAAGTAGGAAAGATAGAGAGAATTTTGACAGACGTGGAATGGAGTTTGATTATATAGACTGAGATACATAGGGGATGAACTTGGGCAGGCTAGGTAGGAGATAGGAATAGGATAGGTGTATCGGACGACATTAAGAAAAGAACTACATATTTAGAATTTAACAAGGGATAATATTACACGTACCCTAAGGAATAATCGGGGTGTGTCATTTTGGACGAAACTAAGAAATGTAGTGATATTAAGTATTTGTCCTTTCGAAACCTTTGGGATCCTTGGGAGAATTTCTGGCAAAAAGAACTAGATAAGGTCCAGAGAATATCCGCCATATTCATGAAAAATATATATGACAAGAACACAAGTGTAACAGGTCTCTTAGGGGATTTAGGCTGGGAGCCCCTTGAGATACGAAGAGAACAAGCGAGACTTAAACTTTCAGAAAGATTCAGAACCAGCGAGTTTAACCATGACACAAAAGGAATTATAATGGCCCCACACTACTTAGGTAGATCAGACCACAAATATAAATTAAGGGAGATAGACTCCAATACAGATAGATTCAAATACTCATTCTTCACCAGAACAATCATAAATCATAATAGTAAGAAACCAAAGTCACTTTAGAATTATTAAAAACATTTAATTTACAAGTCGGAACAAAATTAATAATTCAAAGATTGTGCATGTGTATGTTTGTTGGTAGTTTGTGGGTTTGCATGTGTGTAAAAGGGTTGGGGCGAAAGGGTTCTTGCATGAATGTTTACCATGTTTGGTTTGTGGGCTCTAAATTTGTGGCTTCTGCATGCGGTTTTTTTCCCTAATTTACGGGTGGTGCCCTACCACCCCCCGCCACACGCCCTTTCGGCGGCTTGCAGGGTTTTGAGTAGATGTAGATGAAACCTATCGCAAAAGTAGAAAACCTAATGATATTAATAATGTCTCCTGAAATAACTTCAAATTATCCATTTTTTAGTTTTCCTGTCGAAGAACGAAACGGTCTTAAGTGTATGGATGTATACGAGCTCACACTTCATTTTTTGTTCGTGAATTTTTGGACAAAAACAATACTGTAACGATGCTCCAGCCTCCATGTTCGCCAGATATGGCTCAGTGTGACTTTTTTCTATTTCCAAAAATTAAGAGAACCTTGAAGGGCCTTCGTTTTACAGCCGTAGATGATATTAAAAGCGCATCGCTGAAAGAACTAAAGGCTATCTCATAGATCGACTTTGGGAAGTGTTGGGGACTACTTTGAAGGTGATAACATCAATGTATAAGAATAAATATTATTGTCCGAAAAATTAAAATTCCCGTTAATTTTTTAACACACCTCGTATACATAACATTAAATGAGGCATGTGCAGAATTATATGAAAAATAGTGGTATAACAAGAAAAAAACATCAAATTGGGACGCCATGTTTATAAATACAGTGACAAATATTATCCCAAGCAATTCTTTGGACCTACCGGACGAATCGGGAATACACCAATCACGTATGAAACGGCTTCAATATCAGGAGACCCAAGGGAAAATGAGAGGAATTATAACTAAGGGGAGATATTTCTAAATCCGGTCCAATGAGAACAGATACTCCCACTTTCACGCATTATAACAGAATAATCCAACTTGCCTCAACAGATGAAGGAGAAATGTCGCATAATTAGTTTCAATCTGAACCACTTCGTGCGATAATAATTCTAGCATAGCTCGGTTTCATACCTATTTAAAAGACATGTCAAAATGGTTTCCAAGACTGAAGTTATCCTTATGTTTAATGCATTTCCGGAATGATCGTTTATCGAATAATTCAGTGAGTTGAATTTCGGAGTTCATTCGCGCTGTGGTTTGTCGATTGGAAAAAATCCGAGTTACTTGTAGATGTACCGTTATTATTCGTCCTAATGATGCCAGAAAAAAATCATAATATAACGGTGTCAAGGTATGGGAAGGAGATGAAACACAAACCCTTGCGACCCTTTCATATTGCGCATGTACGTAAAGCGTGCCGAGGATACGAAAAATCAAATATAATTTAATTTTCCAGTGTTCACGCGACTACGTACTGTGGGTATTTGACGGACGACGATTCCCTAAACCGAACTACGATTTGGAAGCAGCATATTCAAGCACCCAGGTCAGATATTTAAGTTCTGTTGGGAACTTTCAATCCACCTCGACCACACGATATATGACTTTAAAACTTCAGTTTTACTTTAGCCATTTCCGAAGTAACGACAACAGAGAATCGGTTTTGGCTTCAAATCCAGCTGGTCTATTTTACACCGGACGCGCAGGGACAATAAAAAAATATCCTCCTCCTCAAATATTTTAACCTTTGCAGGGAAAGGCTCTTCCCTTTCCACTCCCCACCCCTCTTAGACAGCCCGCTATGTTTTCTCGCCCCTGCCCTCTCAGGACAATCATCCCTCCTCCCCAAACTTTAAAACAATGAGAACCCTTTCTTTCACGCACCGTCCATCATTTTCCACCCCATCCCCCGTAACTTACCCCTCCACAAACCACGACAATTTGACATTTATTATTCAGTTCAACTCGGTATAAATAAATGCAAGAGACCGAAGATTATTGTTTATAATATACTTTTCCCGCCATATCCTTTACATGAAGTTTTCGTTAATTTTACTACTCTCAGCTGACTCATCTTCCTTTCAGCAGGATAGTCCTGCTATGAGTATAGTTGCCTCATCCATTTTCTGTGAGTCTGTTAGGACACCTAAAAACCTTTCTTTCTTCAATACGGATTTCATATGTCTCGCTACTTCGCAAAATGAAGTCAGGTCGGTTCCCCAACTTCATCCGCCGCTCAACTATGCAAAGAATTCAGACTATTATCGGCTGAGCGTTTAACGGCTATGGAGCGATTTTTTTTAAATGTGTATAGATTTCGGTAAACTTTAGCAAATATGTTCCCAAAAGCCATCGGTATGCATACATGAGGAAATGGTATATAACCAGTATAATTTTCTCAGTAATTCACAACTTAAAAATGCACACCGCTTTAAAAGGCTTTAAATAACATGAACAATGTAACATTAAAACGGATGTGATCGCTCAGCATTAATTCCACTCTTTTTATTTACACATTCGCCGTAATGTGAGAAAAGGTACTTTTAAACATAAGGATTATGTATTTTTTTAAACAGTTCCCACTACCGAAATATATGTTTACATAATTTTTCATTAAACAATTCTCTATTTAATTTCAAAACTAGCGCAATTTTAATGGAGCCATCGCAGTTTTTAATGCATCCAAAAAAGTGGAATCTTTACGATTCTAACTTCATCTTCACACGGAACGGTGACTCATGTGGATTTCTCTCTTCCTCCACGTTACGTAGGCATTCAGAAACTTTTCAAAATCGTGTTGCATCACCTGATGATGCCGCAAGTTGGTGAAACGCGTTGTGCCTTAAAATAAAAATCAATGGGAAAATGCAGTCTCTTTAGTATGAATACTAAATATGTCCGCGAAGTGAAGTCCGAAAAAGTAGAATATTTTCATAAATATTTCATTAATTCGAGTGGAAAACACTTACGCCTTCATTTCCTTTTCTCTCAAATAGAACAATTTGGGCACCATAAAAATTTTAATTGCATTTAAAAACGCTATAATATATTAGGATGAAAAAGTACTATTTCAAATGTCTTCAAATGATTTTTACTTTTAAGTTTTTGAGAAGTGCTCCAGAAATGTTTAGGTATACTATATACCAGCTTATTTTCATTGCTGGTAAACAACTAGGTGTCCTCCTTCGAGCATTGAAAAATCTGACCAGTTTATAACTTTTACTCCCTTCTTTCTTCTCTCCCTCAAGAATACATGCTTATTCAAAGGTTATAAAAACAACGACTAATTTCAGTTATAAATTCCGCTCCATAATCGTTAAAAGAAATCCTATGGAGGCAGGAAAAATGGATGAAAGGCGTATTGAGCGGTAGTGGAATGTTGAAGAAGGTAATAGAGGGGAGAATGTTGGGCAAGCGAGGAAAGGGCAGGAACAGGATATGGATGTTGGACGGGATGAAGGAAGGAAAGAAGTACACAGGGATGAAGAGGGCCCTGATGTAGATTAGGTTGCTGGATTGGGTTTTGTTAGGAGTTACAAAAAATATTTGTTTGATACTTGTGTCCATCCAAAAACCTACCTTAACCGGTAGATTACTTAATAATAATCATTAAAAATGTTGACTAAATTTATATTTAAAGTCTTTGGAAATTGCCACCGCTATGTACATGTATGTGGACTGAGGTATGGAAGGAAGGAAAATTCAAGAAGGGGGATAAATCAAGTAATGGGGCAATACAGGATAGATCTCAGTACTACTAAGACGACGAACCGAGGTCTCGTTATAACCGTACTAATAATCGATTTCGCTGTACAATCTTGGCAAACAAATAGTGTTTCTAATACCCGACTTCAAAAAAGTGGCTACGTATTTGAATTCAAACTACAGAGGAAGGAAGATAAAAGAGATTAAGTAACCCAAGTGAATCGTATTTTCATCGAAAAGTCAGATTAACGGAAAAAAAACTTTTCCATAGTCCGCTCTCCTCCCTCTCAAAAGTCCATTTAGAAATATTAAAAACATTTAAGTTACACGTCGGAACAAAATTAAAAATTCAAAGATTGTGCATGTGTATGTTTGTTGGTAGTTTGCATGTGTGTGAAAGGTTTGGGGTGAAAGGGTTCTTGAATGAATGCTTACCATGTTTGGTTTGTGGACTATAAATTTGTGGCTTCTGCATGCGGTATTTTTTTCTAAATTACGGGTGGTGCCCTAACACCCCCCGCCACACGCCCTTGCGTCGGCTTGCGGTGAATTGAGTAGATGCAGATGTAGAAAAGGAAGTCCAAAATTTCACTAACCTTTTCCCGCCAAATCCGTAAGACTTGATGTGATGTTCTATCCGAAAAAGAAGAGTCGTTCGAGTTTTTTTGACAACTAAATTCGATAGCTATGAAAATAAAAATAACATTGTAAAAAAATGATTATTAAATAATTATCTTCCAAAATACCACACTTAAGGGTAATAATTATCAAATTCAACTTACAATTGTGATTTTTTGTTAAATCTCCTCCAGATTCAAGACTGGGTTCAATTTCAATTCCCCTAAATGGTTAAAAAAAAACAGGTATTGTCATCCGAAAACGCAATTATCTTTTTTAAGACACCGTGCCATGCCAGAGACTGTTGAATTTTTCCTTTCACAATTATTGGCGTGGAATGAAATTACTAATGTCACTTCAGTGAAACCACAGAAATTATTTAATTGTGCGAGCCAAAGAAAAAATAATGAACTCTTTGAAGTCCACGACCCTGGGTCTACCTTCCTCGCCCCGGCCATCGAATCAGCCGGATTTAGCGGGTCCATGCCTCCTGCCCCTCTCCGCCTAACCTACAGACGTCTTATCTAGAAGACCCATAAGCTTGTTTTGAATGGTTCACCCAATTTTGTTAACATAGATAAATATACGGATGAAATTCTCCATCCAGTGTTTATTAAAAGGTAAGTAATTTCATTTGAAGGGACTGCAACATTGGGATTCTGATCGCCATGGTATTTCGTAGTTCGAGACTACGTCTCATGGAAAAACTTATCCACTTTCCTTGGCTGCAAAACCTTCCAACTATGATTGGACGAACTTAAAATGAAGTTTAGAGCGTATATAAATTATCGTTTCAGTAAGAGCTGCGGAAAAATCACCCAATAGCAAAGGCGAATGACGACGAAGATAGGAATATCTCCCTCGTGGGACGTGGGAGATTTATACGCATCAATGATCTGCCTTGGATTGTGCTGACGGTGCAAACAGAGTCATATGTCGGATTACATGAGGTAGGTTTGCCAAAAAACTATTGCATATAGCTTCTACAACTACTCGCTTCCAAATCCGAAAGCGAAAAAATTAAAACCGTGGAAATTCAACGGAGCCAATGACAGGTAGTTAGCCAGCTTGGCAATGTCCTCGCCATTTCGCGAATATTTGAGTTTCACCAAATCTAGTCGCGCTAAGGCAGATCGCATTTGAGGGGACATTTGAATCCGCAGCTGCGTGGCGCACCACGCACCAGGACACTCAAACCGTCGAGCTCCAGCGCCTGCTCAACTCATCTGTTAAGAAAACGCGACGACTTTTGTGCACCAGGAATGGTGCTCGACCCTCCTGATTCACACACCCCCTTCCTCCTCCACCAACCCCCACATATTCACCCCTCCCGGTACCCCCACCCAGAGTTCAACCCCCTCGGGCACCGTCCCTCCCCCAATTCCTCTCCTTCCTTACCGCCTGCACTCTTACCGCCTTGCTCACAGCCAATGCAAATGCGAACCTTAAAAATGTTGGCGATAAATCAGGGGAAGTGTAGGGCCCAGGGGGGGGTAGAAAAAGAGCAAGGGGTTTGGGGAAAAAGATGTGGGTGAGGGTGGCATGGCGGTGGGTCTTTTTATTTTCAGAATGGAGGGGAAGGGGGAGAGATGGTTTGTGTTGGCACCCCATTACGGCCTGAGTGCAAGGCGCGCGGCCCCATTCAATGGGCATTATACCTCCTCCTCTCGGCTACGATGGAGGTGGGGGGGGGTTGTGGGGAGAGGGCGGCGTAGTGCCTTTACTTCTGCAAAATTCCCGCCAGACTACCCGACGGCCACTAGGCCTCTCCTCTCGAGAGGCGAATTCCACGAGGAAAGCTTCAAGTTGTGTCGTGAGACAAGGGCGGCGCGGCAGGTTTATTTTTTCCTCTGTTTTCCACACCAAAGGCTCATTTTTTCCAAGCCGACGTCCACGGGTGCAAGCGAACTCTCGAACGAGGAAACGTGAGTCTTCTTGGACAACTGGTATAATTAATTAAGGTTTTTCGGGCTTGACTACGTGCCCTTTCTATGGATATAAATAATCTTTTCGTGGCGATTCTTCTGTACATCACATTTAAATCTCTCATTCTATCTTTATCTCTATTATGTCATTTTGAAAGTGCCTATGGAAGATGCTGGTCATAGTCGTGAGGGTGTGAAAGGAATAATTGCGTTAGGTAAAGAAGTTATCACAAAGAGGTTGATGTAAATGACAAGCACCTGAAGTAAAGATTAAAAAAAACAATAGTGATTTTTTTTGTATTAACCGTTGTTTGTTTTAAATAGGAATTTGATCGTTGAGGCAAAAGGATAAGCTTTGATTGAAGTTCTTTTAAATTTGCGTTTGCGGAAAAGAATGGGAAAATAAAGTGGACAGAAAAGAAAACAAGGTATGCATATGTGTTTGTGAAGAAAGAGAGACGGCTGCTGGAAGAAAATCAAAGGCAAGACAATTGGATGTAGGGGATACGGTAGCAGAGGGGAGAATTCTGGAAATACGAGGTAGTGGAGTGAGGAAAATAATATGTATCTTGGATGAAACCAAAAGGGGTAGAAATTAAGCGAATCTAAAGAATGAGCTATTTTAAAATGTGATTTAAGGATTTATTTTCAATACTAGTCGGGACTCAGAAGTACAGTAATGTGTAGTTCCAGGGTCCACCAAAAACCTTCCATTAAACAGGGGGTTACTGCTTAAATTTTACACTAGTATGTTCATAGGTAAAATTATCCACTGATTAATGACATCGTCTACATATTGCTAAAAACAATTCACATATAACAATCAAATTGTGTTAATCTAATAAATAGCCGATTTTTTGAGGACGCATTTGCTTCCTGATTGTTTTTTGGGCTTCAGTACATCTTTGTACAGAGACAATTTATAATCCTCCACGTCAAACATGTCACGGGGCTGTTGGTATCACTTTATCGCTCTGATAATAGGATAGGACACAACATTTACAACCTCTATGTTATTATGACACTTGACTCCCTAATATTAGGGAAGTCTTGAGTTTTCGGAAATAAAATAATATTCATTGTTTCCAAAAATCGATTACCAAATTATAAATCAGTAATGAATAGATTTCGTAAAATATACACTGTTTTTACTCACCTCAATTATAAAAATTCACAATTTCTCTTTACACAATAATACTCAACAGATCCAATTTAAAAAATCCATGAGTTTCCAAGATTAAAATCGATCTCCTTGATCGGGATTCGTTTTATCTGTAAACTGAGAATTGCATCAAAGACCTGACGAACGTATTTGAGCCTAGACGCCATTTTTCTCTCGCGACAATGAATTCGGAAATACTTTCCTTATCCTTAAAAATCTTAAAAACTGGGGAATCTCTTTGTTGCTGGTTGTTTTTCTTGCGTGATATCCGAGCGAGTGTTATCATCAATTAACAAAAGCTCGCCCCTGATGTAATAGCATTCATTATTCCTCTGGCAACAAGACAGTCTTTCTTTAGAGAATAATGGTCATTATTTCCTGTATTCAGTAATTATCATGATATTTAATAATTATCTGCATATTTATTAGACAACGTTAATTTTTCTGCATGTAATTATCTCTACATGACGATGTTTACATTTCAGAGGTAATTTTTTTATTGTACCAATACAACTCTTGCTCTTCCTAATACGATTGCCTTTTTCTATGATGTTATTAAAGTGAATTTCTTTCATTTCTTGCTTTTGCATCATTCGAGTGAACGTGGTGACGCAACAGTTGTATTACAAAAATGTCTCCATTTCCAACACTTATAAACTAATTGACGTGTAATTGGATATTAATTAACTCATGGTGCGTATATAATAATGATTGACATGCATAATAATACGTATACTTACGGAAAGAAAAGTTTGATATGCAATATTGTGTGCAGATGGTTGTGTGATGCCACTGTAAAAATATGGTATTCCAGTGAAATGTAACTCACTAGGAAACGAATTACGTGTAGTATCATGGCCGTAAATTATTCATGTGTATCCTCTTCTTAAACTGTATGCGTTAGCATAATATGATAGCGATATATATTTTTAATGATAAATAGGTAGGTAAATATGGGTCGGCGTAGTCCATTTCATGCTCTTTAAGTATATTGAACATTTTTTCCATTCGACGTTATCGATGGCCTTCTCCAAGTTTACGAATGCCATATAACAATCTCCCGTAGTATGTACGATAATTTATAGCTAATGGAAACTTGTAGCTTTCTTACGTATTTTATTTCGACGGCCAGTACCCTCAAACTGAGTACTGCCTCCCTTGTTCTTCGGTTTTTTCTGAACCCGAATTGGTTTTCAGTGAGGTTTTATTATTACGTATATATCTTTATATTCTTCGGCTTATTATCCGAGAAAGTATTTTCAATGTGTGTGGTATCTGGCTCAATGTCTTCTTCGCACTTACTAATATTGGTTTCTTTGGTATTCCAACCATCACAATCCCTTCAAAATCCTCTGGTAGTTTTCCACTGCCGTAGCTATCTTTGATTTTTCCAATGAGGGTGGTCCTCCGCTTTGACCCGGAGTTCTTTGATTATTTCTGTTTATTGTGTTCTAACCTGGTGCTTTGTCGTTCTTCAGGTCTTCCCCGGCTCTGTCGAATAAACTGCTTAGTAATTACGGGCTACGTCTCCCTTCTTTTATCTAGAATCATTCTTTATTTAAAACAACTTCATGTGGTTTGGGCCCTTGGTAGATTATTTCAATGCATTCCTTCCGTTTCTTTCCAATTCCTTCGTCTTATATCAGTCTCTTTCCGTCTGCATCTGAGATATTGTTAGATTTTGTGTTTCTTTCTCCGAAATAGACACTTCACCAGTTTATAAGCAGTTTCACCTTCCTCTTCTTTGTCTTCTTATTGATTTCTTCGTAGCAGCTGTCCATTCACTCTTCTCTCTCGAATGACTTTGTTCTGAAACTTATTTATAAAGAGTTTTCTATAGTTACATTTCTTGGATTCTTGCATTTTCTTCTCCTCTATGAGGTCTCATATTCTTTATCGTCCCTAATATGCATTTTAAATATTCAGCAGTCACTTTAAGGAAGATCATGTTTTTTATTAAGTTAGATGCTTTAACTCACTTTGACATTTGACATTATGTAATAACGAAATATTTATAAAATCGCCCAAAAGTAAACATGAAATTCGGTGGTATGAGATGTAGGCAAAGTGCAATTGAATTTTAAACTCCTGAAAAACTTGAACTGAAAATGAGAAATTCCATAGTTTTGTATTCAACAGCTAATTGATGGTCATAATACGGTTTCATAGATTTAAGATTAACTCATATTATGTAATAACTAATTAGCCGAAGATTTTAAATAATAAGACATAATACCAGCCTTATGATATAAAGTTAACCTACACATACCAAGCTATTTCTTTTTCTGCACATGATGTAAAAGTCAAAGTTTTTAAGCGCTCTTATTACAGGCTTGCCAGTTATCGCTCGCTTCAAGGTACTGTATTCTCTAGGTCTGAATGCTACCATAAACGGAATTTCTGGTCACATCTATGATGGATTTGCTGCTATAAGAGTGCGATCTGTTATCATCCGTATCCAATAATTCCGAAGTTTAATCATGTACGCACAAGTCTACTTCACGCACTTCTCTCATCCAAGTGCTATTTAATCCAAACAATTTCTGTCCGTTTCTATTTATTTCATTTAAATTTTATTTTATTTTTCATTAAATTTAAATTAATTGTTAATTTAAAAGCAATTGGAATGATCGTATTGTTTTGCCCATAAGAAATTAAAATTTTCGGCTGGAACCACTTGGAGCCTTGAAGACAGCCGTCCATTGAGTATATTGCGAGGATATATATCCTATGATTAGTCACAGTATTCTGTAAATAACGCACGCACCACTATCCAATGCTAGTTACATAGTTAGGAAGATGGGCTAATGAAATCATAGAACCAAGTTTGGTTGGCTTGTACTTAATTCTATTTTACGATTCATAAAGAAGAAGCCAGCGGATGAAAACATATTTTCCATTTACAGATGCCTTAACTACACCCTAACAACCCCCTACACACATCCTTACGCTGATTTCCGGAGTATCCTGTCCAAGTGGAAGTATCAATGCCAATTAGTTTGGGTTCAGAGTTTTTCAATGATCCATCCATTTGCGGAAAATTAATTTGAAATGGGTTTCCCAAATTTCATTGAAATGGAAAGATGAATACCAGGGGGATATACTAAAATTAAAATTCAGGAATGTTAATTTCAAAACTTGAAAGCATGGTGTGACTCAAGGATGCGAGCGTGACCATGATTCTTCGTGTTGACGTGACGAATCCTCCCAACCACTCTTCAGTGTTTTCATGGATAATTCAGCAGGGCATGGATGTAATGGCAAGGCAATTGTAATTATTAAATGTATTTATATATATATGGTTGTGCGATTTTCCAGAAAGAAAAATACTAAGCTAAATATTAAAATATGAGGGGAAAAAAAAGAGCAAGTAGACAGTTTACGTATCTCGGAAGTGTATTGGACCAACGCGGTCAAAGTAGTATGGACATAAGGAGAAAAATTGCGCTAGGCTAGGAGGCTTTCTCAAGGAGGAGGGAGTTGATGACGGGGACGTTGAGTAGGGAGGTTAAGGCAAGACTCGTAAAAACTCTGATATGGAGCGTAGCTATGTACGGCGCGGAAACGTGGTCATTGAAGCAGGAGGATAGACGTAGATTGGAGCCTTTTGAAATGTGGGTGTGGAGAAGAATGGAGAAGGTGAAATGGACCGAAAGGAAAACAAATGAGGAAGTACTGGAGGTGGTGGGTGAGAAGAGGGGTTTGTTGAGAGAAATCCTGTGGAGGCAGGAAAAATGGATGAAAGGTCTATTGAGCGGTAGTGGGATTCTGAAGACGGTAATAGAGGGGAAAATGTTAGGCAAACGAAGAAAGGGTAGGAACAGGATAGTTGGATGGGATGAAGGGAGGAAGAAAGTACACAGAGATGAAGAGGGACCTGATGTAGAGTAGGTTGCTCGATTGTGCTACGCTTGGAGTCGCAAGATATTTATTTGATAGTTGTGTCCACCCTAAAGCCTACCTTCTCCGGTAGATTACCTTAAAAAAAGAATATATATAGAATACATAACACATTAAATCCACAATAATCCACTATGCATATTTACGATATATGTATAGTGGGTTATTGTGGATATATATGTGTGTGTATATACTCGTATACATGCACACACATTTATATCCACAATTATTCAATACTCAAATCCAAAGAAAACTGGCATCTTAGTTAGATTCGTATGGCTTAGAAACTTGGTCGTTGAGGATAGAGGATAGTCGATTGGAGGGAGACCTCCAAGATTTGGATTTGGGGAATAAAATAGAAGATAATGAAATGGACAAATAAATACAAACGGAGAGGTACTAGGCAGGAGAACACATGCGGCTGTGGGAAGAAGACAGTACCAGGAGGAGAATGTTGGGAAATCAATGTAGAGGACGAAAAATAATGTGTGTTTCGGATGAGATTAAGTAGCTAGAAAGAATGAAGAGTTAAACAATAAGTTATTGTAATATGCAGCGTGTGGTTAAAGGATTCTTTCCTTCACATTAGTCAGATGAATTAAAAATTAGTGTGCCTCTTTAAAATTATCCCATTGTCCGTTTAATGAATCTACGTAGCCTTAAGACGACTTCGAATGCTGTTAGGTTTAAGATAGAAGCAATGTTGACACTTAAATATTTAAACGTATACCTATGGACAACTAGATGTTCAGATCCTCCTTCATTTACCTAAAGTCCTTGTTTTCAGGGTAAACTTCATTTTGAGTTAGTTATTTTATTACTCCTCGCTAAATTTTATACGAGTATATAATTTGTCTAATGGAAATTTATGACGTTTTAGAAAGGAATAACTCATTAGTATTCAATTAATTCGCTTTGATCTTATGCAGCTATATGCGTTAATATTCTTAAAATACCGATATACTCTTTGAAAATTTTATTAGACTTTCTTTTGCCAAAAAAAACTCAACAAACGCAGAAGTTAACATAGCATTTAAGCAGTGAATGTCAAAGGCTAAACTCCAATTGAATATTAATTTAATAGAAAATTTAATAAAAACAAACATAAGTTCAAATGTTTATATTTTTATTACATTTCCCCATACCTGAGCGTTAATTAAATCGTCGGGAGACCATTTTAAATATTTTCAATGAAGATTCCGTTGCTGGGAGTTCCCCAATTTAAATTTTAATCTTAATTTCCGTGAGGAAAAATCTTATATTACTCCATACTTAGCAGATGGTTTGCTTTCTGTTGACCCCCCTCAGCTTTACTTCAGGGAGTCATTTTTCAGAGACCGAAAATTTAGGTGAAATCACAATTGGAATAAGAAAAGGGGCTGGCTCTCAACAATACCTTGTTCATGCGCCTTTGGGCGTAGCATGAAGTTACATCTACCCTCACCTATTAATCAACCATATGGGTGACAACCGTGGTTTTAATGTTGGGATAGGCGAGGTTCAAGTGATAGTTGACATCTTATTGTATCAGTTTATCCAGACAAAGTGATTTTCGTCGAAAATATTGACACCCTGAGTGATACTTTAACCCTCAACCCTCGGGAATTGTTGTACGGACAACCCACCAAAATTATTGAGTGGGCAGAAAACACGTTTACGTAATTGCATCATTGATTGGCAAACAGAAACAAATTTCTCCAAATAGGATAAAAATGTGAAGGTTGGAGGGGAGAACAAAGTTTAGGTGGTCAAAAGCTCTGATAAAATACCATTTTTAAAATAAAAAACTGCAATAGTATCTCCTCCTCAAAATCTTCATTTGAGATGATTTGAATGAAATCCTCCAGTTTACAATACATTCTCATTATCTTCTACATGCTTTATTCTGATAGTAGCAGGCGCGAGTTTTTTTTTCTTTCATCTTTCAGACTTCTTTCATTATATCTTCGCCTCGAGAGAAATTACAATTGTCTAATGTTTGTTTACCGTGAAGTCTGCAGTGACAACTAACAAAAATTAAATACTCCCGTCCCCATTGTTTGAAGCAGCGTCGCTGGGTGACCTACAACTCATTTTTCCTTATGTCTAAAAACATATGAAACATGGGGGAAAATTTCAATGGCAATTCAAATGGCTTTAACATCATACCCTTTTCTCCGAGCCTTCAGGTACGTATACAGTATATTGCCATGTGCCCTGTAAGTAATTTTTACCTGGAGATGTCACCTATGTGATGAAAATGGATAGTCCCGTATTAATAATTTTTTGGTGAGTTTTACAAAGTTTATCTTATTCCTCATGGGGAAAAATTTATGTCATGCCTCTTTATTCTTAACATTTATGATATTAATTTTTTTAAATCTTATTACTAGAGACAAATTCGAGGAATTGAAACTTTCAACAGAAACCCTATTTCACTACCATTGAATTCATTAATAATTGAAGTGATTGACCTATAGTTAAAACAAAAACCCTTATTCCTATTCACTGCGCACATACTTACAACACATCACGCTTGCCATATCATTTAGAATCCACGATTATTTAGCATTCATGTCGTGTCCTTAAGCTCTTGAAATCGATATTACAACGCAGTGAGTAAAGCCAACACTACGAAGTAGCCTTTTGCTGGTAACGCATTTTTCCTTAAAGATAGCTTTGAATTACGTTCCTGGGGATAAGTGCGACACGCATTGGATGAATACATTATATCATAATGGATAAATAATTGTAAGTGTTCCCTTTATGAATGAAAAGAAATAAATTAAGCATATATTTTATATTTCTTAACCATACCATGATTTTAATTAGCAGTATGTAAACATAAGACTCTTAAAAATAGATTTATCTCATCATTTCAAATATTTGGATAGAGAACTGGATATAGCGTGTTATTCGTGGATCGAGATCAAATGATCAAAAAATGTAGATATGAATGTTTGCGATATAACGACTGCGGGTGACGAACGAATGAATGATTGGAGACAATATTCCATCGCAGTATTGAATGACCACATTTGGAATATGTCACAAGTATTTTGGATCCTTGGGAAAAAATCTGGCAAAAAGAACTAGATTAAGTCCAGAGAAAATCCGCCAGATTCGTTAAAAATATTTATGATAAAAACACTAGTGTAACAGGTCTCTTAGGGGATTTAGGCTGGGAGCCACTTGAAATACGAAGAGAACAAGCGAGACATGGACTTTTAGAAAGATTAAGAACCAAAGAATTTAACGATGACACTAAAGGAATTATAATGGCCCCACACTACTTAGGTAGATTGGACCACAAAGTTAAAATAAGGGAGATTGATTCCAATACAGATAGATTCAAATACTCACTCTTCCCCAGAACAATCAGAAATCATAATAGTAAGAAACCGAAGTCCATTTAGGAATATTAAAAACTTTTAAGTTACAAGTCGGAACAAAATTAAACATTGCGAAGTTATTAGATGCATCTGTAGGTGCATGTGTATGTTTGTTGGTAGTTCGGGTGTTTGCATATGTGTGGGGTGAAAGGGTTCTTGCATAAATGTATACCATGTTTTGTTTGTGGACTATATAAATTTGTGGCTTCTTCATGCGGTTTTTTCTTTCTAAATTACGGGTGGTGCCCTAACAGCCCCCGCCACACGCCCTTGCGGCGGCTTGCGGGGTACTGAGTAGATGTAGATGAAAGCCAAGATATGAGGCATTTTGTCTGCAAAGAAGGCTTCTTCAGAATGCTGGTGAATATACTATGATCGACGGCTAGGAGGGAGTGAGTGAGCCGTGAGGAGGTCGGAGGTTCCATTAAGGCGGGAAGAGGTGGGAGCCAGCAGGTAGCAAAAATGAATGCAAATCCATCAGTGACCATTGCTACGGGAGTAATCATTGGAGAGAGTAAACAAAGGAATGAAATACTGCGTTTTCCATCCGTTACGGAAATGGGGATCTGACTCTAATTATTCTAGTAGGGGTGTGTTTTATTCCATTTTTACCGTACTGAGATACAATTAGACAGTTTTATTAGCAGATTAATTTCTCAACTCTTGCTCGGAAACGAGGAATCGGCAAACATTTCATAAAATCGTATTATATAATAGCTTGAGAGCAGACCACGTAGCAGGAGGATAGAAACAACGACACAAAAAATACTCATATTTTCGAGATTTCACCTTCGGACTCCTCTCCAATACGGCTGAGAAGTGAGCGCAGATGGCCAGACTGCTGTAGGGAGGATAGGGTTGTTGTTCAGTGATTCGCGAGACATGTACAGGTTGCGGATTAGTCTCCTGTCCCTTCAATCTATTCCTATTACGCAATATACGCATTAGTTTCTCCCAATTCACTATATCAAACGCTTCTTCGAAATCTACAAAACAGGCAAAAACGTCCTGATTGTATTCTATATTCCTCTCGACTAGTGATCTCATTACTGTAATGGCATCACGCGTACCTCTCCCCTTCCTAAACCCAAACTGATCATCCCCTAAGTAATCATTTGCCTTACTCTCTATCCTTCGGTTGATGATCCTGAGGATAACTTTAGCTGCGTGGGATATCAAACTTATTGCTCTGTAAACCTCACATTAGGTCGCCTTTACCTTTTTCGGAATAAGAACCAACACCGATCTCACAAAATCTTCCGGCCAGATTACTTCCTCATAGATACCAAGAATCAGTCCATATAGAGTCTCCTTCCCACATTTTCCTCAACATTTCAACAGTTCCACAGGAATATTGTCTACCCCCACGGCCTTATTTGCTTTCATCTCCCTTAATACCCTTTCTATTTCATCGTCGAGTATGCCTGGACCTAAACTATCTTCTTCTACGTCATGTTCCTTTTCTATGTCTAACCTTTTTGGCATATGTTCTGTGTCAACTATTATCTTGCCCCACTCATCTTTAACTGTTAGCACAGATCTTGCCTTCTTACTTCCTGATAATAACTTAACCTTGCTGTATAGCGCACCAATTTCTCCCTTCCGCTGTTAACTCTCCATATCCTCTCATTGTCGTGTTGTAACTACCCCCAAATACTTAACTTATTGGCCGTCGTTGGCACTGAGCAAGCATTGAACACAGTGGTAGCGTTGAACTAAAATACGTGCATAATATCAGATAACACGGCCGATACGAACGATAAAACTATGTTAAAAAGTACATTGCATTAATTTTATTCACCTAATTTAGAGGTAATGAAGAGCTTCACTTAGTTTAAACAGGGTAAGAAGAGTTACAATAAGTGGCAAGGACAAATCCGAGAAGAGGAAGGGGGAGAAGGAAGGGGGTATGGGGGGAGGGGTGGTTGCGGAAAAAGCGTTTGAAAGAGTGAATTCGGAAAAACTAATGCGAATAATAGGAATAGATTGGAGGGACAGGAGACTAATCCGCAACCTGTACGTGTCTCAGACTGCTCAGGTGCGAGTGGGGAACGGAGAGTCCGGATGGGCAGTGTTAGGAAGAGGGGTAAGGCAGGGTTGCCCATTGCCACCGGTGCTGTTCAATGTATATGTGGAGGAAATGATTAAAGAGGCATGGGAAGAACTGGAGGTAGGAATGAAAGTCGGAGGGGAATTCGTAAAATCGGTTAGGTTTGCTGATGACCAAGCAATAGTTGCTCAGTCAGCCAAGGGGTTGCAAGCATTGCTGAGTGAATTGGAGGTTCAGTACGGTAGATATGGGATGAGAATCCATATTAATAAAACAAAGGTTATGCGATTTTCCAGAAAGAAAAAGGCTAAGCTAAATATTAAAATAGGCGGGGAAAAATAGAGCAGGTAGAACAGTTTACATATCTCGGAAGTGTTTTGGACCAATACGGTCAAAGTGGTAGGGACGTAAGGAGAAGAATTGCGCTAGGCAAGGAGGCTTTCTCAAGGAGGAGGGAGTTGATGACGGGGACGTTGAGTAGGGATGTTAAGACAAGACTCGTAAAAACTCTGATATGGAGCGTAGCTATGTACGGCGCAGAAACGTGGTCGCTGAAGCAGGAGGATAGACGTATATTGGAGGCTTTTGAAATGTGGGTGTGGAGAAGAATTGAGAAGGTGAAATGGACCGAAAGAAAAACAAATGAGGAAGTACTGGAGATGGTGGGTGAGGAGAGGGGTTTGTTGAGATAAATCCTATGGAGGCAGGAAAAATGGATGAAAGGCGTATTGAGCGGTAGTGGAATGTTGAAGAGGGTAATAGAGGTGAGAATGTTGGGCAAACGAGGGAAGGACAGGAACAGTATAGGGATGTTGGACGGGATGAAGGGAGGAAGGAAGTACATAGAGATGGAGAGGGACCTGATATATAGTAGGTTGCTGGATTATGTTTTGTTTGGAGTCACAAAATATTTATTGGATACTTGTGTCCATCCAATAACCTACCTTAACCGGTAGATTACCTAATAATAATAATAAATTATACATATATATGTATATATATGTAATATATACATATATTATATATATATGTAATATATACATATATTATATATATGTATATATATGTAATATATACATATATTATATATACATATATATGTATAATTTATGTACACCTCCCCTCCCATCACATATAACTTGAGTGAAAGTTTTAAGGAAGTGAATAATGTTGTACGCTAATAAACTAATGTACAATAGCAAACTAAAACACAGAAACACACATAGAAGAAACTAACACGTACTTCGAATTTTCATATCTGGTGGAAACAGCCGTTCAGTGATATAAATGAGGACTTGAGAACAGGACGCAGGGGAAGAATATAAAAAAGAGCAGCAAGAAACACATGAGAACTTTATCGAGCCTCTAGCCCTTTTTCCAGATGGTTGACGGTTGAGGAGTCGCACATTAAATCACTTGCTTTTCACTTCAGTTTCCAGTCTGAATCAACTCCATAATTAGGCCTTTTTAATTGCTATACTGCTTTTTTATCTGAAGAATGAAAAGTAAAATTTTCAAATTCTAAAATCTAATATGTCTACCCAATAGCATCGCTTACATTAAGTCAATACTCTCAATCGTTTTTCACTTGCTATCACGATGACGTTAATGCGTGGATTGCCGTATGGCACGGAAGCGGTCAGGTCCCAAGCAAGCCGTGACTCCTTCACCACGGCCCATCATCATTTGCCAGTGTTCCCCCATAACTAAATGTGTATTGAGGCGAAGAGACTTGACTGCCTGATTCGATTAAAAATCCCATCGTTCACGACGTCCTATAGTCTCCGTATTTTCATTCCCACCACCTTTCCTCCGTCCATTCCCATCCACTCCCTCCCCTTGCTACCTTACTCACCCGTCTTCTTCCTTACACCATCCTTACCCCCGCTCCTACCCCCCCCCCATGACGATCCCTGTCTATTCGATACCCTTTCGCTCGACCTCTCTTTTATTCCCCTCTCCTTCCTTCCACCCCCCATTTCCTCCCCCCTCCATTCACACGTCCCCTCCACCCGCACTCCCTCCTGTTCCACCATCTTCCCCCTCATCCCTTGCTTTATCTCCCGCGCGCCGCAACAATACGTGCTCACCCGCTTGTATCTGTCTCTCCTTTGTCTCGCCTTTCCGCCACGCGCGCAGCACAGCCCTCCCCCTGAACAGTCACCCCCTCCCCTACCGGCGCTTACTCCCCTCACATCCACCCCTTTCAACCCCTGTACATACACACACACACACACACACACACATATATATATATATATATATATATATATATACATATACATATACACATTCAAACACGAAATCCCGCCATACGGCGAACAAATATTCTTCATCACCATCAGTATTTCAATCCTAGGATTGGTTTATTGCAGCCCTCCATTCGCCTCTATTTAATGCCAGTTCTCTCAATCCCTGATACGTTCCCTGTTTTACGTCTTTCTTAATTTGTCCTATTTACATGTCTCTTGGTCTTCCTCGTGTGATCTTTCCTTCTATTATATTCCTAATCAATCCATTGTGCCTCAATGAGTGTCCAATGCATCTATTTCTTCTTGACCGTAGAGTTATCCATATAGTCCTATCCCCTTCTGCTCTTCTATATACTTCCTCATTCCTTACTTTGTCAGTCCATTTAATCTTCAGCATTCTCCTCCAGCACCATGTTTCAAAGGCTTCTACACGGTTCGTCCGGAAAATAAGTGTACTGAGCTCAGGAAAAAAAATTATTACACTTTTACATATCTTAAGCTAATATTCCTCAAAATAGGACCCTTGTGAGTCGATACACTTGTTCCAGCAGCGTTCCCATTCCTGGAACGCTCTCGCGAAGGCATCATCGGGAACCTATCAAAGACGTCGTCACGGCCTCTTTGACGGCGTCCAAAGTCCCGTATCGCGTTCCTTTCAAACTCCTCTTTATCTTCGGGAACAGAAACTTCTCTAAAAAATGTGGATTATTTTTGCAGTGATCCGCAAGTTGTATCGCGATTTCCAAACGATTGAGTCTTTGATCATCACTGAGCACTTTCGGCACCAACTTTACACAAATTTTTCGCATCTGTAATTGGTCCCTAATAATCTCGTACACTATTGTTTTCTTCACAAACATGTATTCTTCGCTGATCCACTTTTCCAATGTTCCAAGTATCGGAACCATAGAGCGCCATGCTCCACACGAAAGCCTTGACGAATTGTTTCCTTGTTTCTAGCATTAGGTTCTTTGAGCATAGTAATCTCCTCTTCTTCATGAATGCGTTCTTAGCTTGGGCTATTCTTCGCTTGATGTCGGTCGAACTTCTTCACTTCAAATATTACATGGAAATAGATATAAGGAAAAGGGATAGGACACACATAAAAGACGAACACAGGAGAGGTGTGGAAGGTGGAATCAAGCAAACCACATGTGTAAAAATATTTCCTTGACCCGGATTGAACACAGTATCTTTCGACCTGCTAGGCCGATGATCTAACCACTTGAGCTATCGAGGAAACGAAATTTACACTGAAATCTGCCATCTCCTTAAGCGACCAAGTGCCCCGATTCTTTGGCCAAGAGATTGCGTTAAGTAGCTGTTTCATCCACCAAGGGAGAAATATAGTAGACAACACACAAGAGGAAAGAACAGTAGGTTAGCAATCATACGACATCATAAAGGATAGGAACAGTGCGTTTCATGGCACGCATAGCCAGAAGAAGAGACAAGCCACATTGGCCAAATATACGTTCAAACACGAAATCCCACAATACGGCGAACAAACATTCACTCACATGGAAATAGAGAAAGGAAAACGGATAGGAACACACATAAAAGACGAACACAAGAGAATGTGGGGAAGGTGGAATCAAGCAGACCACAAGTGTAAAAATATTTCCTTGACCAGGACTTGAGCACCGGATCTTTCGACTGGTCGGGCCTACATGTGTATATGCACATATCATATGTTTTTACATAATTAAATGGGTGTGAACACATACATGTGTGTATATGATGTATACACTGTATCC
>CM073778.1:39546910-39616191 GCA_037158775.1 Hetaerina titia
AAGAGAGATGGTGGATGATCCAGTTTTAGTTTTCCAGTCGGAAAATGGGCCGAAAGAATTGTTGATCGCATTAGAAAATCAGTTTAATAGATATTGGATGAGAATCAATGCAAACAAAACAGTTGTTATGAAACTAAATCATATATTAAATAAAGGGTTCATGAACTGAGACATGTGAAAAGAGTTTACTTATCTAGGTAGCGTATTGGAACAAATTTGTCAAAATAACAGGGACAAGAGAAAAACAATCACGTTAGTCTGACAGTTTTTCACGAGGACGAGGGACTTGATGATGGAGAAGTTAAGAAAATACTTTAAAATTTTTAATCAAGTGTTGTTTTACACGGTGCATTAGCATGGCCGTTGAAGCAAGACTTTAGTAAGAAATAGAAATAAGTAGATTGGAGTCTTTTGGAATGTGTGTGTGGGTGGAAAAGGATGGAAAACGTGAAATGGGCAGAAAGGAAAACAGACGAGTAAGTAATGGGGAGAGGAGAGAGGATTTTTGGGAGAAACTCAAAGTGGGTAGAAAAGACGGATGCAGGGCATTTCAATTGAAATTGGAAGGTTGAATACTGTGTTAGAGGGGAGAAGTTCGGCATGTGAGTTAGAGGAGGAGAAACCAAAGGTATGTTGGACGGAATAAAGGGGGATTGAACGTATGCGGAGTTGAAAAGGCTTTTATTGTAGGGTATCGGTTTGTGTCTTGTTAAGGTGAACCTTGGCAGCGTAGTTCAGTCTGTGTCCATCTATATATCAGGTGATATAATTTAAATATAACCGTGATATAATAGGTGACAATAATTTAAACCCGCAGATCCTGTGGCCATTCTGAAATATAAATAAGTATGCAAATATACGCCGATAATGAATACTCTGACACGGACGCACGCAATATTTTGCAATCAAACTGCATTCCATGGACATGAGAGTTATAGTATTCTTCAGATATCAAGCCGTTATTTCTTTAAGTAAGAATCATACATAGAAGAAAGTAAGCAATCATACAATACTTCCTCATTTTCACGCCAACAAAGTGTAAGCGGTGATTAGAAAATTATATCAATAACACTTTCTTCGCCTTTTCGTCCTACTACACACTTTCCTCAACGGTATATACATTTACAAATTCTTAAAATTATTATTTCACTTGCGTATCTATGCCTCCTTGTAACGTTATTCACCCAACTCGACACATGAAAACACATCTATTTTTTGGAGAGGTCATTTATTATATAGGAATAACATAATTCTAAAGGTAAGGAAGAACATTACAATAAAAAGTTGAGTTGCATCGTTTATGTTTTATAATTTAAACTTATTTCATCTTAACCATATATTTAAATAACAAAATTCAATTATAAATATATCATTCATAATCTCACAAAGCTGTTTGCGACTCCTCAAGTCGTTACGGAACAGCTGATAGTTAGGACTACAATACAAAGGGTCGATACTCGTACGTCGACATGTCAATAGATGGACTGACACGTAGCCCGTTGTTGATATTGTCAACGAAGGACCTTGTGATGTGAGAACATTTTTATGAAATACTAATTTAAATTAATATCCACTGTGTGGTATCGATAAATTATATTTATTACATCGATACATATCGATACATTCTGTATCTAAATCGCATTCATTTCGGAATGCACTCGAAAAGTGATATACTCGCGATATATATTATTATTAGGTAATCTACCGGTTAAGGTAGGTTTTTGGATGGACACAACTATCAAATAAACAATTTGTAACTCCAAACGAAACCCAACCCAGCAACCTAATCTACATCAGGTCCCTCTTCATCTCCGTGTACCTCCTTCTCCCCTTCATCCCGTCTAACACCCCTATCCTATTCCTGCCCTTTCCTCGCTTGCCCAACATCCTCCCCTCTATTACCCTCTTCAACATTCCACTACCGCTCAATACGCCTTTCATCCATTTTTCCTGCCTCCATAAGATTTCTCTCAACAAACCCCTCTCCTCCCCCACCATTTCTAGTACTTCCTCATTTGTTTTCCTTTCGGTCCATTTCACCTTCTCCATTCTTCTCCACACCCACATTTCAAAAGCCTCCAATCTACGTCTATTCTCCTGCTTCAGCGACCATGTAACAGTTAATTTACAAAATTAAAATTGTTAACTATTACGGTCGACATTTGAACGATAATTTAATGATAGGAACAATATCAATCAGAGTTTCTGTTGACGAACATATCTTAAAAATTATTTTATCATAATTTTACGACATTGTTTTTTATTTTATGGTATCCAAATTTGCACGCAGAAATATAACTCAACATATACGTTGAACATTACCGGTGACAATGGGCAACCCTGTCTTACACCTCTTCCTAAAACTGCCCATCCGGACTCTCCGTTCCCCACTCGCACCTGAGCAGTCTGAGACATGTACAGGTTGCGGATCAGTCTCCTGTCCCTCCAATCCATTCCTATTTTCTGCAATACACGCGTTAATTTTTCCCAATTCACTCTATCAAACGCTTTTTCGAAATCTACAAAACAGGCAAAAACGTCCTGATTGCATTCTATTCGTATATTCCTCTCGACTAGTGATCTCATTACTGCAATGGCATCACGCGTACCTCTTCCTTTCCTAAACCCAAACTGATCATCCCCTAAGTAATCATTTGCCTTACTCTCTATCCTTTTGTTGATGGTCCTGAGAATAACTTTAGCTGCGTGGGATATCAAACTTATTGCTCTGTAATCCTCACATGACGAAGCCTTTGCCTTTTTTGGAATAGGAACTAACACCGATCTCACAAAATCTTCCGGCCAGATTCCTTCCTCATAGATACTACGAATCAGCGAGATATACTATATATATGATATATAAAATATATATGATCACGATACGATTAGATTCCCTGCGATAGCAGAGTAAAATGGTGAAGACTATCAATCCATAAAGATATCCTTCGAATATCAATAAATCTTTACTCTATCCTCGCAAAATGTCCTTAGTTACAATTCAATACTTAGTACTTGAACAATACATCATCAAGGGTAATGTCAAACACATCAAAGGTAATGTCTTTCCTCCAGTTATCCCAGACGTCTGCTCCTCCCTTCATCCTTCCGTACTATCTATTCTTCATACTCCGTCATAATTAACCTTTCTCCTTCATTTTTTCCCTCTTTCTTCTAATGCGACAAAACTAAAAATTAGGAATATCATAATTCAACACTGAAGTTTCAATCGTAGTCCGGCTTCTGACCGACTTGTGCAGAGCTAAAAAAAAATGAATTATAGCAAGCGTATGAAATGGAGACAAAGAAGAAGGTTTAAAATCAGAACTAAAGCGATAGGTAGATTAATGATTACGATGGAGTGATTTAATTGCATACGCGAATTATTTTCCACTCAGAAGTCCGTAAACCCTGCGAGTAAGTCTCAGTATTTTAATGTCCGATGTTTTTCTTTTCAGTCTGAAATATATTACTTGTAGACAGACTACTAGTACATACAAATCACTGCTGATTCTATCTGGAGAATTACAAAAGGACACTAAAAATCCGTCGAGACGTGATTCGAACACAGACCTCAGCATATGCTGGCAGTCAACTTCGCCCACCGGAAACACCTGGCTCGAGTCGCGTAGAATTGAGACGCCCTGGCAGTAATTGACAATGGTTCTGTGTTTTTGTTTACGAGCTTGATGCTTCTGATAAGATGAGTTAATACCTTCTACAGCTGAAGCACTAAGCATACACTCTTACGCCGATGTTTGGGTGTCAGCATTGGTGTCTTGTTTGGTAAGCTTTCTGATTCGTCTTATCATTTCTCCTCGATTAGAAAGTGGAGAGCTGTTTTCTCATTATTCTTCCTTGGCACGATTCTCGCACTCGTAAGTCGAAGACCTGGAAGCATATTACCGATAAGAAACAGTGGTCCCGCCTAAAGTTTCGCTCTTCAGTTGTTCAAAAGTCATCGGTCGTTACATGCACCTCTTCTCTACGCCTACAGCACTATTAATCTCCAAGGTCCATGCATGTTTTCAGTTTAATCCTTAAAAAAATAAAATTTGTCCATTTTATCCACTTAGATTATTATTGTTCGCAGTTTTATCTTTTGATTCAGAGCTTTCGTGATGCTGGAAAAAACAGTGATGAATTCACGATCGCTACCTTGGTCTTATTGAAGTGACTAGACCATTAACTTAGGCTGGATACGACAAAGACAATGCTTTCAATACGAAATGAATGCAACGACCGATTTGTGTATGCAGAGAACTACGCTATTCCATCAAATGAAAGAGAGAACGTACTCTTTCAAGGAATTCATTTGGTTTATTTATTTAAATATACCCTACAAACCACCGCAAGGGTGTGTGGCAGGGGGTGAATACACACCAGGCTAATTTTTACCCGGACATGACCCTACCGCGGTGGGACAATGTTATGATCCCCTATCGTTCGTGGAAAAAATACTATCATAAATATATCTGTTATACATACATACACTTAAGGAAGTACTGGAGATGGTGGGTGAGGCAAGGGGTTTGTTGAGAGAAATCCTATGGAGGCAGGAAAAATGGATGAAAGGCGTATTGAGCGGTAGTGGAATGTTGAAGAAGGTAATAGAGGGGAGAATGTTTGGCAAGCGAGGAAAGGGTAGGAACAGGATTGGAATGTTGGACGGGATGAAGGGAGGAAAGAAGTACACAGAGATGAAGAGGGACCTGATATAGATTAGGTTGCTGGATTGGGTTTTGTTTGGAGTAACAAAATGTTTATTTGATAGTTGTGTCCATCCAAAAACCTACCTTAACCGGTAGATTACCTAATAATATAACATACACTTAATCTCTCTAATTTTATTGACATGGTCTCTCCTACCGTAGTACGATGGGGGTACTAATACATTTATTTTTCATCTTGGAGTGACATAGCCTTTGGTATATACAAACCTTCCACGAAGTGAAGCCTAACCATAAAAGGTTTAACAGTGCTATTTGCTAGACAGCTAGCGAAAAATTAACCATAGAACTACAGAAAGCTAGACATTGTGCACTGAGTCTTTTATTTTGGTATTAAGACACTAATTACGTATAAAGAATACAGGAGCACATCGTGAGGTGAGATAGGAAGCTGACTTAACGCTGTACGTGTGACACATGACCAAAAATCTATGACCATGCGACTTTGAGATTCCATGGAAATCATTTGCAGACTCCGCGCAGCTGACAATGAGAGTTGGAAAGGGAATGTGCTGGAACCTGCCGTTGTGGTGAAACTCACATCTATTCACAGTAGTTGTAGTGTATATTATGGAAGGCGAGTGACAGTTGAGGTCATTTAAATTAGGGATAGGTGAGTGATTTGGTAGGGGTAGAATGAACAGGAAATGGAGGAAGGGTGGAGAGAAACCCGGCGTCGGCAATAGACTTCTCTAAACGATTTGCGCCTGGTTTACCCAATTTAACGCCCCATCTGTCTAATGGCGTACTTTTCAAACAGGACCACAGGCATCTGGATTAACAATAGAAAATTCTGCCACCTCAGGGATTCGAGCCCGGGCCCTCATGGTGGCAAGCCATTCTATTTGCCATTTTACCATCCCGATCCCCAATCTATTTGCTTCAGATCAGTCAAAGGGGCTATTTAGATGTTTTAATTTTGTTAAATCCCGATTTTGAGCTTTGTTTCCGTCAGTGATCAAGTACAACCGCATAATTCAGATTACTTCATTTGGCACAATTTCACTGGAAACGAATTCATTCCTGCGTTTGGAAAACAGAACCAAGTCTGTATGTACGTCCTTTGAGAGGTAACCGAATGGATAACATTTCATAAAATGATCGAATTTCAAAGCGATTTAACCCTGAGCCAGGTTCAAAAAGAGTGCCCACTGCTGCAAACCAATGCTGCTCGAGGGTAATTATTACTTCCTCTTTTTAAGTTGACCTTAACGCATCTTACATCAGCTTCTGTAAAATTTCGCGTAATCACCCATGCTGATAAAGCACCTACCGGATGACTCGGGAGGTCGTTTCAAATGCACCATCGGTGAGCAAATGGGGTCGATATATTGATAGCGGGCCAAGGGTTTAATCAGCGCGATATTGTGGTCCACGACCGCGGCGATAAAGTCAGTGAGGCTCAGAGATACATGGGCCGTATGACGCGCCACAATCTCCAATGATGATCGCGTATGGTGAGAACGACCACTGGATGTCTCCATCCCTCAGACAAACCTTTGCCAAGGAAGGCCAAGAATCGAAAGGTCATTTACTAAGCGGCGCGGCATCCCCCGCGCGTACGACAATGACGCGTTCACGTGGCGACAATCAGCTTCATTTGAACCATTCACCCTCCCCTCATGGACCACAAGCTCTACCTGGAAGAAGGAATTGCATGGAAAGATGATCTGACTCTGCTGCCGGAAGCAATGGTGACAGTAGTAATGGATCGAGACGAAATGCAGAGTCCATGCAGAGCGTCTGTTCCTCATCGAGGTGCCGGCTAAGGCGTCCCTGACCCCAGTTAGGTCATTCAAGTTATCGTTACACGTTAATAAAATACAAATCGAGGAAGTGAATGGGGTCAATTATCTTCTCATTAAATCATGGCAGACACAATTAACTTCGTAATAAAACTACAAATACGGCACTTTGTGTGTTGAGGCATGCACGGAAAGTCGTGCGATAAGTGTGAAGCCTCCGTGGTCATCATCACACGATATCTTTTACCTTAGCGGGTCAACGATAACAGATTAAAAGTAAGAAAATCATTTACTAGAAAATGGACAAAGAATTTGGGACGATTTTGAGACCAGGGAAGTTGGAAAACAGCAAAAAATGGAGAAAAGTTACAATAATCTGTCATCAACATGGAAATATATGGCACAATTTGGACGAAAGAGGATTGCAATAACAAAATAATCCATTAATTTAATTGGAAGAATATGAATAGAGCAATTTTACCTGTCCTAAATTTGCTGAAAAGATGAACGTGCGTGAAAAAAATATGAAGGCCTCCGATGAGATGAAAACGAAACAAATCATGACAGACGTCAAAACGGGGAAGTGAGGAGACTTGAAGAAGTTTGCCATTCGGGGAAATGCGTCGGAGTATACCTGTGTTCGATATTTTGAATGGCTATTTTCAATATTTCTCCGGTAGACTGTTGCTTCGCAAATATTTTTTTCCAAAGAATAAAAAAGGAACTTGAAAGGCAAAAATTCTGGAGCTGGATAGGGACACAAGGTCGTGACGTAGTGCAAGAACGAAGTTCCCGTCGACGCCTTCCAGGAAGCGTATAGCGACTGCCAGAGGCGCTGCCATCGCTGTGTCGATGTTTTTTTCGAAGAATTTTAGTAATTTGTACTTTTCTCAGGAATAAATTTTTACCCGGATCGATTCTTTATATTTTTTGGACAGACCCTCTACAGGATGAAATGGGCACCGCCCAATCAACGATGGGAATCTCTTGAGAAATGATAGCAATATTATAGATTAATTTTTTTGCACGGATATGAATCATGCAATTTCACTTGCGACACGAAGGAAAATATCCACGACTCGTACTAAATTACCAAAAAGAAGAAAGCAGGGGAAAAATATGAGGGATTACTGAATAGATCTATTTTCACAATCGTTCTCCTCTCTCCATATATTACCGGATAAAAACGAAAAAGAACCACTCATTGATGTTAACATACTCGTATAACCTCTAAACAGAATTCTTTAGTGACGTTCACCTGGCTGATTTTCTAATTCCCTGTTACACTCCTTAGCGGCGGATTCAAGATGTTTTCTGCATATAACTGTGTAAAGGATCTTGCATTGAAGACCCTAATTTTGAAATTTTCAGGATAACAGAAAAAAACTATGGGTGACCGAAGAGACCAACACTAGAAACGTTGGTATTGGAACCTCAGGAAACACGAAGATGATATGCATGGCATAAAATTTCCAGATAATTCTAAATTATTCGAATTTAACGCTAACATAATGGGAATGATTTTAGCTTCATAATAATTTGGCATAATATCATCTCAGTGCGATAGATATAGGATGAGAATCAAAATTAATAAAACAAAGGTTATGCGATTTTCTAGAAAGAAAAAGGCTAAGCTAAATATTAAAATAGGCGGGGAAAGAATAGAGCAGGTAGAGCAATTTACATATCTCGGAAGTGTTTTGGACCAATACGGTCAAAGTAGTAGGGACGTAAGGAGAAGAATTGCGCTAGGCAAGGAGGCTTTCTCAAGGAGGAGGGAGTTGATGACGGGGACGTTGAGTAGGGATGTTAAGACAAGACTCGTAAAAACTCTGATATGGAGCGTAGCTATGTACGGCGCGGAAACGTGGTCGCTGAAGCAGGAGGATGGACGTAGATTGGAGGCTTATGAAATGTGGGTGTGGAGAAGAATGGAGAAAGTGAAATGGACCGAAAGGAAAACAAATGAGGAAGTACTAGGTATAGTGGGCGAGGAGAGGGGTTTGTTGGGAGAAATCCTACGGAGGCAGGAAAAATGGATGAAAGGCGTATTGATCGGCAGTGGGATATTGAAGACTGTAATGGAGAGGAGGATGTTAGGCATACGAGTAAAGGGCAGGAACAGGATAGGGATGTTGGACGGGATGAAAGGAGGAAAGAAGTATACAGAGATGAAGAGGAACCTGATGTAGAGTAGGTTGCTGTCCCTGTGGTTGTGGAGAGGAATGGAAAAGGTGAAATGGACCGAAAGGAAAACAAATGAGGAAGTACTAGGCATGGTGGGCGACGTACTGGGGCGAGAGTTAAAGAGGGTGAAAATATGTGTGAAAAATATAGGTGAAAATATTCGGCTATAAAATCTACATAATGCACAAATGCGACGTGGATAGTATACCTTGGGCGCAGGAATTCAAGTTAACAGGATACAAGCAACACGAGGAATGAAGGCGAACTATGCAGCTATACAGTATACCAGCGGACTTGCGTGAGGGTATCGAGAAAATGGGGAATGAATTATTAAAAATTTACATAACGTTGCTGGGGAAGTAGTTGGCCAAAAGACTAAATTAGTTGCAGTCACCAAAAACAAAAAGAAAACCATATGTTGAATTTAGAGTCATGGGTTTAGTCTTTTAATTTCTTTTTTTAAGAAATTAGGAATAATCCGAAGAAGTTTGTAGAAAAAGTTCAACAGAGGGCTTGACTCAGAGTAACAAAAAAATTAATCGAAATAAATGAGGAAAGGTGTAACGACGCTTCCTTCTCTTAGCGATTTACAACATGGCTTTTGACAGAGAAAAGAGAATAAAATAAATAAAAATATTTCAGAAGTAACACCGGGAGATGGAACTAAGAGAAATCAGGACGGATAGACCAATGAAATTATTTGTGGAGTGCATTAATCGAGGATAGCAATATGGACGTTAGGGTAGTTGCGTCAGCAAAGGAGTATTTACTAAGAGTCGGGAATCGATT
The DNA here is from genome assembly GCA_037158775.1 of Hetaerina titia. Taxonomy (NCBI): domain Eukaryota; kingdom Metazoa; phylum Arthropoda; class Insecta; order Odonata; family Calopterygidae; genus Hetaerina; species Hetaerina titia. The sequence continues at coordinate 39,556,359 of CM073778.1, forward strand.
ATGGGAGTGTAATTACATTTTAATTGTGGACTCAAGGAATTAAGTTAATACTATTCGACACTTAAATGTGTTTCGCATTTTACCATAGAATCGAAACATGGTCTTAAAGGGGGAAAGATGAGCGTTTGACCTGAGGGTGAGGAGGAAAACGGAGGAAATAATGAGGATAGAGAGAAAGGCAAATGAACAAAGGCATCTCTGCCCACACACACACACACATGTTACGCAAAAGCGTAGGAAATTAAGAGGAAGGGAGGAAATTGTTGAAGAAATTCGATGGCGGCAGAAAAAATTGACGGCAAAGACATTGAAAGGAAGTAAGTGGGATGTTTTAGCCCGTGAAATAAGAGAGAACGCTGGTAACGAGAGGCAGGCGGAGAAAAAGAACGGCTTGATTACATGAAGGGAAGAAAATTGAGAAGTACTTTTAGTCGGAAATATTTTGCACAAATATTTCGGAACCTGACGATGATGTACTGGCTCGTATTTCTCAGCCACACTGTAACACACCTCTCATTAAAATTCCCTATTAATTTTTAGTAAGCGTCTCTTAACATTTAATGCTACCGAACGAACAAATAAAATACAGTTAAAAATATAAGCGAACTCTTTTGTTCAACAAGAAACTTTTTAAATGGGAGATGAATGTGCTTCTTCTCCCTCGCTGAAAAATAAACTTATTCACCGTTAGATACAAGAAGAGATTCATTATCAGTACACCGTCTTACTTTGTCTATCATTACCACATAAAATGGTACAGTAGTATTGGTATAACGGATTATCAAAAATTTTATATCGTATTTTTTCATTGAAAAGTGCGAATGCTATTCCAAGGGTTCAACTAAGTCACAAACGACCTCGATGATAACCCTAATTATGCACTTTAATTATTGCTCCCCTAAGATAAACGAAGTTTCATTAAGCCTATCCAAAAGAAAATTCTACATAACTTGTAGGAAGTTTAACTCACGTCCTGTATGGGCACCAAAATATCTACGAATTGGTCGCCCGCCTTTCGACTTGCCACAATCGAGACATCATCCACCCATGTCTGGGTGGTCAAGTGAAAATCACGAGGGGAGTGAGTTATACCTCGAGAGGATATACGTTCCAATGACCCCGGATCAACGAGACCTGTGTCATATCCGAGCAGTTGTCGTAGGCGCCTATTAGAATGAAAGCATTGGAGAGTGAAGTAAATTTAAACGGGGTTTAGGTCCCCCAAAGTCTGGGTCATTGCGCAAGGAAAAGTATTAATTCAAAGGAGACCGTGCCATCTCAACATAAAATACATCCCCGGTATTCGAAACTACAACCGTTGGGCGGAACGAAATGGCGAAACTTGCGAGGCAGACGCGTGACCGCGTCATTCTCGAGTGATTACTTCCTGTTCGCAGTTTTGCGTAATTATTTTAAATTTTGCTATGGATCAATCATCTCAAGAAGGTCGTTCATTGCTAATTATTATAGTGTTAATAGTAGGATAACTCACTAGGTATTAATCGAAAGCAGCAAGAAAATGGAGCCACGTGTAAAATGAGTGGAATGTGTTCAAGTTTCAATGACATTTCTTTTCCGCAAGGAAGGAAACTTATACAAAACTCGTATGTTTCCCCGAAAGATTGAAATTTGGCTCAAGTCCAAACAATTAGCTTCTCTTTTGAACGGAACCGCATGCCAGGCGCATTTACACTTCAACACGATTTGCTGATATAAGAAAATTTTTCATTTTTACTCCGATCCATCTTGAGTACTCTCAGTTTGGTTCACGGCTGTCGGACTAGAGACAAAATGACACCAAAGTTTCCTTTGATGGCAAGCGCCTCTACCGAGTTTTGCCTGCACTCATTTTCCCACGTCGCCGAAATCAATCCTAATTCCGCGATTCCTTAATTCCCCACCTACGCCCACGAGAACCCAAACTTCCTGATTACATAAATGGCGTCAGTTATCCGCCGCCTCCCCTAATAATTACTGCCACACCACAGTAATCAACCTGTGGGTTGGTTTTGATAGGTGAGGGTAGAGCTCACCTCGTACTAAGCCCCGGGGCGCAGGTAATTCGCACATTAACAGGGCAAGGGGGCCAGTTCCTTTCCCAGTGCCACCTGCGGTTTCCCATAGAATTCTGGTATTCAGTAAATCTCACCGCTTGGGCATCAGCTGGAGAAGCGGCAATGTCCGGATTTGAAGCAGGAACCCTCCGGTCAGTAGCCGATCGCTCTGCATAAGCCCCCAATTAGTATTTACATCTGCGAGTACTTTTAACCTTTAATGTTTCAGGGCATACGCGGACATTCCAAGTGCTTAGGGGCGTTGGTAAAAGTTGATGCTTCATTAGTTGGTCCATCGCGATGATAATCGTCCTTTATGGCGTATTTGTACCTCTTACATTATGCAAACACTCTCACACACATCCTTCAAACTTCAGAGACGAAATATCATCTCATTTATCGAGTATTTGGAAGAAAAATGCGAAGAACAGGTTTAGACGTCTTCAAACGGAAGAATCGATTCGAAAATCAAACATGCGAATAGTTTCACACACAAATCGTATGCCCAAACAAAATCGATTGGATGTGAATCCATTTGGATGGAGTCAAGAGTCAACCGATTTATATCGAACTTTAATGATAGTCGTATGAAAATTAAATCGAATCGCGTGATGCGAACGAAGTGTTGGTGAAGGAAAACGAGCGATTTATTTAACTTGGGAGGGAGGGTTAGAGAGTTAAAATTTCCTTCCGATCGAGATGAGTCTATCCACACCTCAGAATGAGCAGGACGCCGAATAAGCGAATTGAAATCGAATCATTCATTCAGAAAAAAAATATGAAAGACTGCTTGACATTTCAGTGAAGAACGGAGAAGAGAGAAAAAAATAAGGCACCGGCGATATAATTCGATCCTTTTGCTCTTCCGAGACCCCGTTAAATGTGGGTACGTTACCTTGCTCTTCAATATTGTGTTGAAGCTGTAATTAGGTTGTGAACAATGTGCGAGTATACGGACGTACGGTGGCAAAAGAATTCTTCCTTCAAATCACGAGGAAAAAGAATAAATTATTTCGTTGGACAGAACAGGAAAAAACAAAATTCTGTCAAGTAAACAAAATCGATTTGTTTGAAGTCCAAATGCCTTCTTTGTTTAAATTAACCGAGAAGCATCGGCGATGATGATTGGTTTGCGCTATGCTCGTATGAAACAGGAACCAGTGGTTTCACTAAAACGACAACTTTGTTCTTTGAATGCATCTGGTTTTTAAGTATTGAATTACCAACTCCCATATCTTCTTACAGGCCATAAAAATGTTAAAATCTAGATTAGGTTCTTTTGAAGTCTCAAATTTTGTGGGTAGGTAGCCCCTGAACAAACAGGCATCGGAACACATCTGACAACCGCACATACAGAACTTCAGTACTTCGCGATGGTATACAAGTAAAATGCGATCATGCATGTACTATTTCCATAAGATTATATGGAAAATGCCGCGGACAGATATGAATGTTTTGGACATACTGGTATTCAGTCATTTGTTAGGAAACATCGATGTGCCTAAATATTAAATTAAAATGCCAAAAAATGGTCATTCCATGCTTCAGAGAAATTTTATCTTAATTATGCTCACTTGGATCTTTGTGTGTCAAACGAACTTGAAATCTATCTTCAGAGGTAAAAATCTGTCTAACACTGGAATTAATCGAATTTTTAACCTGTATTTTACACTGGCACGAATGGGCCGTAATAGGTTCTAAAAATTAGAAAACAACTCACTTTACGATCAGGTAATGACACTTTCGCGTCACCTTAAACAAATTTTCTTTTAGATAAAAAATGGAGGCAGGAAAAATGGATGAAAGGCGTATTGAGCGGTAGTGGAATGTTGAAGAAGGTAATAGAGGGGAGAATGTTGGGGAAGACAGGAAAGGGTAGTAACAGGATAGGGATGTTGGATGGGATGAAGGGAGGAAAGAAGTACGCAGAGATGAAGAGGGACCTGATGTAGATTAGGTTGCTCGATTGGGGTTTGTTTGGAGTTACAAAATATTTATTTGATAGTTGTGTCCATCCAAAAACCTACCTTAACCGGTAGATTACCTAATAATAATTAGAGAAAAAATGGTTGGATAAATTAAAATTTAAAACTAATAGGCAATTCTTCACTGAAACTCATATTATAAAGGAGCATTTTCAAGCGTGGGAGGAGACTCCGTGCAGCGCTCTCCATCTCAGGTACCGTTTCAAAAAGTAACTCCCTCCGTGTTGGTACCGCAAATCATAAACCATCCCCATGACACCATGCCCGCGAGCCTTCAGTCGATTTTAGTGACAGAGTTAGTTTATAACTCTGTCAAAAAAAACCCCTTGACCAGAATGCAATGTAAATTTCGTTGCTCGACAATCTTAGTTGAAGGCAGAAAATTCGCGATTGAATCGTATCAGCAATCATTTCCACCCTATTCTTCTGGGAAATAAGAGGATTGATTTCTTTATCGCGGAGATTCAAATTACTCTGGCTCCTTCGGCAATCTCGAAAGACGATATCATGAGAATTGTAAAAACTATGCGACGAATTGTAACTAACCGGCAATCGGTCGACTTCATTCATTCATATCACCGCATGGATATCGAGTTTAGATGTAGACGATTTTGGCATTTTTTTGGAGTCGATAAATAACTTCACATCCAAGTTTCCACAAATGCTTGCGTGACAGCGGATTGTTTTACTATGTGCCCTCTTTAGAAGTCACGATAGTTGAAAGCAAACTACCCATTGTCTCATCTTCATTAAGGTGATAAGGAATGAAATTATATCTTCGGTCACACAAATCTGCAATGAATTGCTCATGATTTCATCCGATTTGACTAACTAAGGATTTTGCTCAAAAGAGAAAAAAATGAAGAAATAACATAACAATAAAGAAATAACATCGCTCATGCAACTATTCATTTTTACACATACACGCCTAAATGCCAAGTGAGTTTACATGAAGGCGTGTGGCAGCGGGTGCTCTGGAGGACCATCACATTTCACCTTAGTTCAAATGAATACGATGTTTTCCTAAGAGAGGTTTCAGCTGACGAGAAGTTGTTTCCCAGGGGTTTTATCTGAGTAGTTGAACTTGTCCCAGTTTTGAACGCAAAGTGTGTTAGAGGGAAGAAAGAGTCTTATCTGAATCTGCCGCAGTTTTTCTCTCTTCATCAAGTGGGTCGAATCTGTTGATATTACTTAAGGCCCTAAAAATTCCCTCGATTTGACATTAAGTCCTCAATCATTGATGAAAATACATAACAAGCATGAATAGCTCAGGTGGAACAAGGCAAAAGTATCGTATTTTGTGTAAATGCGGAAATATTCCAAACGATCCCTTTTTGAATTTTGCCGACCACTTACTTCATCAGTGCCAAAGCTGGCTTAGTAAACGACATGCTGAGGGTGAATCTGTAGCATTTATAAATGAAATCCCCGTGAAAAAGTTGACAAATATTTCATTTATATCTACTTGTGAAGCGGTTGATTATGGCGTTGGGAGCGGCAAGATCGCGGATTTATCGCAACTTATTGAGTGTCCTCTCAAATGTCCCACTCCTGATCGTATAATTTCACAAAATCAGAGCAGAGCGCTCGGGTCAAGACTTTAAATTTAAAAAAATAACCAAAATATTCTTCAATGAAAATGACCAGCGCTTACATACGGGATCCGCTCACGCCAATCCACGACCTACCCAAGTCGAGAATAAATCGACTACGATGGTCGAAGGTCTCTTGAGGACTTGCCTCAGCTGGCAGTGAATAATAATATCATTCGACAACTTCGTGCAGTTCCAATGAATTATTTCTACAAACGAGTCCTCCTCGGATCTTTTTTCGCTTCGCAAACTTGTGCTCATATAATGCGTCCATTGAAGGACACCAACTTCATTAGAAGACACATCGCCACCGTACCTCTCGCCCTTACCGAGATGCGCTAGATTGGGGAATCCTTCCTCGCACCCCCTCCTCAAACCCGAGATCAAGTCCCGCGAGTCATCGATTCACGGTCGAGGATCGAAAAGCGATTCCTTTCCTCCGAAGCGATCGAAGGGTGAGGGGAGATGGAGAGGGAACGCGCGGCGGCTTCGGAAATAAAAGCTCGCGAGAGCAACCAATTTATCCTGGAATTAAAACCCCGGCGGCGATCAAAGAAAGGGACGACCTCGGCACTTCCCCCACCACCACCACCGCTTCTTCTTCTCCTCGGGCGAGAGAATTATGTCTATTACGCACACGAGCTATGTCCTCACGCGACTCCGGGAGGCGGTATTGGAAGGGAAGGGCGGGTTGGCGGGGGAGCGACAGGGGGGAGGCTTTTCGCGAGTGGCGGTAGTTCCAGCGACGGCGGTGGCGGCCTGGGGGGGCCGGAGAGAGGCGGGGAGAGGGGGGGAGGAAAGGGATGGCCATGCGGGTGAGTTAGCAACAGAGAGAGAGAGAGGCGAGTCGCGGGGTCCTGCCTGCCCTCGGCGGCACCACCGCCGGCAGGAGGGTTCGTCAACTCGCTCCAACTACGCTCCCCCATCCCCTTCGCCATCCCACCACACCCGTCCCCTCGCAGCCCATTTCTCTCCCCCGTCCTCCCAACACACACCCCCAGCGCCCCCCTCGGCTTCTACGCCGCGTGTTCGAAGAGCCTTTGGGGGAGCGGTGGGGGTTGGAGGAAGGGGGGGGCCGTGAAAGGGGGGAGGTAGGCAGGCAGGCATTTCGGAGAGCGGAGGAAGCGAGAGATAGAGAGAAAGGAGGAAGGAGATGAAGAGAGAGAGAGAGACGGCTAGCAAGCAACCCAGCTTCTCTCTCTCTCTCTGTCCCCCGGTGCACTTCGCGCTGTGCGGCGACCAACGGGGGGGGGGGGGTCGGGTGAGTGGGGGCGAATGTCGAGGAGGGTATGGGGAGGGTACGCTGAAAGGAAGGGCGGGGTGTGTGCGGGCGGGCGAAGCGGGTGAGGGGGGCGGGGAAGGGAGAGAGGGTCATCGTGGGCGGTGGGACCGGAAGTGTGGGCCCCGAGGGAAGGTGGCGGATGAGGAGGAGGGTGTGTTCCACGAAGGCGAGGGGGAGTCGCAGGGGGGAGAGCATTCGAGCGCGGATGGAAAGGGGGCGTGCGGGGTTGAGAGGGGGAGAGTCTTTCGGGAGGCGGCGGTATTCTATCTCTCCCCCTCCCCCTTTCCTCTCTCTCTCTCTCTCCCCCGCCCTTCTCGAAGGGCGGCCGGGCACACCCATCGCCGGGTCGCGGTCATTTCGGTTCGGTGGCAAAGGGGGTGAAGGGGCGAGGGGGGGAGGAGAAACCCAACTGGATGGGGAGAAGGGAATCGAAAGGGGAGGAGGACCACCGACGCCATGCCGTACCGACGACTGCCTGTTCCCGGCCCCCTTCTTCTTCGCCCCGTCTCTCGCTCCTTCTCCTTCCTTTCGCCCTTCCTCCTTCGCGGTCGTCCGTGGGTTTGGGGCGTGAAACACGAGATCGGGGCACGGGCGCAAGCGCGCCTCCCGGCGGCGAGGGAAAGCGGGCGGCGCGGACAACGACGTCGGCTGCGGGGTTGGGTTTTGTGTGTGTGTGTGGGGGGGGGGGGGGAACCTGCCACCGCCGCCGACCGACCGCCTTCGTCTCCTCTCCTCTCGTGTCCCTTCCCGTCCGCCGACTCCGCGGGGACGGCGGACGAGGACGCCGCTCGGAGATCACGCAACTCAGCCGCGGCGAGAAGGGGGGACCTCCCTCTGAAGGTCTCCCGAAAGTCTTGACCCCAACCGATTCTCTCCCCCTCCCCCCTCTCTCTCTCCTACACTCACACACATGCACGCTTTCACCTCAGCAAAGTATTCTCTTCTTCGACGCGCGGTTGGCGGGTTGACCAGGGGCCAAGTGCGAGCCGGTGACGATCTCGCCGGCAAATCGATCTACAGTTATATCCTGCAACCCAGGAAAAATATCCACACGTGGAACACACGGGTTTATATCATCTTCTCGTTAAGAACTTGAGGACTAAAATCATTCCTCATACTAATGAATCAGTCTTCTTTTTTTTTAATTTCCATCTCGTTTTTGTGGTTGATAATATCATGTGTTATCACTTATATAAACACTTGGCTTGATAATCTTCATCAATGACAAACGGCAGAGAGATTGAACCGTTAATTAGGGCATATTTTCGTTGTTAATGGCATGTAAATACGTGCACATGCTTTGTGATTAACTATTAAATGAAGTATTGTTAACTAAATCGATTTGAAATTTAAAATATGCCGATATTTGAATTATCTATGCTACTATATTAAGTAATCCAGTTCACGAACATAATATAACATCAATGAAGACAATTTCCTCAGAGGGACCAAATGTTGCTGACTAAAGGGGCAACATTGGGTCGGTACCGACCCGACATTACTTCTTAACAATTACTTGGCTAAGCAGGACACACCGGGTCACGGGAGGAGGAAGTTCTTCCTCTAAATACTCTTACTGGGAAAAAGAATGTTCTGAAGGCAATTACAACCACCACCGAAGCTAGGGAACATCTTTTCTGTCCCTCTCAAGAATTCTCACAAATCTATCGCACTTGATTGTCCCCCATATCCCGTCGCGTCCGGCGTGCACTCGGCCGCTCGTCAAACGGCACTCGGTCACAGACGACCGGGCCATAGCTGTAATCAGACACCGTCAGCACAACACAGGTAGTGAAATTTTTCTGGGCGACAGATTGGAGAAACGACGAATGGGAAGGTACAGAGATAAGATGCAGGAACATTCTCAGTGGATTATTTTACACGTTATTTGACTCTCAGGGAAGGCGATATTTTTATGCATAGAAAGAACGACTTTTATTTTGTTTTTCTTTTAAGTCTGACAAGTAGCCATTTCATTAAAACTTAAGTGACGTCCTTCGAAAACGTTCTCGTCTCTGTTCTTCATGTCTATGATAATCATTGGTAAAAAAATATGAGATCGAACAGCGATTAGTTCTCGGAATTGCTGTCATAAATCAAGTAGGGAGCGCATTGGCAGTAACTTTTATGCCCTCAGAACGCCTGAATACTGAAATATTTACGAGGTGGCTGTCAACACTCCGAGGCCGGGGAGAAAAAGTCCCCTAGTGTTGACAGCCACGACCCATTCCGTACTGGCTGGACATCAATCCGTAACTTTTTCAAACTATGGGATCAGATTTAAGTGTATAAATGACATGAGTGCATACACTTCTGACACAATATATCCGTCAACGTGTTTTCATGGGTACTTAATTCGAGATGATCAAGAAAATGCACCCGGCTTTCACTTGAAGATTTATTGTTCTCAGAGTGAAAACTATAATTGGTCAAAGTAATTCCGTTTGGTAGCGTGTGTTTACTTTTATCCAAAATGAAAAAGAAACTTGCAGTTTTCCCCCAATTCATTTGGTTGCGGTGTTTCGCTACGCTGCAGCACCCTCGTGTGCTAAAAAGCAAAATAAATGTTTTTTTTTTGCATGTGAGGAAGCTGCAGTGTGATGAAATGCGTCCTGCCGCAACTAAATAAATAAATCCGTGTAAAACTACAAATTTATTTTTCATCAGCGGGGATCAGGAACTTGAATCCATGAATCTGCTAGTTTTATTCGCATTCTCTGTCCTAAGAAAACTGTCAATACTAAGAACACGAAATTTTAATCATACAATTATTTTCAAAAATGGAAAAGCCTTATTAGAAATTTAGCCCTCCGTAAAGTTCAAACCATTTTACTATTTTATTGATTTTTAGATTAAATATTTAAAATTTCGAATTGCAATATGAATGGAGGTTTAAGTTATAGCTTTATACAAACTCCTGCATTTCAACTTTAGTTTCTAAAAAAAAGAAATATTCTTGAGTAATGTGTTGATGAATTAGTATTAAAATAAATTTTTTCTTCTTTAGACACAAACTGAGTGACAATATTGGAAGTTCTTTTTGTAGAAAGATTCGAAATTTCCCTAAAACTTCTGTGATTCACAACATGTTCATCAAATCTACAATGCGAAATATATTTCAATTCAGCGTGATCCAAATTTGACACTAACAGTTATTTTTTTGAGGTAATCAACCGGTTAATGTTGTTTTTTGGTTGGACACAACTATCAAATAAACATTTTGTAACTCCAAAACAAAGCCCAATCCAGCAACCTACTCTACATCAGGTCCCTCTTCATCTCTGCGTACTTCCTTCCTCCCTTCATCCCGTCCAACATCCCTATCCTGTTCCTGCCCTTTCCTCGCTTGCCCAACATTCTCCCCTCTATTACAGTCTTCAACATCCCACTGCCGCTCAATACGCCTTTCATCCATTTTTCCTGCCTCCATAGGATTTCTCTCAACAAACCCCTCTCCTCACCCACCATTCCAAGTACTTATTCATTTGTTTTCCTTTCGGTCCATTTCACCTTCTCCATTCTTCTCCACACCCACATTTCAAAAGCCTCGAATCTACATCTATTCTCCTGCTTCAGCGACCATGTAACAGTTAATTTACAAAATTAAAATTGTTAACTATTACGGTCGACATTTGAACGATAATTTAATGATAGGAACAATATCAATCAGAGTTTCTGTTGACGAACATATCTTAAAAATTATTTTATCATAATTTTACGACATTGTTTTTTTATTTTATGGTATCCAAATTTGCACGCAGAAATATAACTCAATATTGGAATTTGAGAGAAAATATTTGATTGCTTGGCTCGCTTATTACCAGGCTGTTAGTTTGTTCAAAAGAAAAATCAAGTAAGAAATCGGGACATGGGAAAATTACACAGGAATGTTATCGTTGCATTTATTAACCGGGATTTTATGGTCCACGAATAGAAATACACGTGAAAGGGCACGCGCATTCCATAGATCTGCATGGATATGTGTATATTTTCAGGGAAATATCAAGAGGAACCTGCGGAGAGAGCCCAATCGCAATTAACGCACGGGAAGAGGCGAAATTATTGACTCAGTGATCACTTTTCAAAATATTCATGTTTGTCTGGAGCATCGACTAAACACAGTTGTTGTTTGATTTGACTCGTCTTGATTAAGGTAATATAATAAGCTCATTTCAAGTAATGGCATATTGTTCATGGTTACTTGGTTCCAATTAAAAAATATATATGAATTGGGAAATTAATACCCTGCTCACATCAGACTTTGGATCTCCTTCCTCGCTCGAACCCCGGTGGCAAAACAGGTCCAGCCCCAAGAAGGAGAGATCTTCGTTCATAACGGCACAGCGTGGTCCGGGACCAGAGGATTTTTATTCGATCATCATCATTTTTTATTCTCTATTTTCTCGAATTTTTCGAACGGACCACAAGGCGGGCGGAACCCAAGCCGCAGCTTATTCCGCGAGAGGGAGCAGCAAGGTGTGTGTGTGTATGGTGCGTGTGTGTAGCGTTTCGAGATTGCACACCCCCGCCGGCTGCATAGCGGGGGCCCTCCGCCACCTTTCCAGTTTGGAACCCCTTCGTGCGTGACATGTCGATGCATGCAGTTTCCGGATTGCTTTCCCGATGTTTCTTTTTTCTGAGAGGACAGACCTTGTTGGGAAAGGGTGGATGGGGGGGGGGGGGGAAGGGCGGTAGGGAAGGAGTGCGGCGGAGGGAACCAGAAATTCCAGTATCGCCTCGAGATAGCCCGCGCGCACACACGAGACTTGACGCAATTTCGGTGCAAATTTTCCCCCGGCCAGAATTTAAAAGTCGCGAAAAATATTTCGTCCCGGCGCGGTGTGCTGGCGAGGCGACCAGCCATCGTTGTCCGGCTCGAAGGTCATTCGTTCGTGCTCGACGCACTGCTCTTTGAGATCTCATCCACTATCTTTATTATCCGTCATGTTACCTCCAATGTCATGCGCTCCGCCCGGTGCTCCCTTCGATCAGCGGCGAGCAACCCGATGATTCTCCCAGTACCACTCTCGCTGGGTCCCCGCGTCTTCCATATGCCTGCCAAACGGTGATGCAGACAGCGATAGGGTTTGAGCAGGGGAGACAAAATAAGTGGATGTTATACAACCCTCAAAACCCACGAATCATGTTGACTATGGTATTAAACGCTACCAGTAAATAAAATTCCTTCCAGACACCATTCGGTTAATTTATTAAACTAATGATACTCTTTTAACGGGCCGTTACGTAGAATTTTAACAGCTTAAAGAAAGTAAACTAAATTAAAAAGTAAAAAATAAACAACTATTTAATCAATCAACTATATAATCAAGTAGTATTGCGTGTAATCATCCTCTGCCACACACCCTAGCAGTGGCTCGCAGGATATCATACTTTAAAACTTCTCCCCCTCTTAAAATTAATATCGAAAGTCAGCAATTCTCGGCGATATATAAGGGATCAAACCCTGGGAGGTTTGGCGGGAACTGCCCCCCCCCATCTGCCTTAGTTACTGATGACGAAGCATTATTATTTTACATCGTGGTCTATTTTCGCGGGTAAAATCATTTCGAGTATGGTCTTCCGCTATGGCCCAATTCTCACCTTAGTTAAGCCTCACTAACTGTAATAAGATGCTAACCGAAACCTTAAGTACCAAAATAGGGCACCAGGTAACTTATCCCTCTCCCTAATAACCATTTCTTAAATTTATTAAATGTTCGATTATTTTCTCGTTATTATACAAAGAAACGAAGAAAGAAACAACGCAAGATAAAACTGAGATCATTCTTGTGATACGTAAACGTTAATAGTCGTTAGAAATTAAATTGAAGACCGTCCACAATACGAATTTAATAGATATACACGTAATACCTTGATTGGATCAATTTGAATGGGAAATTATTAAACGATATTTACTTTACTTTATACTGTGTGACTTCTTAGTATTTCTACGAAAAAAATTCATCCACTAAAAGCAATAACAATTACCCTAAGATATGCGAGCCTTGTATGTCATTTCTATTGTGACCCTCTCTATAAATTAGGGACTAATGAAGTCGGCTCTCGGACAAAATACAGTTTTCTGGCCATGAACCGCGGGCATAAAATTACCATTCGGACCTTTTTCATGCGAAGGAAATGTTTCTATCTTCACTGCGTAAAAGTACAGAGTGCATTGAATTAGTGACGAAAACAGGCCTTCGGTAAAGAATGGAATTTCGTTGGAACTTGAAAATAATACGGAAGAACGCTTCGAAGAGCTAAGAGAGAATAAAACTCTTTAACAAATGCGCACGGGGTTGTTGAAGAACAGGAGGCAATCGACTGCGATTTCAATCGTAAAAGCTATTAAAAAAATCGTAGTTATCTATCCTACCTAAAAATAAATAGGAAATATTTATGAAGTTAAGAAAAACACCCCAAAATATCATATCAGCATTAATTTCAATTATAGTCATCATTTTTAGGAGGAATCCATTGAGAAATACCCGAAACCAATGGTAAAGTCTGTTTAACTACACCTATAATCATGGGAGAGATGGAATTCGGTCGGTTATTTTGACATTATTTACTCTGGATACACCTGTTTGGCTTATATGAACAAATAGTTTCGTAACTTTTTATTGGTGAACTATTAAAAAAAATCAATATTTAACCAGAAATACCGTGTTTAAAATCTGTCCAAAATCTTTTAAACTAATGCCGATTAATCTGTGGAAACAAATATCACAAGGAGCATGAACAAGTTAAATTCAAATAAAAATGTCACGTAACCGGGTATAAACCATTCTTCCCCGTTGTAAATTTTCATATTCTATCTCTCTGGGACGATATCTACGGCTGCAAGGCGGGGGTTAGGCTGGTGTAAGCATACCGGTCGTATGCGTACACCAGCTTAAGTTCATTGACCCCCACCAATATGTTTCGATTACTTTAATTCGATTAATTTCCTCACACGTCGTATTTGGCAAAATTATTGCCAACAACCAATTTTTATGTAACATGAAACAATGCCACCGCCGGCCGAGACAATAAAGGCGGAAACTTTACAGAATAACCTTAAAAATTCGTTTGTCGCATCAACAAAAAACAAGGAAAGAAAATCAAATGAAAAGAAACATGATTTAGATGCGCATTTAAATTAAGCAAACATTTCACTCAGCGAATTTATACATCATTTCAACGGTTGGCTAGCAAATAACTATTTTACTGACAACTGATAAAAGTTGTAGCACTAAATGGTACATCCTTTTACGCTTGGAAATGTAATGCTTTGCATTTTTCTAATTAAGCTCTAGTCACCTTTCACAATTTTACAAAAAACTAACAAAGTCAATCGCAATCAGTTATTTCCAAGGAAATTAGCTTTTATTTCTCGTTAGAATATCTTCGCTGAATTATTAGCGTAAATATGTTTAAGAATAGTAAATAAGGTAATCAACAGGGGATGACTGTTGATAGCACAATTCGATTTGTTAGCCGTGATTGATGATCCTTTTTTGAAGCAATTTAAAGGGAGTAGACAACAGTACATGCTCCACGCCACCATATTAATCCATAATTTAGTTTATAATGGATTAGGGTATATTAAAGAATTTTTAGGATTGGATTTGTCAATTATTGCCCACAAAATCAAATTTGAAGTGAAAATATTGAGCAGAACTTAATGTTTTCTTGCTTGGATAAAGGACAAAAACGAAAATCATAATCCAAAGGCTGGAACATTTTAGTTCTAAGGATTAAAAGTAGGAGTGAATACATTTGACGGAATTACCGTCGATTAAGTTACAAACATCCCCCGCCACACACCTTTGAGGTGGTTTGAGAGGTAATGTGTAGATGCAAATGAGCATATTATGATTCATTTGGCACATTCAAGGCCGTATTTCTTTTAGGGAAAAAAGCCCATATCTTTTTAAACCAGATATTTACATATTTTTGAGTCCCAAGACGTGTAGTCGTAAGTTTTGCATGGACAAGACTGATTTGACCGGAAGAGCATTCAGTTTTTTTTAATATTGCAATTGTTTAATGTTTGCTATAAAATTGCTCGAATTGTGTAAAACAACAAACATGTAATTACTTAATCTTAAGCGGTCGAACGAAATATTTATCCCGCGTCCCTCCTTCGCATTGATGCCCGAGTGCTCGTCTCTATCTCAAAATTAAAAAGATAAGCGTCAATTGAATCAACTCCGACAATGAATGACAATACCGTCATCGTAAGATATAATAATTCACTTTTAAATCGACCAACTGCCGTTAGCTAAAGCCAGGAAAACCAGTACCGATAATACCACAATGGAAAACCCATCCGTAGGCATCTCAGGGATTCGAACCCGTTACATTCGAGGTAGCAAACGAGCACGCTCAAGCACACAGCTGACTAAACGGGTCTGGGTGCATGTCAATAAGGGACGGTTAAGATCATTTTGAATTCTTGAGATGGCAGAAGGAGTAGTCGTTTGATTTAACAGAAGGGATGGAAAGGCGGAGAAAATATTAGCATAATCGCCGACCTTTCCGGAGCTTCAAGTAACGTCCTTGCAGGAGTTGATGTTCAAGTAGTTGACATCCCATCGCGTTGCAACTCCGGACTCAACCCATCGCCAGGCGCAACGCAGTACAAGGGGAGCGATTCGAACCAATGACCTTCGGCGTGGGTCAACCTGCGCGCAGCACACGGAACTAGCGACTCATCGAAAATTAAATCCCACTTTCGTTAGGGGAGGATGGACGTTCGATAGCCAACTGCCGAATTCATAATGGAAATCGACATAGAGGAATCAACACCGTTGCCGAAAAATCATTTACCTCTTTATTATCGGTGTTTCAACCCAACAACATCACTATTTATTGTAATAATTTAGGTATTTAAAAGGAAATTGATGGCAGGGACATCGAGTAAGATATATCACGAAAAGATTGGTAGAAACTTAAATTTGCAGTGAGGTTTTTGTTACGGCTCGGAAACTTGGCTTGCTGCTCGGAAACTTGTTACAGCAAGATGATAGGTGCAGATTGACGGTTTTCAGATGTGGGTGTGAAAAAGGATGGTAGTAGTAGAAATTAGGAGAGGCGCCATTAGGCATGGACGGGAATGGAGGAAGGATGGAGAGAAACTCGACGTCGGTATTAGCCTACTCTGAACAAAAGGCGCCAAGGGGTCCACAGTTCAACGTTCCATCCAACGGGCGGTGTACTCAAAAAGTTCTCACCACAAAGCACCTCCAGTAGGGATCGGGGACACGACTGAAAAAAAATCCGCCAACTGTATAATTCTAACCCGGACCAACTGATTGGGAAGCCAATACATTGGCCACCACACCCTCTCGAACCCCGACAAGGATGGAAAAGGTAAAATGGATGTAAAGGAAAACACGAAATACTAGAAATGGTTGGAAGAAGGATGGAAGGGCTTTTGGGAGAAATTCAAAGGATGCAGGAAAGTTGGATGCAGAGCATTTTGATCGTAATGGAATGCATAATGGACCGATGGAATGTTGAATTCTGGGTTAGAGGGGAGATCGTTTGGCAAGTGAGGCAGGGGGAGGAAAAGGATAGGCGCGCTGTATGGAATGAAAGGAGGATGTATTGTACGGATTTGAAGAAGGGTCTATTGCATTGTCGGGTGTCAGGTAGTATTTTCTTAGGAGAGGCTAAGAAATGCAATGGTGTTGTCTTTGTCCATCCAAAAACTACCTTAAAATAAAAACTATATAATAATAATAATATATTTGACTTCAACATGCTACCCTATTAGCTACCGCTAGGGTGGGTGGCATAGTTTGATTCAACACTAGGAACAAACATCAAAATTGAAGTTTTTCTTAATTGCTAGCGAAAATAAAGACAAATGAATTTGAATAATGTATATATAGTGCAGATTAATTAGTATTTAGGTAGGTACTATTAGTAGTTAGGTATTAGTATTAAACACCAAAGTTCACCTTTTCAAATCAATGATTAGGCCAATCCTGACCTATGGCTACCCGGCTTGGGGTACCATTGCAGCGAGCAAATTGTACAAAATCTGCGCTTTCCAAAAATAAAACCATTCGTAAAATCGTGAACGCACCCTGGTTCGTACGTAATGACACCCTTCAAAAAGACTTAAAGCTACCTGATCTAGGAACACACCTCCAATCAGTTGCAAAATCCCTCTCCAAATCCTTAGCACATACTGACAACCTCCTCTTAGAAAACCTCTGGACATACGTGCACAACATAGAGATGAAGAGGGACCTGATGTAGAGAAGGTTGCCGGATTGGGTTTTGTTTGGAGTCACAAAGTATTTATTTGATAGTTGTGTCCATCCAAAAACCTACCTTGACCGGTAGATTACCTTATAATAATCCGTACCCAACCCTCATTTCAAACATAAACGGCCCAAATTCACCACTATGCCAAAAGGCCTCTAACACTATAATCACCCACATCCACTAAATCCACATACACATCCTCAACCCTCAACACGCCCTACTCAATAACTTCTATCATTACTCCGTTAATCAGCAGCAGCTGGACATCGGATCCGATGCGCCTAACGGCGCAGTCATTTTTCTCTTGGTGGTGTCTTGGTAGTAATTATAAAGATAGTAAGTTAATGCACTGAGGTATTTAACTGTGAAATTATTCTCTACACATTCGATGTGAGCAACTAGTTACAAAAACGACGATAACCTAAGGTTAAGTAAACTAATGACACTAGGGTACTTAGTATGAAAGAGAGAAAATACTTTTTGGTACCAAGTGCGGTACCAAAATCAAGTGCGGTACTTTTTAGTACCAATGTAGCTTATTAATCTCCCACATTTGTAGATAAACTGCCAAAATAATGCTTTGCTATTTTATTCATAATGGAGAATTTATCATCATCGATGGTCATTGTTTTTGCAAATAAAATAACGTCGATGGCTGATTAAATGAATATCGGTTGGCCTTACTACATCGATGTTTGGATACTCGATCATTGACCGGCAACCTAGACCGCAGTTGTATCGACTTAACCTCTTAACTCTTTACAGGATTGATACGCTACGCTACAGAATAATCCTGAATGACTTTCCTGTCTCTAAAAACTAATCAAGTATTATGAATACATGTGACGAATGTATGTACCCATATTGGAAGTTCTCGTTAAATGGTACCATACACGTATTTTATTTGTTACGTTGAAATGAAGCGACGATAAAAAAGTCATAAGATATAAGAAGACAGGAGTGCCCAGAGCACTATTTTGCACGTCTTCACTTAGTATTTAACAAAACGAGAATAACTCAACAGAAATTTGGTCGAAGAAGATACGTTTTCCAACAAAAAAATACATTAATTTTGTTTCATAACTCCCAAAAAAATATACCCATATTACGGGAAACAATGGGAGATTAGGATCGATGAAATCCCATACCGCTTAGCACCGTACAATCTCCATAACCTTTCCTGCCCAGTGTGCCCTCTTTGCCAACTTCCCGAGCGACAAGTTAGGATCAAAGGCATCATGGGTCGCCGAAGAAATTTATCGCACCAATATGTCTTAAAAGGTCTCTAAGAATGCAAGCTGACGATAAATCCTCCTTTTTGAGGGAATAGCACTCTTCATATTTAGCGTAGATTGGATATGTTTTAGCCGTGAGCGTGGAAAAAAAATGAGAAAATATTTTGGACGGAGAGGAAATTAAATATTAAGGTGTTTGCATAAGGTGGGATAAGAGAGGACGTTGCCGGTTGACATTCGATGTGGAAGGAAAAATAGTGTGGGGAATTCTCGATAGATAAGGTTAGATGTCTAAGACCGATAGAAGGGAGACGATGAGGTAAGTGGGGTTAGAAGGAAGAGATTTTTTATATTAGACGTTAGAGCGGCTGTCAAAGTAAGAACTTTGAAGAAATACCGTAGCCCATAAATAAAAGAGAAAAAGTCAACGCGATATATGACAGTTGTCAGGGACGGTCTAAAATTTGCCACCCAAATCAGTCACCTATATGGACTGACATAACCATAGGTCTGCGATGATGGCAATGACGCTTTATCGTCGGTTTTAGCGGTTACCCTGATTAGGATTTAATTGCATTTGATTAAGAGACAAGTGCGCGACCATTTACGCATCTCCAAAATCGCAACAAAGCTCCCCAAATAACTAACCGACTTCCACGGAAAATGAAAAGGCAAGCCCTTCAAGTCCACCTCCGGGAAATACACGACCAAGGAAAAAAAAGTAATCACACGACTAGGGCGTTATAATTTAAATACAGCCTCCCACACGAAACGAATATGACCACCGCCACAGATATTAATGACCCCCGGCGGCTTTTCACTTCGTCCTTGTTTGTATACATGCACTCTCCTCCTCTCCTTTCGGAGCGAAAATCCGCTCCACTTCACCATTAAATCCTACTTATGCCGCTCAATTAAGCCGGTGTCGTCTCCCACACCCCCAGTTCCTCTCCTGCCGTCAAACATTAAAAACTCGGGGAGAGCAAGCTGAAAGCGCACATGTAAACGTGGGGGGGAGGAAGGGGGACGCCAACCCCTCCTCACTCCAGACCACCCTTTAAACCTCCCCCCACCACCACTCCCACAACGGTGGCTCCTTTTCATAAAAGGACGAGAGGGTGGCTGGCGAGGGTGGAGGAGTGCGATGTGAAAAGAGAGTGAGGGGAGTAAAGAGGCACGGTGGGGGGGGAGGATGAGGAGGAGAATGGGGGTGGGAGGATGAGGAGGAGAATGGGGGTGGGAGGGTGGCGTTTGGGAGGGTAGGGGTGGAGGGAGATAGGGAAAGTGGAGCCAGCGCCGCCTCACCTCTTGACCTTCATATGCGCGCGTTCAAATTGGATTTTCGCGCCGACCCCGGTTGAATTCAAGCGAATACGTGATTGTGATTCCACCGCTTTTAAAGTGAGATGTGTGCATACGATGCAATGCCATGCGCGCGCAGAGAGAGAGAGAGAGGTTGGCGCACGACTATTCGTCTCGAATGGGGCGGGAAAAAGTCTCCCGGAGGGTAAATAGGCGAGGTGTTGAGGGGGTTGTTGATGGAAGGGCTCTGGCATGGCTTGGCTTAAGGAAGAGAGACCTCTTTCATGCCCTCCCGTCGAGTTGATGAAAGAAATATAATGACCGCCTTGAATTGTTGACATCCAAGTCTCTCCCCCACAAACCACGTGAATCACCATGGTTGAGGACATCGACTTGGGGGTTTAACCGGAACGTCACTCCGCCCGCGAAAATGATACGTGAATGGTCCTCCGCGAACCGCTATTACGAATTCCCTTCGATAGTGGAGCCGCTTAGATTTTTTGGAGCATAGGTCATTTCATTCACTACACGGGTCACGTTTCTCAAAACAAGTCGATACATAGGGCGTCTCAAAAGTTTTAACACAATAAATTCATTTGAAAATTCGATTACCCAGCGATGAAGGTGAGTACAAATTGCTCTAGCATTTAATAAACTGACTCGGTATGCACGAGTTAAGAGAACCTGCGAACTGAATTGCTGTTTCGAGAAATAGGGCCCAGGAAATATTATTTAGTGATTAGATTAGTGACATTACACATTTGAAATTGGCATGGTTGATCGACTATTAGATTAACTTTCATTTTCCTCGTTGCAACTTATGCCAATGAGCCATCAAGTTACCAAGCAAACCTCCAGGAATATCCATTTCGAAGATCATTTTGGATGACTATAGTTTAAACAAATGTCAAAAATACCTTCGATCGGTTTCGTAACAAACCTCCAGGTTAGCCAGTTCTCTGTCTCTGCTAAAGTAATATAAAATTAATTATTTTCAATTACCCCTACATTGATAGCTTCGTATTTTCAAATTTGTATTCAATATTGGCGTAACGGTCAACATGCTAATACCTCGAATGACTCAGAATGTAGATAGGAAGTAACATTTTAGAGAGGTAAAGACAGGATCATCAATTAATTCAAGGAAGAGAAAAATATGTAAATAAGATATTTACGTCGAATACTTGTGCGTGTGATAGGGAGTATAAAAGACAATGGACAAATTAATTCACCCGTAATAATTCAATTGAATAATTAAGGTTAATAACTTCGTTGGACGTGTAAAAAAAAGTCCTTTTGCCTAGCAAAATTTTCTTTGTCTCGTTGGTCAGAAATGAAAGAAGAATTTTAATTTGTAGTTCTGTAATTTTAATTGACATCAACCATTCAGTGTAAGCTAGTGGGATTCCTTCCTATTTCTTTTTTAGTCCAGGACCATATTGCACTTCATTGTAACAAAGAAATGGATTAGCTGATTTTTTCAACTCTCCCTTTCAGTCAACTTACTTCAAGAAATATTCTCTCCGATCTTATCAGTGGGAGTATGAGGTAGAAGTTTTCCTTCTCATTATTAAAAACCAATTGGTTTGCTTTAAAGCAAAACCTCCGTATTCATTAATTACATTTTTATTGAAATTTCATAAAAATCATATTTATATTATGTAATATTTTACATTAGTATAATTATGTATTGATGTGTTGACATATTATGACATACTCATGTTAAGATGAGAGAACCGAAGAATTTAAACAGTGAAACATTGTCGTAGTTTCAGTTAGATGAATTAATAGTCATATTAAATTCCAATGTCATGATGAATTTGTGAACGAACAGCATTTATCAAACAGAAGTAAATAGTTTCTTAGGCAGAATAAAGAGAAACGGACCTGCTAGCTAACACTTCCAATAGGTAAATTTAAAGCCTTAAAACAAAACCATTCCACTTGCTCCAGTTTATGACATCCTATTTTCAATGTTTACTTAGTTGTCCATATTAAATGAGTTTGCGATTTTCCACAGACTTTAATCTAGTTATCCCCTTTATCGAAAGTAGTATCCAATAGACTTCCGAGTTACGTAATTTTTTCCATCTGTTCAAGTACCTATTTTAATATTTAACTCGTTTATCCTCATCCCATACCTATCGCATTGACTTTCCAATGCGCTCAGTAATGTTTGTAACCCCTCGACTGAATAGCTAACTAAAGCTTTATCATCCGCAAACCTGATATTATAGATTCCCCAGCCATTTTCATTCCTGCAACACTGAATGTTCCCTCGGATGTCCAAGTTGTAGTGAAGAATGACACATAATTCCCTTAAACGATATCGATTGATGGCACGCTTTACTTCCAATAAAGCTGCAGCCCTCATAACATCTGAAGCTCTTTTACATCAGAGTCTTTCCCTAAAACCTTTCGCTGACGTGTCTGATTCTGACCTAACGTCTGCCTCAGCCATAGACGAGATGAACGAGAAAGATATTGCTTTCGTATTACCGCCATAATAAGAAAAAATGTCAGCGGATCAATTACGACGAGAGTCTTACCTAATGTTATAACAGAAAAGGATAAATCACAGTTTTCAAACCTAGGGCTGAGCTCACCTAGCACTGGGCCCAACGGCGTGTGAAATTCACACATCAGGGTAGTGGAGCCAGTTCCTTTCCCTGTCCTGCCTCTGGTTAAAAAGATTTGACACCCGAAAAATTGCACAGCTTGGGTGGAGCCGAGGGTTCCCAGAGAGACTTGCCTGGGAATCGAACCAGGGCCCACTTGTCAATTATTAAATTCATATACGTAATACTCATAGAATTTATTTTGATGAATATCAATAGCTCAGTGCTCTAAACACTGGACTACCATGCCCCATATCGAAATGTCCCTATTTGAAATCGAAGATCGAAAGTTTACTTTTCTTTCATGAAATACTAACATTCTTACTTCTTAACACCGAGTATATTCTTGGTTAGAACCTTACGTGAAACACGTGAGGCACGATATCTCTTATTAAATTAATAACTTTTCAATTAGCTATTGTGGAAATTCTACTCACGAAGTCAATTTCGTGATAACGCACGAAAACACAGCGTATTTTGAACTCAGAAGAAATTAAAACAAGGTTCATTTTCAGAATTAAATATGGGTAGGCTTTTTATGCAGGATGCAAACTTAAATCTTGGAATATGAAACTTTGATCTATGAAATCAATGCATATTTTTCTCCGTATTAAAAGATGGTGAAACGTTTTTTCAATGGTGTCACAACGCAGTTCAAAGTAGACTTTACACGTGTGAACAAAAAAATGCCGAGACCGTAAACAAGTTTACGGTCTCGGCATTTTTTTGTTTACATTGATTCATGGCCGTAGGTACGTTCCTTGTACATTTAGATTAGACTTTACATCTTTAAAAGATAGCATTGTGGCATTCATTATTATTATTAGGTAATCTACCGGTTAAGGTAGGTTTTTTAGATGGACACAACTATCAAATAAACATTTTGTAACTCCAAACAAAACCAAATCCAGCAACCTAATCTACATCAGGTCCGTCTTCATCCCTGTGTACTTCTTTCCTCCCTTCATCCCGTCCAACATTCCTATCCTGTTCCTGCCCTTTCCTCGCTTGCCCAACATTCTCCCCTCTATTACCTTCTTCTTCATCTCATTCCTCTACCGCTCAATACGCCTTTCATCCATATTTCCTGCCTCCATAGGATTTTTCTCAACAAACCCCTCTCTTCGCCCACCATACCTAGTACTTCCTCATTTGTTTTCCTTTCGGTCCATTTCACCTTCTCTATTCTTCTCCACACCCACATTTCAAAATCCTCCAATTTACGTCTATCCTCCTGCTTCAGTGACCACGTTTCCGCGATTGTGTCATTATTTTAATAAAAAAAACCTTTGTGTACTTCAAATAAAATTGACCTATTCTATGGATGCTTATTGTTTAGATTTGAACATTCGATATTATCAAACGGAAAATGTATTCAAAATCTCATTGAAGCGCTCACTTCTATATTTTTGGAGCTAGTGCACTCAGCTCAAAGACAATTTCAACACAGAGTATATCAAAAGTAAGAAAATAAATTATATATGAATTTCTAATTAAGCTGAATTTGTATGAAATACTTTTAAAATGTTGATGATCAATTCAGGCGAAATCCTGACAAGTTCATTAAGTCATGAAAATGAAATTATTTATATTTCCGACAGGATTGGCGATGATGCAGCAATGGAATCAACCAATAACCGAATTATTTCGAATTCAGATTAAGAATGAGCCTTGTGGAGTCTTACTGAACCCTCGCTTGAAATATTTTCGTGATATAGTCACTTTCGAAGTTCATGAAGGCCTTCATACTAAGTAACACAATCACAATGTGCCAAAATTCAAACAAATTAAAACGAAAATTTCATCAAAGTTTGTGCTAAATAATTTCGATTTTAGCTTTATTGCAAGTAAAGCACCGCAATTTGGAAACCAGGTAAATATTTAAAAACAAATTGTTTAATTGAAAAACGTCAGGTAAATACATATTTTCTGGTACCTATATGGGTAGCGCAAGGTTCGTTTTAAATCCAATCCGATTTGTTCTTTTCTCTAAAAAATTCGATAATCATTCGATAATGGGTAAACTTTAACAATAAAGCATTAGAATGGTAATTTAAAATTTAAAATTTACCATATAAAAAGACATGATTTATATATATTTATTCGAAAAAGAAAACACGAACAATGATAGAGAAAACTGCGAGTAGGTAGTGTGAAAATATTTTTGAGAAAGCGGCACTGCAGAACCCCAACTAACGGCATTATACTTTCAATTATGTCTTTTTTCCATGAATATTTCCACTTTTATAATGTGCATGCACAAGAAATGGAAATAAAGTTCAGTAAACGTCATTGAAATAATAATTTGACAAGTAAATAACTTTTCGTGCATCACAATGCCCTTGTAGTGCAATCTTAGTGTAAAATCGTCGCACATTCCGACACCCCCAAGATATATAGCACTGGGGACAATGTTAACTACACTTAATAAGATCCAAGATTGATCGAAGGGCCGGACGAAAGTAGCCCAAACGGCGTCCGCCCTTCAGAGTCGACTGTAAAAGGGGCGAATTATGTGGGACGACTTTTTCATGACGTTAAAAGCTCTATTGAGGCAGGCAACGGGAAACCATCTCAATTTTTTCCCCACGAAAACATGATGGTCGGCATCGATAGCATGAATAATGAATCCTGACTCAAGCATGGCTCAGTTCACTAGGGAAAGCGTCACAGGGGTCAGGGAGGAAGAAAACCCTTCGCGGTCGTTGTCACATCAAGTCCTCGACCCATGGGATCAAAATACAGACGAAAAGAATACAATTGAAAGAGCTGTATCTGTTGTAATAGGACGCGGAATATTAGAACAAGATTCAAAACAGAAAAAAATTTAAAATGCAGCAAACGAAATGAAGAAAGACATGCATAGGGATAAGCGGCGGGGGACAGAAATGTGGTGAATGTAGAGTGATGGGAAATTGCGAGTGAAAATAACTCATTCACAGTGAAATCATCTACAAACCAGCTCTACATTATAGACAGCATTATGAGGACGAATTTTACACTGTATGAGGGATTCTAGAGGAACAATTAGGAACGTTTCCGCCGGAAAATCATTGTAAAAATGATGAAGAATCAATTCTCGAACGAAGCAATAGTCAATGGGGATGCCAAGACCCCGTTTTGATAATTTTAAGACGATAATGGTGTGCCGATTCCGGAAACCGGGCTCGCAAAGTTGAAAAAAAAATTCGAATCAGACATATTTTTCGGATCTCGGAATTTGCGAATCGGACAAAATATGTCCGGTTCGCAATTTTTTTGCAAATATGCGGGCCCGGTTTCCGGAATCGGCACACCATTATCGTCTTAAAATGGTCATAACGGGGTCATGGCATCCCCATTGACTACTCGGCCAAGTTTAAGACGCAAAAAAATATGTCCGATTCGCAAATTTTTCATCCCCCCCCCCCCCCAGGGGGGAAAAGACAACTGGTAACTTGTAAGACTTGTCTCTTTTGTACTCTCTTAGGTATCCTCGTTAAGCGTGAGCAAATCTTACAAGTGTAAATATCAGGTTCACAGCATACCACCAGCTCCCGTACTAATAGTAACTAAAATGCAATTCAGAGTTCAGTTAAAGGCCTTTGGAGTTAGGAAAAATATAGAGAAATATAGCGAGATACCATTTAGATTTTAAATGGTTACGCACAACTGTAAAGAACAACGTGAGAAGATCAAAAACACATCCTGAGGTCGGGAGAAGATTAGAATTTAATAAAAGTAGTTACATATGAAATTTATAGCTCCAGACGATTAGAAGGGAAATCGGCGTGGCGAAGAGGGGTTCAGAACGTTGAGCTGAAATGCAAAGGAATGGGATGCCTAGAATCATTTTTAAAAAATTCTCAGCGAGGAAAAGAGGGAGGAAAAAGCGTCAAGAAGAGAGGTAAATTAAAAAAAAAGGAAATAAAGAGAGCTGCGAAGAAAATAATGGGAAAGGTAAACACGGAAAAAGAATCAGGATTCCACGGATTGCGGAAAGATAGAGTTGAGAACGAAAATGGAGATTGTGAATACCGAAAAATGAAATAATACGACGAGAAACGAATTCGGAGAAGGAACAGCGTGAAGATGCGAAGAATTTTCATAGACGGGGAAAAGAAGGTACGTGGTGTGCACAAAAAGACGTAAATATTATCAGATGGGAAAATTGCAAAACCAAAAGGAAGAAGAAATAAATGTGATAGGAGAAGCGATCAATGAAATGGCAATTAAGGTTCGGTAGAAAAGATGCGTAAAAGAACTTTACGGTGAAGGGTATGTAAGAGCATAATAATTAGTTTAAGATTAGGACTTTCACGCGGAATTAGTGGGGCTCGGGAATACTCGATATCGAGTTAGAAAGAACATTATAAGTATCAATGACGATAGAAACAAATGAAATAATAAATATCTCCTTAGAATTAATCAGCTGTTCACGGAAAAATGTCTTTCAGAAAAAAAGAGGTAAGCATAAGTTTTTAGAGGTTAGAGGATATCTTTAGAGGAGTTTGAGAGGTTTTTTAGCCGCTCTTTGTATATGTTATCATTTATGACACAAATTAATTTTATTTTTATGCTTATACAATGTATATTTTATACTTTATAAATTGTTATTTTTTATTGTTATGCTTTTATTTTATTCATTTATCTTCTTTAAATTGATATATCATCAAAGTGTTTATTCCGTGATTTATTTTAAATGCAATGCATAATTCTTCTTAGTTTCCTCATTACATGTATCGCCCTTTCAGCGTTATTAAGTATCTGTACATTAGTCATGTCTCAGTAGGTTTCTCGAGTTTTCACACGCCCCTTTCTCTGAGGTTTCCTGCAGAAGGTGTTTTTCTTAAGGATATCAGTCCACAGACCCTTTCCCACAAATAAATACACATCGCTTTTCACCCTCTTTCCAGTTAAGACTCGTATTTTCTCCGAAACATTGTAATTTTATTTCTTTATTTTATTTCGTATTTTCCTTATAATAAAATATTGCTTCACACTTTATTGTAATGATTGTTTACGAATTTAAGAACGCGAATGACTGGTGGGCTATCTAGTCTCTTTCTCGTCCCAATAAAAACGTTTTATTCTTATTATTGATATTGCATGAATACTTCTCTTCTTAAGCGAAATTTACTGTTTCATACGTTGCCTGTGGAATCTATTCACAATTGAGGCGCAAATACTTGCTTTTTTTCCAGAGATTTTATAGTGATGCAACCCGCGATGGACTTTTGACGTACAACACTATCACCAGGTGAGTTCAATACAGAAATTTCCAAATCCATATAATCTCAAAGGTGGGCCTTCTCCGAAAACGGGAAATACACACACACACACATTCAAACATAAAAACACGTCAAAGAGCGGAAACATATTCATACGGTTGTAGATTTCGGGAAAGGGATATAAACACACGTACCAAAGATGAACAGAAGGTTATTCGGGAAGGTGGGAGGGTGTGGATTCCAAGTAGAAAGAAAGTTTCTTGCTTTCCCTATATCCCTATGATTGCTTTCCCTATATCTTATATAAGAAGAGAGGATTTTTTCCTGGGAACTGCTGTTGACAGAGATTATTTCAGCGATTACTAAGCCAATAGTTGTCCAGTCATACGACAGTACTATCACAACTTAAGTAAGAGAGTAGAGTAAGTGCTATCACAACTTCTGCAAGTTTCCTCAATTTCGTGTCAGCAATATTTCTCCACCACTTTTAAGTTTTTTCCGTTTCTTCCTACTAGAGTTAAGCTTCCTAAACCCACTAATTGGCCTTCCCGCAGTTTGGAGAAAGAAAAATAAAAAAATCAGAGAGTATATTTTTTCCGCAACCTTGATTTTTCACTTTCCATTTGAAAGGGGAAAGAGGGTCTTTATGGGATGGTTCGGAATAACGTTATTTCTGGAGAAAGCACTATCATAGGGTACGCTGGAAAATATTCCGTACCGTAAAATTTGCCTAAATAATTTCTCACCATACCGGACTTCTCATGATTATAGGAACTAAAAGTTTCAGATTTGTTAGCGACGCCCTTAGAATGAACCATAGACAAAATTCAGTAGTATAATCTAATCTTTACAATTCAAAAATAACAATTTAAGGAGCTATTTGCAAACGCTTATTCCTATTCTCCCATTTATTCACGCACAACTGAAAGTTTCTTCTATCAATATTCATCTACATCTACTTAATACCCCGGAAGCCGCCGCAAGGGCGTGTGGCGGGGGGTGTTAGGGCACCACCTGCAATTAAGGAAACAAAAACAAAAAAACGCGTGCAAAAGCCACAAATTTATACAGTCCACAAACATAACATGGTATACATTCATGCAAAAACCCTTAAACCCCACACACATGCAAACACACAAACTACCAACTAACATATACATGCACCTACATATTACACGTAACAACTTTGCAATGTTTAATTTTGTTCCGACTTGTAAATGAAATGTTTTTAATATTTCTAAAATGACTTTAGTTTCATACTATTATGAATCCTGATTGTTCTGGGAAAGAATGAGTATTTGAATCTATCTGTATTGGAATCTATCTCCCTTATTTCTTCTCCTTAACATTCACCTCCCAAGAAGGAATGTGCTTTAAAGGTCAATTTTAGGTTAGTGCACCATCCTACATGTATGCATTTTCTTTCCAAGCAGCTAAAATCAATGCTGAAAAATGTGCATTAATATCATTGGAGCATCTCTAGGCATCGTTGTTGGTTTCGGGTCGGCAATGCGTTCGTTGTCTGGTGGCCCAGGTCCCACTGTTTATACAAAAGTTCTTCCCTGTACACTCGACAGAGGAGGATTTCTAAGTTTTCCTAATTTCTTCTGACAAACTACTTACACCATGCTTTGCAAAATTCTGTCACTTCTCAACCTTATCTCCCTGTCGATACACACATTTTTCACGTTTATGCTATGATTCCGTGGCCACCGAGAACGATTCTACAGGATTGATCCTTCTTGCCCATTGGAAAAACCAGCGGGTCCGGGGCCGAGGCTTCTCGAATTTATTGCCACAAGACGTTCGGACTTATTTGAATTGTGACGCACACGCAAGAACGCAAATTTTATGCACAAATCCATGACACCATCACCGTATGTCTCTCACTCAATTGACGATGAGTTTAGATGAATGTTTAAACGGAGAAAGTACGCTTTTCACTCTAATGGAATCTATACGAACCCTATGCACTATACGGTAAAGAAATTGATATATACAAAGAGGGCTTTCGTATTTTAAACTCGAGAAGATCTTCATATTTCTCGTCAGTCCGGAGAAAAAAAATTGGGATATCTGAGAACTTATACGCATACTTAATATTCATTAAAACCTATTCCTTCATCGCAAAAGCTAATGCGGAAAATGCCTATCAACACCCCATAGTAGGAAATGTCTAACGATAAAAAAAATGTTTCATCAACCAATTAAAAAAAAAATCACATAAGCCATATGATGACATTTCGTTGTGAAGATACGGAAATACGATTCAAACAGCATACTTAGTATCTGAGGAGAAAGCCATATTGCCAACGGATCATCCTATCCCTGGTGGTACAAATCTCACCTGCTCGTCACTTCCCTTAAGTGACTTGTACTAAGAATGAGAATGAACACTGGAAAGATATATATTCGGAATCGCATTTGATAAAATATGATGGTCGTAAGTAATTTCAATGGCCCACCGGAGGGAAATAATCCTCTTTGAGTGAGGGGTGAATCATTAATTCGGACCTCTTCGTACGGTGCGGCGAATCCCCATTTATCGTATTTTTCGCAAAAAACCTCTACATTCATTTTGAGATAACATTTCACTTTAGATTTAATTTACTCGTGTTGCCACTCGTCCTGATATTCTTGGATTTTTTTGTTAATTTTTCAATGAAAAATCGGTGTTTATAAACTACGTATGGCTCTGGAAAAAAATCCTCCAATTCATTCAAAAATCAAAGGATGAAGACGTTTTTAAATCCTTCAATGTACGTACGATATCAATCATAATAGCCAATGTTCGCCTCTTACGTTGGTTAATAAACAACGAGGACAATCACAAGTAATTCTGGTGGAGGGAAACCCACTTAGATGGGAATCGAACCGTCCAAACGGTTAGCAAGCGAGGACAGTACCGCGCCGCCATTGGAGGCGGTAGCAAAAGCCGGAATGTAACTCCTAAGTTCCAAAAATTGTCGGCTACCTTCTTCCAATCTTTTTTTTAAGTTATCTTTGAATATCAGATCAGAACGTGCCATAATCGCTAAAGTCAGTGCCAAACAATGTCTACGTGGAATTAAAAAGGCATCGACTGCGTAGTGCACCAGGAATGGCAATAAAAATATTCGCAATAGCATCTAAAGAAGTGTGCACATTTCGTGATCAGAGATACGATTCATCTGCTTAAAAAATAAATACTAGGAATTCTTTCAAGTTAGCCAATGCAAAGACTAACGGAAACCTCAGCGGTACCAGTTACCTGATCCTTTTTCTTATATATCGCATTATAGATCATTTCTTCGAATGGTCTTCATTAATATCATTTGTAAGAAGATTATAAAACGATTCTGGCTTGATAGAATGATTTCTCTTGATACTAAATGTAAGCTATTCATTCAGCTTACAAAAAATTTTATTTTATGCCACACCACTGGCACGCGCCCTCGTGGCGCCTTGCAGAGAGCATAATATACAGATATATCTTCGGAAATCTTTATTCCATACTCCTCTATAGCTGACCAACCTAAATGGGTTATTCCGATAGTTGACCTAGTTATGCGGGTTATCATTTTCACATCAAACTGATAACGATTTTCGATTTCCCATTTAGATAGAAACAATAATAGAAGTAATTGAGGATGATTTTTTTTAGAGATTAAATCTTTCGAGCTATGCGTATTTGGAATTTGGACTGAAACTGTCAATATATCCCTTATTTATTAGGTCAAACTTCCGTAATTCTCCCAAGAAATTCCGTCATCATGAGCAATCTTCTTTTCACGCAATTTTACATGCTTAAGAGGTTGACATTTCACTTGCCCATTTAAGCACATGAAATATAGTACATGATGCCTGTATGCTAATGCCCTTTCTCAAGGCAGCATTCTAAATGATTAATTTAATTAATTAATCCCCTTAAGGTTGATGCAACTATTATTTTTACATTAAAATTTTGGCGAATCTACTACAATTTGAGCTAATGCATTCCTTATGGGATGCATGAGAGGTAGGTATCGTCTTATGAATTCCATTGAACTACATCATTGAGCTTAGTTCAAATGAAAGTCCTGTTCACAAATCAAACATTCAGAATGCTTCCTGATTATTGTTATACCCTGTATGCGTTGGAATCTAAGGCGGTACTTAGCTTTTGTTACGCATTAAAAAAACTTCCATGATTCCATTTAAAACGGAAAAGCAAATGTTAATAAAAATGATTATTTTACGCTTTTCATTTTCAATCTTGAAAATGTGACTAATATATATGTTATTCATGAAAAATATCCATATCCATACTCATAGGTGATGTACATGGTTAGAAATTTCATTGAATGGGAAAAAATTCTGAAAAATCTAAATTATTAATCGCAGGAAATAACAATTCAGCTGGAAATACCTCCGATCATGGCTAGTTACAGGATGCCATACTAAAGAATAATTCCGGAAAAAGTTGAATGAAGATGGCCGAATAATTTTGCATTATATTCAGTAATGGATTTGACACCACGGTTACATGTTTCGATTGCCGAGAAAAGTTTTAGAAATGTTTTCAAGGACATGATTAATTTGTAAACAAAGACTTTTTTTGCAGCCTTGACAAAAGCGATAGGAAACCACTAGTACGTGGTGTTAACAGATGAAAATCGGTTGCAAACGATCAAATCGACGCACATAAAAAAAACCATTACGAGGTGATTGCAGAAAACAAAACGTCTCGGAGAACAAATTGAGCAGCTTCAGGCGTGATGTGGTGGAAGTCGAACGTAAAAGTGCTACGATCAGTTATTCATTATCTCGGAGAACATCAAGGATCTGACAAGAGTACGGTGGCGGTGGGGGAACGCCCTCGCCTGCGAAATCAGAGGTTCGATTCCCGCCTAGGTGAGTTTTTCTTCCACCTAGGGCTTGGGTACATGTAATTGTGTATACTATACATATGTGTAGGAGTTAGATGGAAGAAGGCACTGTTAAGTCTCAAACTCTCCTCAATTAAAAAGTCACTAAATGAAACAAGTACACTTCGAGAGTTTTGCCAGTCGCTTAAACCACATGATGCGAAAGCTCACTAAGATCGAAACACTATACCTGTCAGGGGGCACTGGACATTTCAACTGAGAAGGAATTTTATTATCTCGACATGAAAATCGAGTTTTGTGAATGAAACGTGAGGAAGCGACCCGCCCCAATGTACGAGAGGCAGTCTTAATCTACCGATATGTCGTGAGGTCTTAATAAGCCCTCCTTCGGCGTAAGAAGTTAGACCGTCCCACCTTTGGAGCGTGAGAAGTTAACTCGAGAGCCGAGTCAGTATCTCTCTTAAAAGACTACACCCCGTTTTGCTCCCCTCGTGACTGAAGGGCCACCCATCACAGTTTCTCCAATAACTCCCGTCACACGTATACATCTCCCTCGCAACCATTTTTCACGAATCTAGCGGATTTTCTTCTTCTCCCAAGACACGAGAACAAAAATATCGGGGGCGCGACCGAATGGAGTGGGCATTCTCCACTCCCTTCTCCTCGGCCCCGAAGAAGAAGCTCATCCCTTCGATCCCCACTCCCTACCCCGCCATCGCCCACCCAGGGTATAAAAAAGAGAACCCTTATTCCCAGTGCCCACTCCTTGCGTCCCCTTGGTATGTGTATAGAGAGAGAGAGAGGGTTCTAGCTCCCTCACGCAAAAGTTCGTGTGAGGGGAGGGGCACGTACGCACATATGTGCTCGGGCGCATGTATATGTGTACATATGTGTTGCCGCCGCTGCCCTCGGAGGAGGGCATCGTGGCGCGGAGGGCAGAGAGCTGAGGAGGAGAGGGAGCGTCTTTCGCTGACGACGCACTACGCCTTTCCCTCCCCCACACCGCGTCCCTCCCCCCCTTCCCTGCCTCGCCCCCGTTGCCATGGGTGGCTAATTGCTATTGATTTGGAAGAAGCGGGGGTCCCACTCTCTCGGCCGACGGCGAACGCGAAGGGGAGAGCGGGGAGTGGCGGGATAGTGGGGGGGTAGGAGGGAACGCGGGGGTCGGGGGCGCGGAGGGGGGAGGGGACGCGGGACGTGGGGACGCGGGGGCGTCGGTCGTCGTCGGCGGCGGCGTCCCCATTCGGCGCGCGGAAGGGAGAGCGAAGGGGGCGGGGGAGAGCGAGTGCCGTCTCAAAGGCCTCCGTCGTCTTTTCCCCCAAGCTTCGGACCCTCCCAACCTCCCCCCCTGCCTGCTTCCGCCCCTCCCCCGCTTCCCTACCCGCCTCCCCCTCCCCCCGCCGCCTCTCTCCGGAGGAGGGTCCGCCGCCATCCCCGAAGACGCCGCGACTAATCTTTATTTGAGCCCCCCTCTTCTTCCTTCGCTCCCCACCCTCGCAATTTCCTTTTCCCTCCCTCATAGCTTCCAACTCCCTTATAAAACGACCCCACCCCTCGCGCCCGGGAGGAAAAAAAAACGACGCGTGTTGCTGGAAACTGAAATGAAATAAGAGATTTCCCCCTCCATCACCACCACCCCATTCCCTCCAGCCGGCTTCCAACTTCATCGTTACGTATATACTACGCGCGCAACCCCCTCTTCCATCGCAAAAGAACCTCATAACAGGAGGCGAGCCGCTCGGGGAAATGATCGGTAGCTCGTCCTCATCGAAGTGACACCTAGGTCGTAGACGACTGCGTGCTAAAAATCAGTGTCGGAATTCGCGAGGTCTTCTTCCTCTCTCGTGCAAATGTCCCTCCCTGTTCTTTTCATGTGGATTTCGGTCACCTCGTAATCGCGAAAATCAGCAATAAGCCACCGGTCTCTGGCAATTGTTCACAAATAGCATCAAAAAAGAAAGAGCAAGCTATCAGTTACACACTCTCCGAAAAGTCAAAACCTGGAAGATAATCGTGTGCCGATTCCGGAAACCAGCCCCGCAAAGTTGCAAAAAAAATTACGAATCGGTCATATTTTTCGGATCTCGGAATTTGCCAATCGGACAAAATATGTCCGGTTCGCAATTTTTTTCGCAAATTTGCGGGCCCGGTTTCCGGAATCGGTACACCATTATCGTCTTAAAATGATCATAACGGGGTCTTGGCATCCCCATTGACTACTCGACCAAGTTTAAGACGCAAAAAAATATGTCCGATTCGCAAATTTTTCATTACCCCCCCCAGGGAGAAAGACAACTGGTAACTTGTAAGACTTGCCTCTCTTGTACTCTGCTAGGTATCCTCGTTGGAAAAGACCAAGCTATCAGTTACACACTCTCCGAAAAGTGAAAATCTAGCGGATGTGACACGATAGCAAAAGTTTCCTTCCTTGTCATTATAATGCGGACTAACACAAGTGAATGTTCACACTTAATCGAACACATCGAACATTAATTCAACAGTTTTCAATTTTCACAATGACACACCCAGTTAAAACCATTGTCGTTGAATTGAGAGGATAATTTGATAAATAAAAGGTGTAAATTGACTCGTGTTAGCCTTTATTTTAGTGGGAATAAAAGTTTTCAAAAATCAAGGCTGAGACAATCCAAATCCCTTCTCTTCGATACAAATGACAACTTTTAACAAGCGTTTGGCCTTGTCGTAATCGACAAAAAAATGATTAAGTGGCTAATAAAACCTACCTCGAAATGGTAGAGAAATAGAGATGATGTTCTTCAAAAGGAACGATACTAAACAGCAATAATATACATGTGGAAGGCTTTCGGACTGGAAGATCAAGTTGGTGATGTCTGCATGGTGTGGGTAAAAGGATTCATTGTTGGAATGCCGCGCAAAGCTCACTGTCTACGGTCATAGGTCCACAGTCATTCAGCCGACGATTTTCGACAGAATAACGTAGCATTGTCTCCTCATTGAGATTGTTGACAGAGCAAGGCAACATTGTTGGATGGCTTAGTGTTCTCACACCCCCTGCCATGCTCACAATCCATTGGAATGGCAGCTTACGCAGTAGTATGGAGATGTAGAAGGGATGAAGGTTGCTTGGTGGTTGTCGCAGAAAGATGACATACCCACCCCTCCAATTGAAAAGCATACTTCGAGGAGTGTGGTTTCCAGGGCCTGTGAAAGAGCCATCGCCCGGCACAGCTTTCATAACCACAATGACGCCACCGGGCAGGCATTAAGTCAACCTGGTGCGGGTGAATGCAACGCCCTTCGGAATCAGCATATGCTCCGCCAGTAAGATTCGAAAATTAAATATCAATTACCTAAGTTTCTGATTTGGCACTGTTACAGCCACTTTTCTAACGCTTAGTCAATGTCGAGGGCGAAAATTTTCCGTTTAATTTGATAAGGGCGACAATAATTTAATCTAATGACAATTTCGGATTACTTTCTGCTCCGGAGTTTGATTTCTACTAAGGTCGTCTGAATTCATCTGTCATTCAGACACCAATAGTAGGTGTACCTTGATCTTTTCTCTAAGATATCTTACATTCCAAACGTGATAACTTGTAACCCATACAATCCTTGTATCAGCAGTGCAAAACTCGGAGATTGGTACTTTTCATTTTTAATATTAAACGACACCTGAAATTTCACAAATTTTAGATATGATTCGATATTCTTAAATGTTTGCTCATTATATTTAATGAAAATTGTTTTTTTCTCAAACTTAATGCCTCTAATAATGTCACAAAACAATTAAAATCCACGAAGTGATGAAGTATTTATTACAATTTTCCTAATGCGGCCCGAAAGCTTGGAAAAAAATATTTTTGGGCCCGTCGGAAAACAAAGGATGTGCATAGCTGGTATATCACATGAATACAACACATAACGATGGTGTTGGTAAACTACCGGATGCGATATTAAATACAACTATAATAGCAATTCACAACTGTCACAAAAACAAACTCTTACAACACATAAATGGACAATTTTTTTAGACAATTTCAACAAACCACTTTTCGGCGATAACAAGCGAATTACGATGCAAGCTAGAGCATCTGTTAGGAGAGGAACATTGAGCGGGGAGGACAGAGGGCTACAACTTGGGAGGGCGAGGGGGTTGGTGAGAAGCGTTGAATCCAGGCAGTAGGAAGCCAGGAAGGTAGGAAAGTTAAATAGCCGTGCTGCCCATATTTTTTTTTAGGTTAAAGAACAGAAAACTTGCAAACAGTAGAGCACGGCAAACATAAGATCCGCGGTTAACCCTTCACCTGTATCTCCGCAGCTCACTACATTACAGGAACATAATATTATTCCTTCCTCCCCCGGTGCCCAGGTTGAAATTTGAATTTCGAAATTAATATTTACGACTTGGGTGAATTCTCTTCAGGCACGTCAAGAGCAGAGTTAGTTTCGAGCCTGCGGACTCGGTTAACTTTTTGAAGTGAAAGGCACGGCAAAACAGGTGCAAGGGCAGAACAATGCCGAGGGGAAGGCTGCGGAGCTTGAGGAGCCAAGAGACAGGGGGTGAAGCCGTGAATGCATCTGGGTTTCGTGATAGCGCATGGGACTCCAATTCACGAATCAGACGGTCACATTTATCAGATGAATGTCAACAAATAGGGTTGCAGGAAGGGGTAAATGCCTTCCCGTCCGAGAGACCTCTGGCAAAAAGTGCGTGGAAAGAGAAAATTAGAGAAGTGGGAAGAAAAAGCAAGTTCATAATCGGAGTTGACTCGTGGGATGAGGGTTGATCCATGAATCTCATTCAATTATCCTGCAACAAGACCGACATGGGCAACAGTCCTCGCAGAGCATCCTCAACGGTTTTTGAATAAATAAATCCCCGGCGACGGTATCTACGGCAACAACGTCCCCGGCAATAAAAGCGTTCACTACAATATCGCCAAGAACAACATCACAAAGACCGATATCGTCAGCAGGAGCATCACGAAGGATAAATTTTCCAAACTACAGCATCACCGAAATCAACATCGTCCACGCGACATCATCAATCTAAACTGCAACACCCAACAAAGAAAGACTGGCAATATAAATTTCAGCAGAAGCGACTGCAATAGGTATGACGTTAAAGTTCTCGCCCCCCAAAAAACTATTCATCATCGCAATGAGACCATATAGGTGAATTTGTATGGACGTCTTGAGGTTATTGGTTCTTGAAATTATTCTGCAATAACACTTCGTCCCGGAAGAACAAATTGGCCTTCCCCACTGGTATTTTAGCTTTGGAACCCTAGGCATTTCGGTCTAAATCACAGCCCATGAGAGGGAGCATGTTGGAAAGAACAAGCTAATGTGGAGAACGAAATAAAGACCGCAACGTCCCAGAGAGTTTACTAATAGGGTCTTCATGCAAGCCCTTCGACGGGTGGAAAACGAGCGCCAATGGAAAGGGGAATTGACAGAGCAGAGGGCGGTAAAAGGATTGAAAGGAATGGATTAGGAGTAGGGAATTAATTCAATTCGTCATGTAATGGTGACCTTCCTCTCCTCTACGATGAAACACTGACATTAGAGTATAGGAGACAAAAATGTTGAGCGATCGCTTAATCCGTTAGGGCACCACCCGTAATTTAGAAAGAAAAAAACCGCATGCAGAAGCCACAAAATTTATAGTACACAAACCAAACATTGTAAACATTCATGCAAGAACCCTTTCACACGCATGCAAACCCAAAAACTAACAACAAACATACACATGCTCAATCTTTGAATTTTTAATTTTGTTCTGACTTGCAACTTAAATGTTTTTATTATTTCTAAATGGAAATATCCATCGCGGATTTGAATCCGACCTAGGGAACAAACGCCAAGGGTAATAGTATACATTCATGACGCCATGAGACCCAAGTTATCGTAATAATGCGAAGATTCGATTACTAATACTTGTTAACACTATTGATAATAAGCATTTTGGACAAAGGGATAGGGATTGGAAGATTTAGGAAATTGGAGCAATCAAATACGAGTGGAAAAGAGTTATCCCTCAACTGTTTATAGGTCCGCAGATATGTGTAATATTTTTCGGTAATCGTCCCAGAACCCAATTATTACATGTAAATACATATAGCATTGAGATTATATTTAAGTCATTTATTTATCGTAATATTAATCAATGGGGGATGTGGTAACCCAGGGGTAGAGCGTTGGAGTATTGCCCAGATAGTAGTTATTGTTGGGAGACAATCTGGTAGGGGCCGGATGTTTTAGGAATGGAGGAAATGTGGAGAGAAACCCGGCGTTGGAATTAGGCTATTCTTAACGAAAGGCTTTTAGGGGTCCATAATTGAGCGTTCCCTCTGACGGACAGCGTACTCACTTAAAGAGCTCTAGCGTCCCAAGTAGTGATCAGGATACCACTGGAAAATCCGGCCACCACCGAAATTCGAACCCGGTCCCTCAGGATGGGAAGGGCCTAGGGTCGATTCCCGGGCACGTCTCTGATCATTCTCAACTTCACCCAAGCTGTGTAATTTTTTGAGTAACAGAACTTCCTGGGAAACCATAGGCGAATATGAAAAGGAACTGGCCCCTCTACTTACACATTTACGAGTATGTACATGACACCCCTTAGGCCGTCGCAAGGGTGTGTGGCGGGGGGTGTTAGGTCACCAGCCATGCATGCATAATACCAATCATGACATCTATATCCAAATATTAGTTAGATCATGCACTGGAACAAAGTTAATCACATGAAAGAAGGTATTTACATGCAACAATATTCAAGAACAGGATACGATACTACCCTGATGTTTGAATTTCAAACACCGTTGGGCTTAGTATTGGGTAAACTCTACTACCGCATATCAAACCGAGCTCCGGGTTGATTACTCTGTTTGTGGTGTTTGTACATATTTATCATTGTATTCATTCTCCGATTACTATTAATAGACTGTTTCCCTTGATTCCTACAAGTCACGAAGAAACCCTTTCGCAAACAAAGTGCTTAGGTACCTTATGCAGGGGGAAATAAGCATAAATTACAACAAACCACTAAAAACGTAGGTAGCATCATAATAACAATCCAACTTGAGAGAAAAAAATGGGACGAAAAATAACACGAGTCGCATCTTTGTTATTATAACTTTCTTGAAATATACCAATAACTTAGTAGACACTAGAATGAACCAAATTGGACGATTTCAACCAAATGTATGAGTAATCCAATGCTGTGGTTGAGAAGTCCACCCTAATCCTTTTTTTTTTTTTAACGAGGGGTTGGTTATGTGCAAGGTCACGCGGGAGCACTTCGGACGAATGGGAGTTCTCGTGCGGTCTGGGAGCGTGGGTAGCCCCAGGCGACTGCAACAGCGGAACTGTGCAATTAGCAAGTGCGGGGCCCTTAACACGACTGCTGCGCCGAATAACTGCTGGCTCCCAAAGGCACAAAACACGGAACGGCCGACTCAGCAACGCGACGTTTCATCCGCTTTGCCCGAGGGTCACCAGTTCCTCCGATCGCGGTTGAACACGGGAATTGTGCCCACGTACGGGCATCGCTAATCCGAGCACTGTAATGAGGAAAGCTATCATCACCAGTGACGAGATTTTATGCGCCTGATTATTTAAAAAATAATTTTTAAAACAACAAACACGGAACTTGCATTTGAAATTGATATTATTTTATCGGTATCAATTCGCTTTTGGTAGTCCCAGCGACTAAGAACCGCTACAAATCTTCTTGTACCTCGTACATACCTTAAAAAAACCGTCTTGTACAATACGGAACATTTTTACGCCTCATATTAATAACAAATAAACCAATCTTCTTCTCCCAAGACATCAACTCCCTTCATGTCGTCCAAAATGTCTCTTTTCCATTCATATGCGATAATTAATGTTCCAGAAAATGTTCCCTCAACCTGTAATACCCATCTACTATCCTCGGTTAT
Organism: Hetaerina titia; assembly: GCA_037158775.1. Lineage (NCBI taxonomy): Eukaryota > Metazoa > Arthropoda > Insecta > Odonata > Calopterygidae > Hetaerina > Hetaerina titia. The sequence continues at coordinate 39,596,675 of CM073778.1, forward strand.
TCAACATATACTTATGAGACAGGAAAATTAGAATTTAATATTTAAAAATTACTCAGATTAGCGTTCAAAGGAAATTTAGAATTCAAATGTGACTACCCGTCGATTGGAGAACAATTCCTTCTCCCAATTAATCCCACAAATTATGTCTCATGTCAATTACTATTGTTTTGAGGTATAAAAAGCTTCCCTTCGATTTACGTATTTCAGAGCTTAAATTACTCTAGCCGTTACGTTACAGCTAATATGCTCTCAATGGTTAAGAGCATTCAGTGATTCTGAAAGCTTTCCATAATTCATTACTGAATTTCACATTTTTTTCCTTACAAATCAAAAACGTTTTTTTTTCAAAAATGCGTGGTATTCCATTGCAATTTTATGATTTAAATAACATTTTAGAATATTACCATAGTTTAAATTGGACAAAAAACTGCATTAAAGGCATCAGTGCATTAATCATTACTAAGAGTGTTCTTACTTCCTTTATTCTTTATTAGTCAGTGGTGAAAATTTGAAGTACAAGACTAAAACAACCCAAACTTTCATAGCAACCGGCCAAGCTTGCCCAGCGTTTCTCTGCAAGTAACCTTGATTGGAAAACCCTACATATGCTAATTTTTTCTAACTAGGAGAATTTCAAGCAACTTGGGACTTCTAAAGTTATCTAAAAAAAACCTAACGCATAATATACCATTAGTGCTAAAACTATGCAAATATTATTCTACTCGCTGTTTTCCCTCACGCTTGGTAGAACACCTCACTCCTTCTTATGGTCAGTGACAAATAATTACGATTCCATTCATGCATTAGCCATCTTCGAATACTCTTTCCTTCTTATATTTCCCCTCAGTGTTCCGCATAAACAAACAAAAACTGATAGTTACAATGGAAGAGTTTTAAAGTGTCATGAACCATTCGCTTTATCCGAGAGAAACCGACTGAATGTCAGTGAAGAAAGTATTGCTAGTATTTGTATCTTAGATTGAAATGCCTCTTATCTTATTACCTGCAAATTGAGTGGAACAATAGTCATTAGCCTTTCGTATCTAACAAAATATTTATTTGGTCTAATATTAGTCTCGTGGAAAAACATACAGGCCAACCTAACTAGATTAAGACGATTAAACGCGTGGATTAGCGCGTATGCGTGCATTATCCGCCTCGAAGTACATAGCCTTCCTTTTATTCACTTATTCGAGGGGAGAGTAGCCAATGGTCAGCATCCCATCGGCTGTTTAATTTGGAAGCAGACCATACGGCTGCGTAAAGTAAACACGAGCAAGCCCGAAGGTCGACCCTTGGTAACAAACCGAGTGACCTTCGTTCTCCCTTATTTGGAACGAATTAACACATTTATGTTATGCAACTCATTCCACTAATCCAACTCAGTGCTCTAGCATGTAAGGTAATAAACTACCCTAATCGGGCTTGCGTTGAACCCGGATTCGTCTGCTCTGGAAATCTGAAGGTTTCGCGTTGAGTGACGAGGTCTAGCGTAAAACCTTTCGAAGTTCACATGTGGAACGAAATTTAGGTTTGCAATATCCTAACTCTATTACAATCTTAATTCATTCAGCACAAATAACGTGGTGGTGTTAATATCATAGAAATTGAATTTAAGTACGATTTTTTAAATATGAAATACGTAGTTCATCAAACCATCCCGGATAGAGTTAAAGCTTGCTCGTGAATGTGTAATATATGAGTTCTCCCCGCTGTATATGACTATAATCGGCCATTATATGATACAATTTACAGATATTAGTATTCGTACATAACTTATTAACTACAACCTCACTTTAAAGGTATTATTGACAACGACAAGCTACTAAAGTCCTTATGAGAATCGTAAGGTTTGGTGTGAATATTACATGACCTATGTATAGAGAAATGGAATGCAAAAATGAGCAGTTCTAACCACTATTACTCCTGATAAAAGTACAATTAATGAGCTTACTGTGAATATCACTGCACCGGCAAGACAAGGCCCATAACATGCTTGCTTAAAATGTTTATAGAAATAAGTTAACGGAAAATTAAGATGAATGTTTCTGTCTGTCGATTTAACAGTCTACTCGCTTGGGGCAGGCTACTGAATGACTCTGACGCTACACACTACGGTATGCCTAAGCCCTGATTAACCTGACACAAAATATTCCTAAAACCCAAAACTACATATTATAATAGCAGTGTCGATTAAAAAATGTTCGGGTTTAATAAAATTTTGCTGTGGGCATGGAGGAATTTAAACAAAATTTCAACGAAATGTGTGCAAATTCGAAAATACTTGTACGCGTATCATGAAGATACTCACATGCGTGCATGAACGTAAGAATTTCATAACTCATTCGACGCAATGGGTGGGTCTTGATTACAACTTATAGGGCTTACAAATCTCATTTAGTCTCAAATGTCACAATTTCAAAGCGTAAAAATCATTCGCCTTGACCGAGTGAATGATTTTTTTACGCTCTTAAATTTTTGCATGTTAATGAGCTTTAGCGTACGACTCCGTTAAAAGTAGGAAGAGCAGATCTTGCGAAACACAATTAGGTAGGTCTTTTCATTCACGATATACTTAGATCGGGAGAAAACAACACACAAGTCGACGCAGTATTCCTAGATTTCAAAAATGCCCTCGAAAAAGTCCCACACAATAAATTGTTACACAAACGTAGATGCTATGGAATCAATGAGAAAATTACTATTTGAATTAGAGACTTTTTTTTCCTAATTTACTGGTGGTGCCCTAACACCCCCCGCCACACGCCCTTGCGGCGGCTTGCGGGGTATTAAGTCGATGTAGATGTAGATGTACTCTCGTGTCATCTGTCGTTCTATGAGTTTACTCATTTCGATTGTGTACCTTGGAATTTCACTTGGCCCTCCGACGCTAAACTAATTTTATCAATGAAAATAAGGAAATGAAAAAAACCTTTTCCGGTACAACTGTTGGGACAGGGTGGGCACTTAAGATAAATACTAATAACTTGCCCGTCACAAGATCGGGGTGAAAATGAGAGACCTTCTCCCTGGGTCAACAGATTGACCACCAAATGTTATATTTGCTAGAGTGTATGAAACAGCTTTTGACTGGGGAAGATCTTGCGTGGGTGAGTCTTGCCTGACCGCCCTGCGGTTTTGGGTTGAAAGAGCGCTTTGAGGGCCATAAGGAAGAAAAAGTGGCTCAATTCTTCCCCCCTGCAGGGCATAACTGTCTGGAGGAAGACCATAATATCAAATAAACGAGGTAATACATCTGACCAAATGAAGCCTTTACACTCTTTGAATGGTCGGAGGGTCCTTAGAGATTTACAAGCGACCGAAAAATCTGAAAAGAGACAGCGGTTATCAGCCTTTATACGAATGCAAAAGGAATGGTAAACATTAAGAAAGTAATAGCAACGGTCACACACGATTGACGATTTCTAATTGAGTTCTTCGTTTCATATTCGCCTAATGAATCCGCCAACATAAGTCGACGAAAGTTTGCAAGGAGAGAAATCTGCACTCAAAGAGGACTTTCGCCGAAAACATCATATTTATGACGATTGCGGGATTCTGTGGGTCATTAAAAAGTTAATTTCATGGTGCATCAAATTGAGTGGTACGGGCTAAATATAATACCGTACCAAAATGCTCGTTTTTTATGCTCCCTCAGGGTAAAATTAAGTAGGGTTTCCAAACTCTCCTCTTCACGACCCAACAATTCAGGATTCGTTCACCCCATTGTCCAAAAGTTTTAAAAATCAGTGAGAAACTCGAGAATACATTTCTGCTAAGCTTTTTTTCGTGGCTTTAAAAAAATGAATAATGTGCATGAATTTTCATGGCAAAAGGCCGAAAAATTAGTTGGCGAAATTTTCTCAATTTTTGGGTGACAATTGAAAAAAAAATTAAAATGGCATTCATTTTCTTTCCCCGGAATCTGTCATGCGCTCGAAGATAAATTTGAAGACCAAGGCATATACGTAAGCTCGCTTGACGACTTTCTTTTGTTCGTTTCTCTTCCCTACGTACTGATATTTACGCCACCTCGACTCAGTTAAATGGTCGAATCGATTCTAAAGGAAGCTCGAGATACTCAAAAGAAATATATTTACACCCGTGGTCGTCGAAAAAAAAAGAATTTTTGAGAGAACATCACCTTATTTCAGCCAAAAGGTCGACCTTTCAAAACGTAGTCCTGACATATCAATCAAAATGCAAAATTCCGTCCCGCAGATATATTTCGAAAAGTGAAATTTATTTGAACCTCAGGAAAATTAGAATGCTCAAATGTGAGACTTTAACCGTAAAATTTGCAAAGAAACACAATAAAATAACCCACTTCGCCGACCGACACCGGTCACTGATATTACATAGTCGCTATAAGTCACATTCACGCCAATACACAGTCACAAAAAATAAAGCAAACATTTTTAGCAAGTTTTCCGCGGAAACGTAGCATCTGTCACGTCTGGACTCATCCTTGAATGCATTAATGGGTTCCATATTCTTTCTGAGGGTCACTTATAAATATTGAAGTAGGACGAAGGACGGAGGGGGGTGATTCTATTCATTCAGCACCGCTTCCACTCCCCATCGTGCTCGGAGGGGAACTTACCCCCCTTCTCTTCACACTCCCCCTTTTGTGAATCCGCGGTAAAGCTTATTCCCTATTATTCCGACAATAGGAGACCACAAATGGGGTGATTAACTGCTTCACCGCTCCCACAGAATTATTCCTTGGTGGGGCATCTTCATCATGTGACAGTGAGTCAATTGCAATTGGAGAGCGCAACTCCCTCCCCATCTCGGAAACATTTCTCGATAAGTACTTAACGTTTTCTCAAATGATCTGGGAATTGGCATCTTAAGTGCTTCAATATGGATAATATTCTGGAGTACAATGAATATTTGTTGGAAAACTGACGCGCTACTTAAGCGCACGCTCAAGGGAAATTTTATCAGTTTACGTAGTTTTAAAGCTATGTGTCGACTAAAGTTCGGTGTCATAAGTTGGTATTAAAATGATTAAATGCGTAAAATCGTAATTGTAAATAGCAGTAACAATAAACACAACATTGGCCAATATTCAGAGTGAGACTTAAATATGCTTTAATGCATAAGCGTTTGCGAAATCGTTGCCAGCAAATTCCTAATAGTTCTTAGATATTCCCAAACCTTTTATGAGGAACTCATTGACGCAAAATTATTCTCATTTATTAATTTTATTTAATCTGTTAATTTAATTTAAAAATTCGTATCTTTTATTATTGTAAAAAGATTTATTTACATCCATACATCGGATTTGGTAGATTGCATCTTGCTTAACTTTGTCATTAAGATGAAAATAAAAAATAATGGCAATAAAGTGATAATACAACCCACTTGTTGTTACTTAGTGAAATTGGTCCTGCCAAATATAAAAAATTGAATCTATGGCACAACCCAAATATTAAAAAGTGTTAAGATGCGCTGCCCGTCTCCTGTAATACGTATAAATGTTGGAGTAGACCTAAAGTATTCTTTAAGAAATAGTGAGCGAATGCAACAATTCGGAACTTTAATAATGATCCTCCTTAGTCTTCATTTGCTATTCACTGAAAGTGCAAGTGGAAAAAAATAATGGTATGCACATGGAATACCGGAAAAAGAAGAAAATTTCATTTCATTCATTGCTGCTCCTCGCTGAATCCAACCCTCACAAAAGGAATCCAGAGATAAGACGCAAAATAATAAGGATGGACGTTGATTAAATATCAAATTTATGTAGGCTACCGATAGAAGTTACAGTAATTCTAGATTGTGATAGACAACAGTTATAATGACGTACTGCTGCTGAATATTCTTCGACTTTCCTCACAATACTTATAAAATTTTATTTTTACATTCATATGAAGACAAAGATAAACATTGAATTTAGTGGGCACAAACTAGAACGGATAATTTTACCTACTGGTTCACCGGAGAGTGTTTTGGATGAGGATGACCGGATTTTTGTGGACATAAAAAGAGAAATTTTGTTTGGTGAAGAAGCATTTACGAAAAGGCATGAGATGAAGTAAAGCACATTAAGTAAATTTGTAAAGAAAGTGCGTACCAGTGTAACCGTTAATATGGTGAATAATATTATAGTATGGTTAAGACACTTGGACATGGAATTAAGAGGATAAGCGTAGATTGGAGACTTTTGAGATAAGTGTGTGAAGACGAATGGAAAAAAAATAATAAAAATAATACGAAGGGAAAAAAATGACCAAATGCAAGTGAGGGAGAGGCGGCTGTTAGGAGAATTTCGGAGGAGGCAAAACAAGTGGTTTAAGGAGATACTGAGAGATGCTGAAGATGGCGACGCTAATGAAGATGGGGAAAGCGGGAATGAATGCTGGGAAAGCGAAGTAGAGGGAGAAAAAATAGGTGTTTTGGATGGAATAAAGGTAAGTAGGAAATACTATGTATGGAAGTATGAGCTAAAGAGTATGTTATTGTAAAACAAGTGTGGGATATAGTGTGTGTATATAGTATGAGATACGAGGATGTTTTGTGTCACATTACTGAGGGCTTAGGAATAGAGTTGTGTCCCAGGACCCATCAAAAGCGTAACCTTACCCGCTAGAGTACTCCTAATAATAATCGTCCGTACCGTACTAAAAGGAAAAGACAGGAGGAATAGGCTCGATAGTTGAGATTTCCCAGGACCTAATGCATTCAGTATTTCCACCAATCCAAGTTCATCATGATACCCCCAAGTCGTGAAATTAAGATATATAATTTTGCTAAACTAATTTTATATCTATCAAAAATATTTTTTATGAAGTATGGTGGGCGAAGAGAGGGCTTTGTCGGGAGAAATCCTATGGAAGCAGGAAAAATGGATGAAGGGCGTATTGATCGGATGTGGGATGTCGAAGACTGTAATAGAGGGGAGAATTTTAGGCAAACGAAGAAAGGGCAGGAACAGGATAGGGATGTAGGACGGGATGAAGGGAGGAAAGAAGTACACAGAGATGAAGAGGGACGTGATGTAGAGTAGGTTGCTGGATTGTGATTTGTTAGGAGTCACAAAATATTTATTTGATAGTGGTGTCCATCCAAAAACCTGCCTTAACTGGTAGATTACCTTATAATAATAATAATGAATCATTTGTGGGTAGTGGTGGGTGATGGGAACAATTCATCAGTACTTTTGCGGGTAGATATAAATATAGTAACCAAAGCATAAATATAACGAATCAAAAACACGGAGTCAAATTCTTCTGACTTTTACAGTTTTTAATTACGCTGACGATTTGCTCTTCGGGTAATTATTTTTAGACCTAGACTACTCAAAAGGAGAGCAAAACTACCATCATCCTCATTTGTCTATATCTCTATGTTTCGGCATAATTTTCTTTGCATATTTTACAGCATACAGCAATGACGTATAACACATTGAGGTCATGTCTTAATGAGAGAATATTCACTATAATAATGTGATATCTTGAAATTAAAATTGGATTAAGTTGAACAGTCTCAAGTTTTAAAACGACGTCATTTTGATTTCCGGCTGTCTTTATAAATATTTCTAAAACAACCAACCTGGAGCCATAAATTTGATCAAATTTAAAATAACTCTGGCGCTAAATACGCCTCAGAAATATGCATTGAAAGGTAAATAGTCTTATACTCAATGCTTTGAAATTCTTCTCAACATTCATCTCTCAATTTGTTTTCAAATTCCTTGCTGGGCTGCGAGTTTCGTCTTTGGATGTCAATTAACGACTTACATACAAAGGCAGTCTCGCATCACGAAGGTTCCCCCTTTCATCGGAAAATATGAAAACAAAGATCGTTCAGGTAAAACGGAAAACATTTCAGCGAGAGGACGTTAAATCTTCGCCGGTCCCTATTACCCTATCGCTCAATTATCGAAGTTGCTCGGCATCAAAAGAAAACCCACCAGCCATCCGCAAGACTTACAGATGAAGAAGAAGACGTCAGCCTACTCAAAAAAAATCTTACAACCTCAGGCGGCTCGAAAAACACGTCCACTGACTAAATATCTTCCTCCCATCTTACATTAAAAAACACACCCGCGCACACACACACACACAAAACTTCAGCCACCCCCGTCACATGGAGGGGAGAGGAGAGTGAGGGGTGGATGGGGTGGGGTGAGGCGGTGGGAGGGAGAGAGAGAGAGAGATTCCCTTTTCAAAATTGCTGAGGCTTATTTCAATTTCCAACCTGTTGAGGGAACATGTGGTGTGAGAGTGAGCCTTTTGTGAGTGGAGGGAGGGTTGCGGTGGGAGGGAGGAGAGAGAAAAGAGGGGTCGGGAGGGTTTGTGGGGGGTACTACGGGAGGGGGGGAGGAGGAGGGAAGGGGGGAGACGGTGGTGCGGAGGTGGGAGGGGTCTGGGGAGGTGGGGGTGGCGAGCAGGGGCGGGAGTTACGGAGGGGAGCGTAAGTTTGCCCCAGAAAAGTTTTCCCCTTCGAGGTAAGTGAACCTCCCGAAGATAAATTGGACGGCTAGATTTTAAATCGAGATATGCACACTTGTAAAGCCTTCTCTCCCTCTCTCTTTCTCTCTCTCTCCGCTCCCTCGCCCCAACCTGTACACGCAAGTACACCAGCTTCGCCATCTATCCCCTCGGGGGAGGAGAAACCCCCACCGCCTTGCCCTGTATTTGTAAAGGGAAGTAAAATTGGAATTATCCTCGGCGAGAAGGTGTGATGACGGGGAAGGCGTAAAATGTTGAAGTTACATACAGTAGAGGAGATTAAAGCACCACGAGGCGACTGCAGAATTGTTGAAGGCGTCGAGGATATCACGCCGTGAACTTGAAGGGGAGCCAGCATTTTCGAAGTCACACTTTCAGCACTTAAACGGGCGGAAACTAGATTAGTAAGCGCGGGAGAAAAGCAATGGAAAACGACGAAACGACGAAAAGGGATACGCTAATGACATAACGCAGAAGTCCTGATGTACGACTAGTAAATGTGTGCATTTTTTGATTGAACAATTTGTTTTCCAATGGAAATAATTTTTAAAATAGCATCTAATACCTAACATCAACATAAATCAGTATAATACTTAGGCTTTAAAATACGCGGCCCTCAGATTAACATTAAATATTCTCGAGTTAACATGTTCATCACTCAAAGAGTATACTCAAAGTAAAAGGGCATATATTATCTCTATTCTAAATATTCATGACATTATCCTCTTCTGGAATGTGTAAACGCTATTTGTTTTCCTTTAAATTCCGCCCGTTGGTTCGCGGCTTCAAGTTTCCAAAAATAATTTAATTTCGTCGCCTAAGTGGATCCGAATTCCTTACTAGGGAAATCCGTACAAGCTTTCAAAATCATCACCGCAAAGTGGGGTAATCAACACGATTTGAAGCATCTAGAAATTATGTGGGGTAATTCACGTCCATTCAGGATACCGACGATCGCACAAACGAAGGAATGCTCTTGCGATGGCGCGAAAAGATATGTTTACATGAATTATTCATTCCGTCATTTTTCGAAGGTACATTCACTTGTTCACGCGACGTGAAAATAACTATCGAATAAATGTTTCCTCTGCTTGGTCCCCTGCTAAGTGCACTCGATGGAGCGATGAATAATGCCGATACTGAGGTAGATAACTCAACAACATCTTAAACGTTGTAGCTTAAAGTCAGAACTAAATATGTTTTCATCTTCGGTACACTGTCGTGGCACTCCCATCGAGATAACACGAAAAAAAGTCTTGAGCGTAATTGCCAGTTATATGAATAGGAAAAATAACACTTCATCTAACCACAATTTCGATTGTTTTCAACTATCTCATGCATCAGCTGCAAATGGTGAAGAAACACTTCGATGATGCACCTTTTCTCTCCTGATTTTTCATGCCCCGCAAGAGAACATCGCCTGGGGAGGGAAAGTCTGAACCATCGTACATAAAGACGTCAAGAGTGTTATTATTAGATAGGCGATTTTACGAGGCTTATTTTCGAATCAACCAGGAGGTTAGTAGTGTGATAGATGAGGGTAGCGCAGAGCCCTGAGGCACATAAAACTCACACATTCAAGGGTAGGGGCTAGTTCGTTTCACAGTGCCGCCTTGGATTCCGAAAACAACCTGATCCATATTATGCACATTACTCAGCTAGGGTATTGTTAAAGATTTCACCGGGATGGAAACCGGGATTATCGGGTCGGAAGCTGAGTGCTCAACGCATTAAGAACTAGAAACCTCTTTGCTCAACACACAAGAACAGGATCGAGCTACAAAGAAACATCTGGGAATTTTAACGATAGAAAAAAAATCATATGCACACCCGTACAGTGTGTATATATGAATGCCTCGTAGCAGTTCTCAGGATTAGTTCAAAAGAAGGTCATGCAATTTTCTTCATGGTGATAAGTAGTGAATTCTCTCCAAAAATGATCAAATATGATATTTCATCTCCATAAAAATTTAGTCAAATATATGCCAATTAAGAGATTATGATATTAGTAAAATTCTTCGTAATACAATTTAATGGAAACCTTATGGTAGATATAATAATTCTTCAGCGCACGGAAGATCTCATAAGGAATATTCGTAGACACCGACGATTTTAAGGAACAGTCGACTGATCTGATTCTTGAATAATTTATCGTCCTTCTCACAAAAAAATACGGTATTGGCGCGGCCAAACATTTTTAAAGCTCACTGAACTATTTAAAGCGTTTAAATAAATACGAGAGGAGATATTTTTCGGAAAAATTCCAACGTAATTAAGCATCGTGAAAATGAAAAAAGTAATCTCGATCGGTCGAAATTTCTTGAAGACAAACGGTCATTATTCATGAACACTAATGTCGTGAAAGATTAATTATACCTTTATAATAGTTGAGGAAGCTCCAGTTGTAAAAACAGATCAACTGATTTGAATCCTATTCATCCAAATGTGGGATCAGCTCAACTCAATCTCACATTAAAAAAATAACTTCATTCAGTTCGAAACTCCCCAACGGATTAATAGGGTCATGTAAGCTAAAACAAAATTAACTAAAGGTGTTTTCATTTGGGAATATGTAGATGAAAGTTATCGAAATAAGAACCGCTCAACGAAGTTTAAAACGTTCTAACATGATTATTAATGATTTACTGACAATATGTTTCTCTCGAGAAAATTTCCAATGGTTCCACGTTGACATTTAAACATTCTAATTTGTGTTTTTAGCTCTCAAATGTATGATATAAAAATATAGCTACCAGAAAATGCATCAAATCAAATAATCAGGTTGACTCCAGCAGAAACTAAAGTTTAACATCAAAGCAAATTAATTCTGTCCTTTGATATTACAAAAAGTGATCTAAATGCTATTTTCTGATAAATTGACCCGATTAACATAAAGAGAAATGCTAATGATTATATTATCTTACCTTTATCAAATAGTACGTCCGACCTTTACCACACTATCGAATACACATTGTGAAGAAATACGAGTATGTCCAACGTAGGAGTTGGTTCCTCTGTGTGTGGCATCATAGGGGATGGCGTAGACTTGAACGAGAATTAATTATCTTTCGAAGAGAGAGAATATTAAAATAAAATTCTGTACAATCGGAAAAACATGAATTTTAATAATGAAACTAAGAAAACAAAACAAAAAACATTTAAACTAAAAAACCTTTTTGATGGAATTCACCACGACCTTTACGAGAACGCTCTCGAGAGGTACTCACGAAGTTAGAACATAGGAATATTCATGGGTTCGTATGAGTGGAAATGCACCTTAACGATCTAAATAGGATAATAATGATATTGAAGCACGAGAATATAAACACAGAGGAAAGGGGAGTAGAACGAAACCAGCAGTAAAATACATGGATTTCCAGAATCTCTAATCTCCCCTATTTACAGCGTCACACATCGAGATAATGTCTGGGTAAGGAAGCTAAATGACTTGCTAATTTTTTAAGGCACATCTATGAAGCCCAACACTGAATCATTCCGATAATTGCTTGATGAAAGAGGATGACGTAGATTAGAAGCGTTTGCGATATTGCCATTGAGAAATTAAAAAGAGACTGAAAGAAAAGCATACGATGAAACCCGGCATGGGACGAGAGAAATTTGCAGGGAGAAATTCGCAGCCTGCAGGAAAATTAGATACAAGAGATATTGTGAGGCAGTGTGGTATGTAAAAGACTAACATATATGAGTCAAAGGGAGTTTTCAGATTGAAGACTGAAGACTGTGTAATGGTGTAAAGGTCATAGACAGGATTAAGGGATGTAGAAAATATGTTGGGCTGATGTTTTCAACGAAAGTGGCGCAGTAATTAGTTTAATATTTAGATTTGTAGAAATATCTTATCTTCTGAGAATTACGACATTGTGTACCTTATAGTTTCGCCTGCCTTATGAAAAACCTAACTCTCTGATCGGTAACTTTAACATGACGAAATTCGAGGATTTTTCAATGCAAGGAAATTCCTCCTCGTTCGAAGTCCTCGTAAAACTCAGCAGTACTCACCTCTTCCTTGGTCAGGAGCATAGGACACACGGCCCTCGTTTGGTCATTTCGGCACACCTCAGCCGTCGCGTAGCCATACACCACATAAGCCTCGAAGCCGGAGCCGACGAGATAGGAGACCAACAGCGTGCTCATTTCGAAGCAGTGGCCTTCCTGTGTATTCACCACGGTCCACGGGGAGAATAATGAACGAGGCTGGGGAGAGAGAGAGAGATGCCGGAAACGGTGTTCATTAGTAAGTGGTGGGTTGTATCCAGGGGATTTGAAGCTCTCGAAGCTCTGGGAGCCCCATCTTTCAACCGTAAGTGTTGGGTATTGATTTGAATCGAAATCATTTAGCTATTCTAGGGCAGCTGCCCGTCACGTCGGCGGATTGTTACCAGAGAAAAATTATTCTATTATCTGAAAAGTGTCTTACGGCGGGATAAGCGCAATGAAATATCTACAAATGGGAATTCGGTCTAAGGTGGGGACGATTGGTTTGAGATATCAGTGAAAACAGGGAGTCATTCCTTCAACGCGGCGTTCAAAAAGAGCTAATGGGTTATTAGCTCAGAGTCCATTACATTTGACAAATGACAACTGGCTAATGTGTTTCAAATTATTGTCCCGTTATCTATTTTGGACGGTTATAATATTTATTTAACAAATAATTTGTAGAGTTGCACTTTCATTTCAATAGCTCGCCCGGTTTTAACGTGCAAAGGGTGTCACAATTTTCACTTTTCCGGGTTCATCTTACTCCGAAAAGTGAAATAGCTTCTTGAAAAAGACGTTTGTACGTTGAAAAATGTCGAGGCAATGTGAGAAAAGAATGGAATGTTGCAAATTTATTTATTTTCAAAAAGGTTACAACTGCAGAAACTGAATTAACTGATAATCAACTTAGCAATCATGTTTTTGTATTCCAAGTACCATGGACACATTTGGCCGTGGAAAAGGAGAGAATACTCGGGAAAGAATTGGTGGGCGAATAAGACGAAAGGGAAAGAACAACTTCATGTCATTATGCATTAATTTTACTTTTCATTCACTCTTGGTATAAATCTCAGTGGTCAGAACTAATAATATATTAGTTAGCGAATAATCTCGTTTTTCTACATTTGTGTCAGAATATTTTTTCTTTGCACTTATTTATTTCATAAGCGGAATTTTGCAGAGTCAAATATTAACGCACGTGTAGTGATTTAAGGTATTGGGCCTCCTATACTGATGACTTGGCAGAACATTTCATTTGTCGCTAAACAGAGAATCATTCATTGAATATAGCTGAGATGGCATAATATAATGAAAAATATAAATAGCACCTTTACCGTTTCCATTATTTCCATAAACATGATACCTGAGTATTGAACAAAAGAGACATGGAATTTGATTTAATATGACTGATTACCTAATGATATTTATACTATAATATAATAAATAGTAAAATACGTACCTTTAAAACAATAGATATCCTTTATAATAAGGTAAATAATAAGGCACATGCAAATTTCAAGAAACTGCGGGAGATGCCGCAACAGTAACATTTAATGGATTCATCCACAAACATGCATTTCATTGCAACAATTTAAAAGTGTAAAAATCATTCGCCTTGACCGGGATTCGAACCCGGATCTATTTCAGAGGTTAAGAGGACGTCTCGATAGCTTAACTGGCTAAGGCACTCGGTTGGATATCGAGGGATCCGGGTTCGAATCCCGGTCAAGGCGAATGATTTTTACACTCTTAAATTGTTGCAATGGAAGGCTCACGCACATAGACTATCATCTTAAATATATGAGTCGTAACTTTAATAATTTTCTGCAAATATTTCCACTGACGTAGGAGCATTCAGTTAATTATTCTTTTTAATCACAATATATTCATGGTTAGTAGACGATGTTTTTCTGTAATCGGAACAAAGCGTCGGAAGTCATTGGGAGAAATGTGGCTAATTATACATATATGCCATTTTAAAATAATTTAAAAAATTGTGTGCCCACAAGTTTGTGTCGCTTGCTATGATTTAATCTTGACGTTACGGGCTATCACCAAAAACGAACTGTTACTAACTTTTCTACGGAGCTAACCCTATATCTCTAAGTAAATCATTGTCTGAATCTGATGACGTGATAGCCATCCTCTGGACGGCATCCTATCGACGTTTTCGTTTTCATTAAATCAATAATAGCATTTTAAAAGAAAAAAATTTTCTACAAAAACCCTCCTTTTTTCGAATTTTATGAATGAAACTGATTTGAGCCGTTGTCAGAATTGAATGACAATCCTATTTACCTCACAATTTCAAAGGGAATTATTCACTTTAATGCAATGACCTTATTTTTGGAGAAATATTATACCAATACTCCGACGCAAAAAAGATGCGGCAACAAAATAAATACATCAACTCGCGGATATTTTCCGCACATATGCCATTTTCATTTGGATATTAATAACTGTAATATTCATTACCTCGTGAGTGAAAAATTAATCAAATCCAAAATAACGGAAGTTACGTAGTCTTTCAAGTTATTCCTGAGTTTAGACTATTTTCAAGTTATTAAAACAAATTGTGACTAGCATTAAGCAGAACAAATAACAATAGAAATAAACGTTTATAAAGGAGTACTGAATTGTTAGGAAGAGAAAATTCTTCAAATAAATAAAACAGTTTCTGGCGTAACTTGGTGGAAAATATTCATATTGACGTATTTTTTTAAAAATTAAACCACTTTCCCCTCCGCCCAGTGATATGTATATATGCTGTGCTTGACTTGTATTTTTACCTGATGATGTTAAAAACTATAACGAAACCTGGGTCATGAGAATAAAAATTTTATGTGGAAAAGAAAAGTGGTTTAATTGTACAAAAAACGTCAATAGAAAATTCTCCATTAAAAATATTTGTAATTTTAAAGAAGTGTTTAAATATACACATAGTTTGTAATATAAATAAATATATATTTATAGAAAAAATATCATATCATAAATACATTTAAAGTCATATCTTACCTTCCGAAGAAGACGGAGTTCGAGTCCGTCGAAATTATCAAGATATTATTATGAGTGTTCTTTTTATGTGTTCTCGTGCTGTGTGTTACTGTCTAAGTTTTTTATTCAACACTTCCGTGTTACTTCAAGAAATCATCTTTCTACATTTAAATATGTTCATACAAGTTCACCAGTTTCAACTAAGTGTATCCTCAACCAAGATTTCAACATTTTCTACCCCACCAAATGGTCGGGTCCATCTCATATTTATTGTGTTCTGCAAGCAAATATGGACCAACGAAGATTTTTCTTGTTCTTTTCTTTCTAAAAACATAAAAGGCGTTCTCCCATATGCTCCACGTAAATAGAGCTGCTTAAGCGACCACATAAAGTAACTTTCGATGAAATACTTGGAAAATATTTTTAACACTATATATGTCGTATGCTACCTCTTTCACGCGCATTTCTTCCTTTCTCCTTTTTCAATCTTACCTGCATTCATGGATAATTGGTGTTTGGAAAACCAGCAAACTTAGTTTGGAAGTTGAAAGTTGGGTAATATTCTCCAAGGTCACGGTCTCGTAAACCGTCTCGAATTTTGGCTTCAGTTTTATGAATGGAACGGTGTTGACTAAATGGGTTGGGGCGAACAGAGTCATGTAATCTCTGCTGACGAAATATAATATAAATCGGTGGAAGTTATTTATGGAAAGTACTTATTCAATAAACTGATTAGTTAAAAAAATACCATCACCTTCAATCAAAAAAATATCCATAATTAAAAGAAACAGAGATAAAGAGGGACCTGATGTAGAGTAGGTTGCTAGGTTGGGTTTTGTTTGGAGTCCCAAAATATTTATTAAAAAGTTGTGTCCATTCAAAAACCTACATTTACCGGTAGATTACCTAATAATAATAATTAAAAGAAACGTCCCTTGAAGGACTCGTGTTTTTTCAAATATATAAATATAAAACGTGTCATTACAAAATACAAATTAGTGAACAGTCGTTTCGTGCAATTAATGCAAATCATTTACATTATTTATTGTCGGCTCAAATCTTTAGATTTATTCATCAGTCTGAATATGATTTAATATTATATTTTAATTCAAAATTGCATATTGAAGAGCAACACATCAATCGCATACTCGGAATTAAGTTTAATAAAAGAAAGAGTAAGATTTTGCATAGACAATATTCCAGTGTATTTAAGGACAGCGTAATGAAATTCACTCAGAATAGTAACTGGGGGGAAAATGTCGTTTTATTGTCACGCCGCCACATTTTTGCACGGGTGATGCGGTGCTTGCACGAGGACCGGAATTGGGGTGCAGGGGTCACTGAGCTTTTCACGCTTTCGGGAGACGCATCGGCCGATTTAAACGTGGCCAAGGACGGAGGACAAAGGACTTAAAGGAGAGCGTCGAAGGCTCCCCCCCCCAAACGGGGGAGAAAGAGGAGGAGGGAGAGGTTTTTCGAAAAAAATAATACCACACAGCATCCCCTCAGTGAGTCCCTTTTTTTTTGCACAGATGCATGGGGAGGATGGGAGAGGGGGGTTGAGACGGAGGACGGAGACTGGGAAATGAAATTTCAGTTCATAACGCACGACCCAAATCCATCCCTTCGCAGGACGGCGCGATACTTAAAAAAAAAGAACTCCGCCCATTCTCCGCCCTAATTCCACCACTCCGCACACCTTTCTCCTCCGCTGGACCGAAAGTTCTTTGAAGAAACATTACCCACCGTCACACGTACCCTAATTCATTCGGAAAAATAATAATAATAATAATGATGATTAAAAAAAACGTGAATTAAAGTCGCGAGTCGTTGGGGGGGCAGCAGAGATGAAAAGAACGCTCTCTCAACTTAACGCGAAACACTCATTTAGGCAAAACAAGAGAAAGAACCCACGTGCGTTCGTGTGTGCGTGCGTTCCGTGTTTGTGCTCACGTAACCGTGTGTTTGTTTGTGCGCGTGTGTACGCTCTCGGTCAAAAGCCGCACTCGTAGTACGAGTGTTGAATGGGGCACCTTTTACGCACGCGGGCAGCGAGAATCACGTCGCCCATAATTTCGACGTGGGAAGGGGGGGGAAAAAAGGATGAAATATGAAAAGTGGGTGGGTTGGGGGAGAGCGGCGGAGTGAATCCGTGAGAGGAATGGAGGGGAGGAGAGGAAGGTGTTGGTAGGGTAGGGTTTCTGAGAGGGCTGACAGTAGGGAGGGGAAAAACGAAAAAAAATGCTGGAAAAACAAATTGTTTGCACGCAGCGCTTCATCATAAAGGGAGTTGAGCGTAAAAAAAATAAGTTCTCAGTCTCTCCCACCCCCGCACTCTCTTCCCCCCTTTTTCCTCTCCACACTCAACTATCCACTCTTTCTCTCCCTTCCTGCCCATCCCCACCGCCACCACCCTCTAACACACACTCGATTCCCCCACTCTCCCCTCTCCGCCAGCCAGAAGTTGCTCGCGAGAGGGAGTGAAGGGGGGGTGGGTGGGTTAGGGGGTGGGTGGGCAGGAGGCTTGGTGAGAAGAGGGGCTTTACGTGGAGTGGGGATTTTGGCGAGAGTGGATTTATGCAACGGGAGGGAGGGAGGACGGGAGGAGAGGGAGTGGAGCAAAAGGGAATGCTCTCGGACGAGGGAGGGGAGGATGGTAGGTCGGAACAAGGTGGCTCGAAGTAAGGGAGGGGTGAAACTCCCCCTTCCCCACCCAAAGAAGGGGGGGAGCAGGTTGTAGGGGGGGTAGAGGGGGGAGAAAGAATGAGAGATAGACGGAGCATTGGGATAATGACGGGTACTTTAGAACAATACGAGAGCGTTCGGGCGGATTTTGAAATTCAAAAGCGTGCGCGTCGTGATTGTGCGGAAGGAATATTATTATCCAATTAATACGGAACAAAGTGGATGGAGTTGTTCAAGCACAGATAAGAGAGGGAGAGAAAAAAACGCCTTTTCCAAAGAAAAAAAATGCGCACGTTTAATTTTTTTTTGACAAGGTAGCCTAGCGTATTTGTTTGCTTCGTTGTGACAACGGACGCTATTCCGCTTGGAACCATTTAGAGCGCTCCGGATGAAATCGGGGGAAATGTTTTCGATCCCAATGAGCACTCATGGTTAGTACGCCAATTATCTCCTTGATCGTAGAAGTGAGGGGCATTTAAGTAATGGGGTACGAGGTGGTAGATATTATGGAAGTCACACGAATGCCATCATTTCCGGCATGAAGGATACATAGTTAATTGGGACAAGAGAGTAATTACGGAGGAGATGAAGGGTGGTGAGAAGGCGTAAGTAATGGCCTTCTCTCAGTGAAAGCCTCTCGGGGTGCCCCAGATTAACGTTTCATTCAACGGATAGCGCACTGCACTTAAAGTACACCCCACAGCGAATTCAAGTATGGATTGTGGAGACTTGGAATGACACTGATACATTGCCCCACATTTAGAATAAAATTCAAATTGGTAAGGCCGTTTAGTAGCCGCAGAACAAATCCTACTCCAAAATTGAAAAAGTCTGAGGACTTACCACTAAACCCTTGCAGACTTATGCATACAGCCTATTAAGTTATCCTTGGTATTGCAAATAATCCACAAAATTTATTGTGGTACTCGTAGTAGCAGTAGTTTTTGGGGCAGGTGACCGACAGCTTAAGTCATTTTCACCATTATGGATGGATGGGAAAGGAGGAAGGGTGGAGAGAAACCCAGGGTCGGCATTAGCCTATTCTTAACGACAGGCGCCTAAGGGTCCACAGCTTAACGTCCCATCCAACGGACGGCGTAGTCACTCAAAATGCTCTCCACAAAACACCTCAAGTACAGGTTGGGATACCACTGAAAAATATCTGCCGTCTCCAGGATTCGAACCCGGGCCACTTTTGTGGCGTAAGCACGTACGTTAGTCACCGCACCATCCCGTTCCCAATTTATTATAGGAAATAGTATGTAATTATAAGATAAATAAGAATATTCAGTTAATGACATTATTTTAAATTCTTAATATCCGTTTACAACAACATAGAAATGCGAAGGCAGCTGGTCTAATATTTGTAAGTTCGTG